>CM053036.1:28811034-29183534 GCA_028564925.1 Lithobates sylvaticus | reverse complement strand
TAGAAGGAGGTATAGATATATAACAGTATAGAAGGAGGTATAGATATATAAAAGTATAGAAGGAGGTATAGATATAACATATAGAAGGAGGTATAGATATAACATATAGAAGGAGGTATAGATATAACAGTATAGAAGGAGGTATAGATATATAACAGTATAGAAGGAGGTATAGATATATAACAGTATAGAAGGAGGTATAGATATATAACAGTATAGAAGGAGGTATAGATATATAACAGTATAGAAGGAGGTATAGATATATAACAGTATAGAAGGAGGTATAGATATAACAGTATAGAAGGAGGTATAGATATATAACAGTATAGAAGGAGGTATAGATATATAACAGTATAGAAGGAGGTATAGATATATAACAGTATAGAAGGAGGTATAGATATAACAGTATAGAAGGAGGTATAGATATATAACAGTATAGAAGGAGGTATAGATATATAACAGTATAGAAGGAGGTATAGATATATAACAGTATAGAAGGAGGTATAGATATATAACAGTATAGAAGGAGGTATAGATATATAACAGTATAGAAGGAGGTATAGATATATAACAGTATAGAAGGAGGTATAGATATATAACAGTATAGAAGGAGGTATAGATATATAACAGTATAGAAGGAGGTATAGATATATAACAGTATAGAAGGAGGTATAGATATATAACAGTATAGAAGGAGGTATAGATATATAACAGTATAGAAGGAGGTATAGATATAACATATAGAAGGAGGTATAGATATAACATATAGAAGGAGGTATAGATATATAAAAGTATAGAAGGAGGTATAGATATATAAAAGTATAAAGTGTAAACATCATGTAATAAAACAAGCAGTATGTTTTCCCCATGTAGTAAAAGGGAAACACACATGAGGGGGGGGGGGGGGGTGTAGTCAGGACCTCAGTGCTGAACAGAACACTGCCCCCCCCCCCCCCTATCTTTCTCCAGCAATTGGGGGACACAGCAAGTGACGTCACAGTGTGTGTCAGTGCTGACTAGGAGGTGCGGTGACACAGACAGCAGTCCTGGGGAAATCAATCACACTTCTCCCTGGTGACACTCGGAGCTCCTCCATAGCTGTGCACAGGGCGGAGGACCCTGTGATCAGTGATGCCCCCCTCCTCCTCCTCCGGTGTACACAGCGCCCCCTATAGTCCGGGTAGAGCGGTGGTCTTACCCTGCAGAGGCTCCTCCTGCACACCGTGTCCTCCATGCTGAGACATAATGCCGCGCTCCGCTCTCTTCTCCCTCCACACCTGTCTCCTATACCGCAGCTGGCTTTGTCACTGAGCTTGTTATTGTTATTGCTCTGAGCTCTGGTGACGCGGCACACGTAGCCGCCATCTGATTGGCCGGCCGCACATCCCACCCACTGAGCTGGACGGCAACGTTCCAAGGAGGAGGAAGCGGCGCCTTCCTATTGGTGGGCTCGGAGTTCCACGCGTTGTGTAGAAGTTGGATGTGATTGGCCGCTCCAGGGATCTGTCACTGGTCCCCGTGTCATTGCTGGAGGGGGGGGGGACGACGTGTCCACTGATTCATATTTCCACTTCCAAATATAACCACGGATCTATTTATAGAGGGGGCGGGATTATCAGATCTGTCTACAAAGGATCACAGCTCCCAGCCGGCTCTCCCTTCAAGGGACTGTCCTTATTTCCTCCTTAGGTGTCCCCTAGATGTGTCTGATGTTCTGTATATTGGTCTATAGAAATAAAACCATTTGGCTGGCCAAAGACCAGACCACTTTTTTGCGATTCGGCACTGCGTCGCTTTAACTGACAATTGCGCGGTCGTGCGACGTGGCTCCCAAACAAAACTGACGTCCTTTTTTTACTACAAATAGAGCTTTCTTTTGGCGGTATTTGATCGCCCCTGCGGTTTTTATATTTTACGCTATAAACAAAATAATAGCGACAATTTTGAAAAAAAACGCAATATTTTTTACTTTTGCTATAATAAATATCCCCCAAAAATATATAAAAAAAAAATTTTTCCCTCAGTTTAGGCCGATACGTTTTATTCTACATATTTTTGGTAAAAAAAAATCGCAATAAGCGATTATTGATTGTTTTGCACACAAGTTATAGCGTTTACAAAATATGGCATCGTTTTATGGCATTTTTATTATTCATTTTTTTTTTACTAGTAATGGCGGCGATCAGCGTTTTTTATCGTGACTGCGACATTATGGTGGACAGATCGGACAATTTTGACATATTTTTGGGACCATTGTCAGCGATCAGTGCTATAAAGTTGCATTGATTACTGTAAAAATGTCACTGGCAGCAAAGAGGTTAACCACTATAGGGCAGGGGCGGGATTAAGTGTTTCTAACTGTGGGGGGGGGGGGCTAGCAGTGACACGACACCGATCGCTGCTCCCGATGACAGGGAGCAGACGATCAGTGTCCTGTCACTAGGCAGAACGGGGAGATGCTGTGTTTACATCGGAACCTCCCCGTTCTTCAGCTCTGTGACACGACCGCGGACACCCGGCGAAAATCGAGTCCGCGGGCACAGTCACGGAGCCGCAGGCGGCGTGCGCGGCGGGAAATTCAAAGTAACGTACAGGTACGTTACTTTGCCCAGCCGTGCCATTCTGTCGGTGTATATCTACCGGAGGCGGTCGGCAATCGGTTAATGGCCAGGCCATTTTTTGCGATACGGACAGGGCCGGACTGGGAATAGAAACCAGCCCTGGAAAAAATGTCATACCAGCCCCATAGCATTATTATACCAGCCCAACATCAAAACCATCATAACGTCATTATTTCCTTGTTCGTGAAAGGGAAAACCATGCATTTTAAAGCACATTTGTAGAGTGTATTATATATATATATATATATATATATATATATATATATATATAGATAGATAGATAGAAGGCAGATATAAAAGCACATAGGGCTTATATATATATATATATATATATATATATATATATATATATATATATATATATATATATACTGTATATATATATATATAGCGTATATATATATATATAATATATATATAAAAGCAAATTCCAGATAAAAGTGGTAAAATTGGTCCATCGTCAAGGGGCACCCCAGGAACGTGGGGTGGGGGGACTCTGGTTTCCATAGACCACCTTCCACAGAAAGAATGGGGGGGGTATTGATATAAGGGGGAAACCTTTATATCAGTGCCCCCTTATATTATTGTATTCACTCCAGACTTGCCTGGCGGCGCTGTCACTGGCCTCCTCTCAGGTACACCGTGTGGGGCCCAGTTAGACGGCTCCAGGTTGGTGACTCTGGTTTTATTCTATAGTCTCCTCCCCACAGTCCACATGTTTTACTTATCCTATGACCCCCATCCTGGCGGCACTCCCACTCTTGACTCCTCTCCAGACTCCCCCTCAGAGACTGCAGACTTGATATAAGACAAGAGATGGCTAGAGACTGAGGACATGATACAAGAGATGGCTAGAGACTGAGGACATGATACAAGAGATGGCTAGAGACTGAGAACATGACCCAAGAGATGGCTAGAGACTGAGAACATGACCCAAGAGATGGCTAGAGACTGAGGACATGATACAAGAGATGGCTAGAGACTGAGGACATGACACAAGAGATGGCTAGAGACTGAGGACATGATACAAGAGATGGCTAGAGACTGAGAACATGACCCAAGAGATGGCTAGAGACTGAGAACATGACCCAAGAGATGGCTAGAGACTGAGGACATGATACAAGAGATGGCTAGAGACTGAAAACATGACCCAAGAGATGGCTAGAGACTGAGGACATGATACAAGAGATGGCTAGAGACTGAGGACATGACACAAGAGATGGCTAGAGACTGAGGACATGATACAAGAGATGGTCAGAGGCTGCAGACATGATACAGTAGGTGTCAGAGGCTGCGAGCATGGTACAGGAGATGGTTAGAGACTGAGGACATCATACTAAAGATGGTCAGAGACTGCAGACATAGTACAAGAGATGGCCAGAGACTGCAGACATGATACAAGAGATCAATGCAGCCTCATCAGTGCCCATCAAATGCAGCCTCACTGTGCCCATTAATGCAGCCCCACTGTGCCCATCATTTCAGCCTCACTGTGCCCATCAAATGCAGCTTTATGGTGCCCATCAAATGCAGATTTATGGTGTCCATCAATGCAGCCTCACTGTGCCCATCATTGCAGCCTCACTGTGCCCATAATTGCAGCCTCACTGTGCCCATATTAGCAGCCTCACTGTGCCCATAATTGTAGCCTTGCTGTGCCCATCAATGCAGCCTTGCTGTGCTCATCAATGCAGCCTCACCATGCCCACCAATGCAGCCTCACCATGCCCACCAATGCAGCCTCTGTGTGCCCACCAATGCAGCCTCTGTGTGCCCACCATTGCAGCCTCTGTGTGCCAGCCATTGCAGCCTCTGTGTGCCAGATATTGCAGCCTCTGTGTGTCCACAATTGTAGCCTCTGTGTGCCAGCCATTGCAGCCTCTGTGTGCACACCATTGCAGCCTCTGTGTGCCCGCCATTACAGCCTCTGTGTGCCAGCCATTGCAGCCTCTGTGTGCCCACCATTGCAGCCTCTGTGTGCCAGCCATTGCAGCCTCTGTGTGCCAGCTATTGCAGCCTCTGTGTGCCCACCATTGCAGCCTCTGTGTGCCAGCCATTGCAGCCTCTGTGTGCCAGCTATTGCAGCCTCTGTGTGCCCACAATTGTAGCCTCTGTGTGCCAGCCATTGCAGCCTCTGTGTGCCCGCCATTACAGCCTCTGTGTGCCAGCCATTGCAGCCTCTGTGTGTCAGCCATTGCAGCCTCTGTGTGCCCACCAATTCAGCCTCACCATGACCACCAATGCAGCCTCTGTGTGCCCACCAATGCAGCCCCTGTGTGCCCACCAATGCAGCCTCTGTGTGCCCACCATTGCAGCCTCTGTGTGCCAGCCATTGTAGCCTCTGTGTGCCAGCTATTGCAGCCTCTGTGTGCCCACAATTGTAGCCTCTGTGTGCCAGCCATTGCAGCCTCTGTGTGCACACCATTGCAGCCTCTGTGTGCCCGCCATTACAGCCTCTGTGTGCCAGCCATTGCAGCCTCTGTGTGCCAGCCATTGCAGCCTCTGTGTGCCAGCCTTTGCAGCCTCTGTGTGCCTGCCATTACAGCCTCTGTGTGCCCCCCATTACAGCCTCTGTGTGCCCACCATTGCAGCATCTGTGTGCCAGCTATTGCAGCCTCTGTGTGCCAGCCATTGCAGCCTCTGTGTGCCCACCATTTCAGCCTCTGTGTGCCCACCATTACAGCCTCTGTGTGCCAGCTATTGCAGCCTCTGTATGCCCACAATTGTAGCCTCTGTGTGCCAGCCATTGCAGCCTCTGTGTGCCAGCCATTGCAGCCTCTGTGTGCCCACCAATGCAGCCCCTGTGTGCCCACCAATGCAGCCTCTGTGTGCCCACCATTGCAGCCTCTGTGTGCCAGCCATTGCAGCCTCTGTGTGCCAGCTATTGCAGCCTCTGTGTGCCCACAATTGTAGCCTCTGTGTGCCAGCCATTGCAGCCTCTGTGTGCACACCATTGCAGCCTATGTGTGCCCGCCATTACAGCCTCTGTGTGCCAGCCATTGCAGCCTCTGTGTGCACACCATTGCAGCCTCTGTGTGCCCGCCATTACAGCCTCTGTGTGCCAGCCATTGCAGCCTCTGTGTGCCAGCTATTGCAGCCTCAGTGTGCCCACAATTGTAGCCTCTGTGTGCCAGCCATTGCAGCCCCTGTTTGCCAGCCATTTAACCCTTTTTCGGCTGCTCATGGGGGGGTAAAACCGCCCCGCTAGCGGCCAAAAATGCGCCGCTAAAACGACGGTAAAGCGGCGCTAAATATAGCGCCGCATTACCCCCAGCGCACCCAGCACCCCAGTGTGAAAATAGCCTAAGGCCCCTTTCACACTGGGGCGTTTTTCAGGCGGTACAGCGCTAAAAATAGCGCCTGTACACCGCCTGAAAAAACCGGCCCCATTCACTCCGGTGTGAAAGCCGGCGGGCTTTCACACTGGAGCGGTGCGCTAGCAGGACGGTAAAAAAAAGTCCTGCTAGCAGCATCTTTGGAGCGATATAGGAGCGGTATTCACCGCTTCTATACCGCTCCTACCCATTGATTTCAATGGGACACCGCGGTAATACCATGGCAATACCGCCGCAAAGCGCCGATACGGTGGCGCTTTGCAGGGGATTTTAACCCTTTTTCGTCCGCTAGCGGGGGTTAAACCCGACTGCTAGCGGCTAAAACAACGGTAAAGCAGCGATAAATATAGCGCTGCTTTACCGTCGCCGCGGCTCCCGCCCCAGTGTGAAAGGGGCCTTATTACCATCTAGTCACAGTAAAATAAAAAGTCACTTGAATACTTTGCAGTCCATGTAGAATAGGTTTCCGATGTAAACTGGCCCCAGGTTCCAAAAGCACAGCCTACCTGACTACCTAACTAGAAGGCTGCATTGGTGGTCATGGTGAGGCTGAATTAGTCAGTGCCCTGACTAATACCGACATACTTCCAAATCGATTAACAACATATTTAATGATTCTCTGTGTTTAAACATAAATTCATTCTTCTTTTTTCTTTCCTCTTTTGTATTTTTAAAAATGTCTTTCACTGTTCAGCCCTAGTTTCTTGGATTGCCCTCACCCGGCGCAGGGGGGGGGGGGTCACCTTTGGTCCCTATGGGATTTGGTGTGCCCCCTCCAATTTGTGGCTACGACCCTTGGTGCTGGTTTCTTCGGAGTCCTCCACATGGGGTTTTTAGCCTATCTGCGTCGGTGGGTCCCTTTTGCATGGCGCCTCGCCACCGTGGAATATATTTTCCGCGTTTGGCGATGCGCCGTGCAATTGGTGCCCTGGGGATCTACATATCACATTCCCACATGCATCCTGAGTTGTTGCTATGGATAAAAGGCCTTTTCAAAAATATTGTTTATTCATTTGCTGTGTTTTTTCCTCTTTTCCGGGGAATGTGACCTTTTAGGTCGTATTTCCCTGTGGAACTGCGCGGCGGGATGTTTGGGTTCCGGGTGTTTGCGTCTTTTCCGTTCCTGTTTTTGCTCTCGGACGGGGTTGGAGTTGCTTTTGCGCATGCGCCGTTTGGCGTTTCTCCGACGCGCTATGATGACGCCATCGTGTTGGGACGCCGCCTGTTCAATTCAATTGGACGGGCGGCGTCCCCACGTGACGCGCCTGCGTCGCACACTCTATGACGCCGCCTTTCAAGGCGTCAGCTGCTGTTAATACACAATAGATTGACCGCCAACGCGCATGCGCGAGCGGTCTTTAAAAATCAACACAGTATCCCCATAGCCTCAGCGAATGCTCCAGCAATTGCTTTGCAACTTTTTGCAAAGTTTTGATTTGTGCCCCATTTGTTTTGTATGGACCCCAAAGAATCTATACTTACCTGTGAATGATTGGGGCTTTATATTGAGGGTGCAATCTTTCTATCAGCTCTCAATGGCTCCATGCTTTTCCTATTAAGTGGATTCATGTATGGGCAATCATAGAAGAGAGGTCCAATGCATATATCCATACATATGGGGGGGTTCATGTAAATCCTTCTAAAAGGGCGGGAGATGCATATATGCATGCCTATATGTTGTTATGCGTGTATGCATCTCCGTATATATAGACATTCCCCAGAAGCTTACTATTTTTCCTCATGTTTTCTCTCCAGGCTCTGTGGAGACCGGGACGCATATTCTTTTTGGGAATGAGATGATCCCCCTGTAGGTCTTTTCCAGAAACTCTTTGGGCATTTTGTTCTATTTTTGAACACACAGTGAATAAAAATGGCCATTTTTTGGGGGAAGGTTCATTACTTCTGTTCCTCCCCTTTGAAACATTTCTGCTGTGGAACCAATCAATGCATTCGCATGCACTTTAACCTCTTCCCGACCGGCGCACACAGATATACGTCAGCAGAATGGCACGTACAGGCAGGAGGGCGTATATATAAGTCCCTCCTTAATGCCTGTCCGTGCCATCGGGAGTGCGCCAGGAGCGGCGCGCTCCCGCGCCAGTCGGGAAACCCCGTGAGTCCGGTCGTGGTCCCCGCGGACTCGATCGCCGCGGGGACCTCCGCGATCGTCTCACGGGAAGGCTGAACGGGGAGATGCCAAGATAAACAGCATCTCCCCGTTCTGCCTAGCAACTAGTGACGCTGATCTCTGCTTCCTGTGATTGGAGCAGAGATCAGCATTCACTAGCTGACAGCCACGCCCCCCCCACAGTAAGAAACACACCCCTAGGCATACTTAACCCTTACACTGCCCCCTTGTGGTTAACCCCTTCACTGCCAGTGTCATTTATACAGGAATCAATGCATTTAAATAGCATTGATTGCTGTATAAATGACAATGGTCCCAAAAATGTGTCAAAAATGTCCGATGTGTCCGCCATAATGTCGCAGTCACAAAAAAAAATCGCAGATCGCCGCCATTACTAATAAAAAAAAAAATTATTAATAAAAATGCTATAAAACTATTCCCTATCTTGTAAACGCTATAACTTCTACGCAAACCGATCAATAATCGCTTATTGCGATTTTTTTTACCAAAAATATGTAGAAGAATACGTATCGGCCTAAACTGAGGAAAAAAAATTTTTTTATATATTTTTTGGGGATATTTATTATAGCAAAAAGTAAAAAATAATGAATTTTTTTCAAAATTGTCGCTCTATTTTTGTTTATAGCGCAAAAAAATAAAAACCGCAGGGGCGATCAAATACCACCAAAAGAAAGCTCTATTTGTGGGAAAAAAAGGACGTCAATTTTGTTTGGGAGCAACCTCGCACGACCGCGCAATTGTCAGTTAAAGCGACGCAGTGCCGAATCGCAAAAAGGGGCCTGGTCCTTTGGCTGCAAATTGGTCCGGGGCTGAAAGTGGTTAAACAATTGGATATTGGTATGTATGTCGGGGTTTTTTGTCGGGGTACTGCAATTTTTGGTTTTCTCATTTTCAGATTTTTTCCTAAGTTTGTGTTTGTTTTTGTTTTTGTCTTCTCAGAATTTTTTGCATTTACCTTTGACCAGCGCCTCTGAAGAAGGGATCCAATCCCGAAACATGTCAGGCAATCGAAGGATGCTGCACATTTATATCCATATGTAACATTGTAGTTAGGACATATTGTATATGTGCTTTTTTGTGCTGTGCAAAAAATTGTATCACCATTGTCTTTAACCACTTGACCACTGGGCATTTAAACCCCCTTCCTAACCAGACCAATTTTCAGCTTTCGGTGCTCTCACACTTTGAATGACAATTACTCCGTCATGCAACACTGTACCCAAATGAATTTTGTGTCCTTTTTTTCACACAAATACTGCTTTCTTTTGGTGGTATTTAATCACCGCTGTTTTTTTTTATTTTTTGCGCTATAAATCAAAAAATACAGAAAATTCGGTAAAAAAAAATTTCTTTGTTTCTATTAAAAATTATTGCAGAGGGGCGTGGCCTGGACATGGCGGAGTAAAGTCGCAAGGTGCTTGAGCTCCCGACACCAGACCCATCGTTCACGACTGTAATGCCATTATCCTGCTCTCTTTTGCCTGGCCATGAGCTACCGTAAACGGGGAAGATACAAGGGATCCGCAAAGATAGCGCCGACAGCCCAGATGGACCGTTTTCTCCGGAACAAGAGCAGGCCTAGTCCGGAGGCCCAGACCGCAGCAACACGTGGCGAACCCTCCCCGTCTCCTACCTCTCCAGCGGAGATGTCTTCGTCCCGGCAGCCTGGATCACAGCCATTGACGGGGATACCAGCCATGCTCAACCCGGCATTTGGCAGCCAGATGGGAGCGGGTGCCTCCATGCAGCCCAGCGGGGAGGAATCGGACATTCGGGCCTTGTTGAGGGCCCTCCCCACAAAAGCGGACCTGGAGGCTCTCCCCACCAAGGCGGACATGGAGGCGCTGGTGCTCAGAGTGGAGGAACAACACCGCCGGGACCTTCATGAGGTCCGCACAGAGGTGCAAGGGCTGGACGAGAGATTGACCAGGGAGGAGGCCTCGATGGGATCGCTTGAGTCCCGGGTGACATTCCTGGAGAGAACGCAACATAGATACCAAGTACAGCTGGCGGAGATACAGCTCCATGCCGAGGATTTGGAGAACCGGAGCCGCCGCCAAAACATTCGGTTCAGAGGAATACCGGAGGCGACCGGACAGGAAAACCTGACGGACACAGTGAAAGCTATCCTACACAAGCTGCTTGGGGGAGACTTACCTGCTTCACTCGAGTTCGACAGGATCCACAGGGCACTCGGCCCCAGACTGGCAGATCTGGATCGGCCCCGCGATGTCATCTGCCGCGTGCACCGTTACAGCCACAAAGAACAGGTCATGCGGGAGGCTCGACTCAAGGGCCCAGTGGACTTTTATGGGGCGCAAATCTCCTTATTCTCAGATGTGGCCCGTGCTACCCTCCTGCAGAGAGCGATGTTAAAACCCCTGCTGGAGAGACTCTGCCGTGCTGGACTGACTTACAGGTGGGGTTTCCCGATCCAACTCACCGTCCGCAAAGGGAGCGCTTCCTTCACGCTAAGGCGCCAGGAGGAACTCCCGGATCTTTTCACCTTCTTAGAGATGGAACCGATCCCACTCCGGGACTGGTTGGGACCCCTGCCGAGCAGAGAACAGCGCGCACCTCCCCAGAACGCACCGCTGGGTCTCTCGAGACGGTCATCCAGGCGCAGGCAACGTGAACACACTCCGATCGGAAGGAACGATCCGGAGCTGTGAGTCTGGTGATCCCCCACAAAGTAAGTAAGTGGCGGGCGCTTTGGGCAGTTCCGCGGGACTTAGACTGCAGCAATCCCCCCAGGAGGCCTTGTGACTAGCCCCTATCCCGCACTCAGCTGTGCGTCTTGCGCGGGACTTAGACTGCAGCAATCCCCCCAGGAGGCCTTGTGACTAGCCCCTATCCCGCACTCAGCTATGTGTCTCGCGCGGGACTTAGACTGCAGCAACCCCCCCCGGGAGGCCTTGTGACTTGCCCCTATCCCGCACTCAGCAGTGCGTCTTGCTCTGCCTGGGGCCCCCCTCCCCCCCCCTGGCCTGTGCCCTATACCCATAACCTGGAAAGATGCCCTCCACCCCCGGTGCTGGGAGGCCTTGCCTTGCTCCGGGGCTCGGGTCTCCCATGATCCGTGAGATGTATGATAGAGTCACCCCTAGAAACATACGGGCTCTGCCGCCCGGAACCAAATAGCCGAAATAGCCCCCTGGGGACCGCTGCCCCCAGTGTTGTGGTGAGCTTCACGGACTGGGGATGGGGGACCCCCCCCCCCCAGAGGAAGGATTTCATCAAGACCCGCAATGGGGAATCGTAGAATCATATGCCTGATACATCTTCAAAAGCCTCAATGTGCAAAGGACAGATCTGAGTGATCAGGTTTGGGTAGCGAATGTACTGTTGGGCGTGCTGTGTGGGGGGGGGGTGGGCGGGTGGGGGCACAGGTTTGCATTGTATTTCAGTTTATCTTGCGGTAACCGTGCGGCCCGGCTCCCCGGCTCTATGTACAAGGTTTGGGGGCTGACCCCAGGGCCCTGCCCCCGGTAGCCAATCCTTTTGCCAGAACCGTTTGATCAGGGGCTAGCACTCAGGAGGAGACGCACTGGGCCGGGCCGCGCGGGGACTACTCGGGGGGGTCTTGGGGAGGGGGCTGGAGGGATGAATTGCCTGATGGAAAGTATTGTTGGTCTGTTTTCTTTTTAGTGACACATTAGGCTGCTCCCCTGGGTTTCCCTATATGGCAGATACACCCATGGTTTTGCCCGTTGCTGCATCGCCGCTCTCTAACTATGCTCAAAAACACATACCAAAGAATAAGGGGGAGCACTCACCTGCTGCACACCTTGGTTTCTCTCGGAGGGTCACGGGGGGTCTCCTTCGGGGTTCCCCTCTGGACCTGATACATGCGCACGCAGAGTATGGTGTGGGGCAGGTGCTAGAAACTCTCAAATATAGATATTACTGTTTGGGCTCGCATTTTCTTCTTTTGTTTGTTTAGATTGTTACAGATACTTTTGTTTTGCATTCCAATTTTGCTCAGTAATAGTATGGGTCTGGTCGGAGAGCTCCTGACCCCCAGCCACCACCCCACATAGGACAACACCCCGCTGGGGCTCGAATTTGGGGCCCTAAGGGTGTTCTGAGACTAAACCTCTCTCACACCGTTGGTGTTTTAGTTGCCCGGGTTTACTGACCTATCAGTAACCCTTCGCTCAACCCCCAAACCCCCCCCCCTTTTTTTTTTTGTTGTCTTCTTTTATCTCTTCTTTCTTTTCTTTTTAATTTTTCTGTCGCCTTTCTCTCGTCCCTCTCGGGTGTACCACTGCACAGCTTTCCCCCCTCCGCCTCCCGCCTCCCCCCACCCCCTCTTTTCCCCCCTTCCTTGCCTGCGTCCTTTTTTACTCACTTCTCCTACCCCTCTCCTCCCCTTCCTCCAACCCAGTCGCAAACATGAACCAGTCGGAATCCCTCAGGCTAATGTCCTTCAATGTGAAGGGACTTAACACACCGGAGAAACGGTCCATGGTGTTATCAAACCTGAGACAGGCGAGAGCCCACATATGCTTCCTCCAGGAGTCCCACTTTCGAGCCGATAGAATACCTAAATTTCAGAATAGATGCTTTCCTGCTGCATACCACGGGTGCTCCTCCGAGTCCAAGTCCAAGGGGGTCAGCATACTGATCCGCTCCACGACACCGTGGAAGTACAGTGACCATTGGAGCGATACTGAGGGACGGGCCTTGTTTGTTAAGGGTACATTGGGTAGCTCTCGGGTGACCCTGGTGAACCTATACCTACCTAATACTGGCCAGGTCGGATTCCTTGAATCCACCATGACAAAGTTACAAGATTTTGCAGAGGGGGCTGTGATTCTGGGAGGTGACTTAAACTTTGCCATGGATCCATCCATAGATACATCTAGGCAATCCTCACAGATCTCGTACGCAGCACTTAAACGCCTAAAGAGGACTCTTTATGCCTTTCACCTGGTGGACGTGTGGCGGGTATTGAACCCAACTCAAAGAGATTATACGTTCTATTCGAACCCTCACGATTCCTACACCAGAATCGATCTTCTCCTAGTACCACAATCCCTACTTTCCAGGGTTAGATCGGCATCAATAGGATCCATTACTCTCTCGGATCACGCCCCAGTGTTCATAGATATGAACTTACTGGCCCCAACACCAAGACAATGGCAGTGGAAACTCAATGACACATTGCTCCAGGCTCCAGAAGTTGTGGAGGAGGTGGCTAGGGAAATGCGGAACTTCTTCTCTGATAATGCAGGCCCGGAATGCTCGCCTCAGATGATCTGGGAAGCGCACAAATGCACTATAAGAGGGATCCTCATAAAGATAGGCACTCGCCTCAAGAGGGCTAGGGCCCAGCAAACCCTTGACCTTCTGGAGAAGATTAGGACATTGGAATCTTCTCACAAACAATCTTTGGCGATTAGCACTCTACGGGACCTAACGACTCTGAGAAACCAATTGAGATCTCTAGCCTTGGTCAGGGCTAAGGAGGCGATTGCTAAATGCAAACGTACCTTTTACGAGCACAGCAATAAGTGTGGTAAACTGTTAGCGAGAGCACTGAGGGTTCAACGAGCGCAGGCCTTTATCCCTGAGATGCGGGGGGAGGGGGGCGCCAGGATATTCACCACCGAAGGGATTGCAAACCAGTTCCACAAGTACTACGAGGCATTATATAACTTGCCACGTAAAACTTCGGCAGGAGAGAAATCACGGGAACAGGCAGCCATCCAAGATTATATTCAGACTTCGGGCCTTCCCCGCCTATCGGAGGAGGCCATAGCGTCCTTGGAGGAGCCGCTGAGGGGTGAGGAGGTGGCGCTAGCGATAGCCCGAATGCAACAGGGCAAGGCTCTGGGCCCTGATGGGTATTCACTGGCCTATTACAAGGTATTCGGGGATATTCTGACTCCTCACTTTCTAAAAGCCTATAATGAGGCCGGGGAGGGGACAACCCCACCAGCTGATACGTTACGAGCCTTCATCTCTGTCATACCCAAGGAGGATAAGGACCCACTACTGTGCCAAAATTACAGGCCGATCTCCCTCCTTAACGTGGATCTAAAGATTTTCACGAAAATTCTATCAGTGAGGTTAGCAGAATGGATCCCCTCCCTCATCCACTCTGACCAGGTGGGTTTTGTACCCTCGAGAGAGGCGAGGGACAACACCACAAAGGCCATTAATCTTATCTACGCGGCCAGGAAACTGAAAACCCCGTTGCTGCTTCTGTCAACCGACGCCGAAAAGGCGTTTGACAGGGTACATTGGCCCTTTCTGACAGAAACCCTTCGTTACATAGGCTCAGGTCAACGCATGATGAACTGGATACAGGCCATCTACTCCAAGCCCTCAGCCCAAGTAAAAGTCAACGGCCAGCTCTCCCCCCCCTTAGACATAACTAATGGGACAAGACAGGGCTGTCCCCTCTCCCCCTTGATATTCATTCTGTCCCTGGAACCCTTCCTTCGTACAGTGAGAGAAAACCCTAACATATCAGGAATCCGCCTCGGGGATTCCCTGGCCCCAAAAATAGCGGCATTCGCGGACGACCTGCTTTTCTTTATTTCCAACCCCCTGGTCTCCATACCCAACCTGTTGGCGGAATGACAGAAATACGGATTGTTGTCCTTCTTTAAGATTAACTTCCAAAAGTCGGAAGCCCTAAATATTAACATGCCTGTTTCCCTACATAACCTGTTACGCTCAGACTTCCCCTTTAAATGGGCAAGCTCCCACATCAAATACCTAGGCATTCGCCTACCTAGCAAGACAGAGGAGATCTTCTCCCTTAATTTTCCCCCCCTGCTGTCGGACATCAAAAAGGATCTCCAGAAGTGGCAGACGGGAATGTTTTCTTGGTTTGGAAGGTGCGGCATAGTGAAAATGAATGTTATGCCCAGACTTCTATACCACCTACAAGCCCTCCCGATCAGGATCCCGAAAGCTTTCCTTAAAGCGGCAAATAGAGCACTGGTTGGGTTTATCTGGGCTCAGAAACCCCCGCGGCTTGCACAATCAACTCTACGTCTCCCAAAGGCGTTTGGGGGCATGGCCTTGCCAGACGTGTCACATTACCATTCTGCATGCCACCTGACGAGAGTCGTCGATTGGTGTCGCCATGGTCCATTGAAACAATGGATTCAAATAGAACGGCTGCTCGCCGGGACAGACCTAGGGGGCTTAATCTGGTGCCAGGAGAACCAGCCACACGGTGTAAAGGCACACCCAACGGTAGGGGAAACATGGCGAATGAGCCAAAAAATAATGCGTGAACACCCGATCGCTCCCTTGCCTTCACCACTCACCCCGATAATTGGGAACCCTAACTTTAACCCGGGCCTGGCAGATCCCAGATTCCAGGAACTGAAGGGGAGGGGTCGATGTCAACTCCGCCACTTCACCAGTGGGGGAGCATGGATGTCGAGGGAACAGATCATGGCTGACCCTCTCCTAGCTAACCTCTCCTTTTGGCATAAAATTCAACTTGCCCATTTCATCAGGTCACAGCCCCCCCCTGAACTTTTTTCTAGAGCCCTGACAGCTTTCGAGCTCCTCTGCTCAGAACAAGAACCATTGCGCCATGGCATCTCGCTAACATACCAGTTGCTTATCATACCCCCAGGGGGGTACAGACCCCCCTATATAGCCAAATGGGAGCGGGACCTGGGAATACAGCTAACCGACAGACAAATAGAAAGGATAATCTTTTTCACATATAAAACGTCGATCTGTGCCAACCAACAAGAAGCAGGGTTTAAAGTTCTGACTCAATGGTACTACACACCAGCCAAACTGCACAGGATGTTCCCCCGGAATTCAGACCTCTGCTGGAGATGTGGGGAAGAGGTGGGATCTCTCCTACACATCTTCTGGTCCTGTAGGCTCCTGACGCCCTTTTGGACTGAGGTTCATCGTATAACACAGAAGTTCACGGATAGGGCACTGCCCCTGACCCCCGAGTTCTTCTTGCTACATCATCACGAAATCCCTAACAAGACATACAGGAAATCAATCCTGCCCCTGCTGTCCACGGCAGCAAAGAGTTGCATCTCCCTGTTCTGGAAACAGTCGAAGCCCCCGGGTGTTGCGGTATGGCTCAAGAGGGTAGCGGATACTCACAGAATGGAGGATCTTGTTGCTACAGAAAGGGGACTCCGGGAACAATTCCTCAAGAAGTGGTTCTATTGGCTCGAATTCTACTACTCTGAGGAGTATACAGGGTTGACCGTGTCGGCGCCTAGTGACTAGGCATCCTGGCCCACAACATAGAGTCTCCGAGGTTGGTTTTGGAGGAGGGGGGTCCCTCCCCCCTCTCTAGCAGTCTTTGTTCTCTCTTTTTTTTTTTTTTTTTTCCTCTCTTCTCTTTTTTCTCCTCTTTCTTTGCTCCTCCTTTCTCCCTTGCCCCCCTTCCCCGTTCCCCTCAGATGTACCTACATCACCTATTCCCAGACCCTAACCGCCCCTTCCTGTTTCCAGCAAACACGAAAACTGCGCTCGGACCAAGGCAGGGGGGGGGGGTTTAGCCCAGTGCTCTCCCTCCCATGAAGCTTACCCATCTCTAAGGGGGCCAGCGCAGGAGGGGGTGGGGAGGAATATAGTAAAAGAATAAAATAGATAATTACAACCTAGACTGACACAGCACACAATGCGTTACCCATTATAAAGTTTTAGCAGCGTGACCATGGCTTTGGGATATACACCCTTAACATTATGACACCAACTGCTTGTTTGGTTATGCAAATGTTACTGTTTTTGCAACATATATATCACTCACTGTGTTCCATGTAAGCCATTTGTTTGTTAATTGTACCATGTTGTAATGCAAATAAAGAATTAAAAAAAAAAAAAAAAAAAAAAAAATTATTGCAGAGTATTGGCAGAGTATTGGCGAGTATTGGCAGAGTATTGGCAGAGTATTGGCAAGTATTGGCAGAGTATTGGCAAGTATTGCAGTGTTGCACAGTATTGGCAGAGCATTGCACAGTGGTGGCAGAGTATTGCACAGTGGTGGCAGAGTATTGCACAGTGGTTGCAGAGTATTGCACAGTGGTGGCAGAGCATTGCACAGTGGTTGCAGAGCATTGCACAGTGGTGGCAGAGTATTGCACAGTGGTGGCAGTGTATTGACCAGCGCTGTGGGCACTACACATCCAGCCCATAGCGCTGGTCCCGTCTCTCCCCCTCTCCGCTTCTCCCCTCTCACTGTACCGATCGGTACAGAGAGGGGAGGGAGGAACCGGCGCCATGACGTGACGCCGGTTTGTGTACATGTGATCGCTCCGTCATTTGACGGAGCGATCACATGGTAAACGGCCGCTATCAGCGGCCGTTTACCGTGATCCGTGATGCGCCGGGTCCTCGGGACCCGGCGGTCACGGACGTTCCCGAGTGCGCGCCCCAGGGGGCGCACAGGAGCAATTTTCTGGGAGGACGTCCGTAGGAAGTCCACTCAGAACTTGCCGACCGCGCTGTAGACGTCTTTCGACTATAGCGCGGTCGGCATGTGGTTAAACAATCTCGTTTATATAAAATTCTCCCCCCTTTTTTTCAAATAAATGATTTAAAACATATATATATATATATTTTTTCTTGTTCGCCTGAATAATCCTATCTGTACCTGGGGGGTACTGGTGTTTTCTCCTTGGAGATTTCACACAAAATATCTATTTTGGGATGTTGGCAACACTCTATGGGAACTACATGTCCCCTAAAATGGTTCAGCAATTTTTATACTTAACTAGAATATCACATTGTCTCTGTAACCCCAAAGTCCAATGAACACAAAGTATCTTTATCTCCAAAGTTCAGTCCGTACAAAGTTTAGTGTGAACTTCTTGCTGGCTCTGTCACACCACAATCCAACTCAGGTCTTGGAGTAACAACAACTTGTTTTTAGTTTGCAAGCACGCAGTAAAGAACAACTGTTTTTTCCCCTAGTCACCGATTTCAGGGACTAAAGACTTGAACTTGAAGTGTTGCAAACTTTGCACAGGCAACACAGGAACCTGAGACATGACTCCGCCTTTTCCAGGAGACTGAGGCTATTTTCCGCACACACGAAGGACAAGGGACATGCTGAATTTTTATTTTTATTCAAAGTAACAGATGAGCATATTACTTTGTGGAGTGAGGTAAACTGGCAGTTCCAGGATAACCAACCAGTACATCACTTTAACCACTTAAGCCCCCAGACCAGAGCACTTTTTGCGATTCGGCACTGCGTCGCTTTAACTGACAATTGCGCGGTCGTGCGACGTGGCTTCCAAACAAAATTGACGTCCTTTTTTCCCCACAAATAGAGCTTTCTTTTGGTGGTATTTGATCACTTCTGCGGTTTTAATTTTTTGCACAATAAACAAAAAAATAGCGACAATTTTGAAAAAAACGCATTATTTTTAACTTTTTGCTATAATAAATATCCCCCCAAAAATATATAAAAAAAAACATATTTTTTTCCTCAGTTTAGGTCAATACGTATTCTTGGGAAAAAATATATATTTTTTAAATCGCAATAAGCGTATATTGATTGGTTTGCTTAAAAGTTATAGCGTCTACAAAATAGGGAATAGTTTTATGGCATTTTTATTAATAATTTTTTTTTTACTAGTAATGGCAGTGATCTTTATCGTGCCTGCGACATTATGGCAGACAGATCGGACACTTTTGGCACTATTTTGGGACCATTCACATTTATACAGTGATCAGTGCAATTAAAAATGCATTGATTACTGTGTAAATGTGACTGGCAGTGAAGGGGTTAACACTAGGTGGCGCTGTAAGGGTTAAGTGTGTCCTAGGGAGTGATTCTAACTGTGGGGGGCTTTGGGTGACACGACACTGATCACCGCTCCCGATTACAAGGAGCTGTGATCAGTGACAGTGTCACTAGGCAGAGCAGGGAAATGCTTGTTTACATCAGCATTTCCCCGTTCTTCCTTTCCGTGAGACGATCGATCGCAGGTATCCCCGCGGACATCGAGTCCACGGGACCCGTGATCACACGCACGGAGCTCGCGGTGAGATGTATATCGGCATGAGCCGGTCAGCAAGCGGTTAAGGGTAGGGTTGAGCGAACCCGAATTGTAAAGTTCGGGTCCGTACCGGACTTTTGGGTGTCCGGGTTCCGGACCCGAACCCGAACAATTGACTGTATGTTCGGGTTCGGGTCCAGTGTTCGGCGATGTATTGGCGCCTTTTACAAGCTGCAGGGCAGACAATCCACGCTAGTTTTTACTAGTGTGCCCTTAGAAGCCATCACAGCCATGCCTACTAATGGCATGGCTGTGATTGGCCAGTGCAGCATGTGACCCAGCCTCTATATAAGGTACAGGCACACAGCACAGCGCGTCACACTGCTATAGACAGGTTCCTGGCTGCTAAGAGAGGATTTCATTAGGAGTTAGTCTGATACAGTCAGTCAGTCCACATTCCTGAAATATCTTCAAATTAGTAATATCAGTGAGCGATCTACATAGCTAGAGTAGAGACTAGAGAGTGTCTTTATTGAGGGAAAGAGGCAGAGAGAATTATTCAAGAGATTCCTAAATCAATTGTACCCTGGCTGGGGTGCAGTGCACAGTCTTTTAACAGTGCCATGAGGCCAGTGCCAGACAAAATATTACTTTTATCTGCAAGCTCAGTGCACCATCACTGCATATTTTACTAAGAGATACACCATACTCTGGGTGTATTCTGCTATTGCAAAAAAAAAAATATTTTGCTGTGTTTTTTGCATGTGTGCAGGAGTGTGACATACAATCGATCGATATTTCTTCTATTGTGCTATCCCAAAAAAAAATTGTAGTGACATTTTTTTTTCCCAATAGCATTTTCTGCATTTTCATACATGCTTTACACACTGTGCGTGTATTCTGCTATTGCAAAAAAAGTAAAATCTTTCAGTGTTTTGTGCATGTGTGCAGGAGTGTGACATACAATCGATCGATATTTCTTCTATTGTGCTATCCCAAAAAAAAATTGTAGTGAAATTTATTAAAGTTATTTCCCTATCCACATTTGTTTGCAGAGCACTTGCTCTTAACAATTCTGTTGCCATTTGCAGCCCTCTAGCCCTTTCCATGACTTTTTTACAGCCATTTTAATCTTGAAAAGTTCGGGTCTCCATTGGCTTCAATGGGGTTCGGAGTTCGGGGTCAAGTTCGGGTCTAATTCGGTCCCAAACCCGGACTTTTTTCCGAAGTTCGGCCGAAACCCACCGAACCCGAACATCCAGGTGTCCGCTGAACTCTAGTTAAGGGCACTTCCTGTGACTGCTGGCATCAGGAGCACAGTCCAGCAGTAAGGAGGCATAGGCAAAAGCATCCCCAACAATAGGATTTCTTCCATGTGAAGTAGCAATTCCTGTGGAACAAACACAACTAAACAAAGCAACAGAGCTGTGTTCCACGCTGACTTGAGAACGAAACGGCTTGTGGCATCACCAGTAGGGTTGAGCGAACCCGAACTGTAAAGTTCGGGTCCATACCGGACTTTAGGGTGTTCGGGTCCCGGACCCGAACCCGAACAATTGACTGTATGTTCGGGTTCGGGTCCGGTGTTCGGGGATTTAATGTTGCTTTTAAAAATGTCTTTTAAAAGCACTCGCGGCTATATGAATTGATATTCATATAGCCGCGAGTGCTTTTAATACAGAGAACAGTCATTGAAGTCATTTATTTTTAATAAGTTAGTCATAAAAAGTGTTTGGGGACCTGGGTCCTGCCCCAGGGGACATGTATCAATGCAAAAAAAACTTTTAAAAACGGCCGTTTTTTCAGGAGCAGTGATTTTAATAATGATTAAATTGAAACAATAAAAGTGTAATATTCCTTTAAATTTCGTACCTGGGGGGTGTCTATAGTATGCATGTAAAGGGGCGCATGTTTCCTGTGCTTAGAACTGTCCCTGCAAAAAGTGTCATTTTTGCAGAAAAGAAAGCTATTTAAAATCACTCGCGGCTAATGTTAATTGTCAGCTCCTGTAATACAGAGAACAGTCATTCATTTAAAAGTCATTCATAAAAAAAAAGTCATTGATAAAAAATAAAAAAAACAAAAAAATAAAGCGTAGGGGTCCCCCCAAATTCAATAACCAGGCCCTTCAGGTGTGGGATGGATATTAAGGGGGATCCCAGCCAAAAAAAAAAAATGGCGTAGGGTCCCCCTCAAAATCCATACCAGACCCTTGAGGTCTGGGATGGATTTTAAGGGGAAACCCAGCCAAAAAAAATGGCGTGAGGTCCCCCTCAAAATCCATACCAGACCCTTATCCGAGCACGCAACCTGGCAGGCCGCAGGAAAAGAGGGGGGGACGAGAGCGGCCCCCCCTCCCGCCTGAACCGTACCAGGCCACATGCCCTCAATATTGGGAGGATGCTTTGGGGGTCTAAAACCCCCAAAGCCTCTTGTCCCCATGTTGATGAGCACAAGGGCCTCGTCCCCACAACCGTGCCCGGTGGTTGTGGGGGTCTGCGGGCGGGGGGCTTTTCGGAATCTGGAAGCCCCCTTTAACAAGGGGACCCCCAGATCCCGCCCCCCCCTGTGTGAAATGGTAAGGGGGTACAAAAGTACCCCTACCATTTCACCAAAAAGTGTCAAAAATGTTAAAAATGACAGGAGACGGTCTTTGACAATTCCTTTATTAAAATCTTCTTTCTTCTTTCTTCTGGTCTTCCTTTCTTCATCTTCTCCTTCCGGCATCTTCTTCTTCCATCTTCTTCTTCCTCCGATCTGCTTCTTCTTGGCCTTCTCGTCCAGCATCAGTGTCTCTTCTGGGCCGCTCCGCGCAATGGGAGGCTCCCGCTGGGTGAGGCTTCTCTTCGGTATCTTCTTCCACGGCGTCGGTCTCCGGTATCTTCTTCCAGGGCGTCGGTCTCTTCTTGGGCCACTCCTCGCAATGGGAGGCTCCCGGTGTGTGAGGCTCAAGAACTGTCAGCCCAAGCGAAGCCTCACACACCGGGAGCCTCCCATTGCGAGGAGTGGCCCAAGAAGAGACCGACGCCCTGGAAGAAGATACCGGAGACCGACGCCGTGGAAGAAGATACCGAAGAGAAGCCTCACCCAGCGGGAGCCTCCCATTGCGCGGAGCTGCCCAGAAGAGACACCGATGCTGGACAAGAAGGCCAAGAAGAAGCGGATCGGAGGAAGAAGAAGATGGAAGAAGAAGATGCCGGAAGGAGAAGATGAAGAAAGGAAGACCAGAAGAAAGAAGAAAGAAGATTTTAATAAAGGAATTGTCAAAGACCGTCTCCTGTCATTTTTAACATTTTTGACACTTTTTTGGTGAAATGGTAGGGGTACCCCCTTACCATTTCACACAGGGGGGGGGGGGATCTGGGGGTCCCCTTGTTAAAGGGGGCTTCCAGATTCCGATAAGCCCCCGCCCGCAGACCCCCACAACCACCGGGCACGGTTGTGGGGACGAGGCCCTTGTCCTCATCAACATGGGGACAAGAGGCTTTGGGGATCTTAGACCCCCAAAGCATCCTCCCAGTGTTGAGGGCATGTGGCCTGGTACGGTTCAGGCGGGAAGGGGGCGCTCTCGTCCCCCCTCTTTTCCTGCTGCCTGCCAGGTTGCGTGCTCGGATAAGGGTCTGGTATGGATTTTGAGGGGGACCTCACGCCATTTTTTTTGGCTGGGTTTCCCCTTAAAGCGGTTCTGCACTCATTTCATTTAGTAAATCTCTTTGCCTTCCAAATCAGGCAAAGAGTACTAAATGAAATTTTTTTTTTTTTTTTTTTTTTTACTTACCTTGTAATTGAAGACTTCCGGTCTTCTCCCTCTGCGGCGGCGGGCGGGGTCTTGCGTCGATCGTCGTCACGCCGCACTGTCTCCTGGGATCTGGTGTCATTGATCCCAGGAGTCAGTGCGGGCATCTTCCGAAATCTCGCGAGATTTCGGCCACATCTTCCGAAATCTCCCGAGATTTCGGCCGCATCTGCCGAAATCTCGTGAGATCTCGGCAGATGAGCCGTTACTGCGCACGCGCGAGTAACGGCAGTGCATGCTGGGCCATCTAAAGTTCCTGTGGGTGTTTCACATGCCCACAGGCAAGATGGCCCCCAGCACTAAAGAAGAAGACGAGGAACTTCATCGGACGAAAACCGGCGGCGATCGAGATGGAAGATGGAACAGGTGAGTCCCCTAATAAAGGTAAGCACACTTTATATTACATCCTAAAAAAAAAAATTTTTTTTCAGAGTGCAGAACCGCTTTAAAATCCATCCCAGACCTCAAGGGTCTGGTATGGATTTTGAGGGGGACCCTACGCCATTTTTTTTGGCTGGGGTTCCCCTTAATATCCATCCCAGACCTCAAGGGTCTGGTATGGATTTTGAGGGGGACCCTACGCCATTTATTTTTTGGCTGGGATCCCCCTTAACCACTTCAGCCCCGGACCAATTTGCAGCTAAAGGACCAGGCCCCTTTTTGCAATTCGGCACTGATTCGCTTTAACTAACAATTGCGCGGTCATGCGACGTGGCTCCAAAACAAAATTGGCGTCCTTTTTTTCCCACAAATAGAGCTTTCTTTTGGTGGTATTTGATCGCCCCTGCGGTTTTTATTTTTTGCGCTATAAACAAAAATAGAGCGACAATTTTGAAAAAAATGCAATATTTTTTACTTTTTGCTATAATAAATATCCCCAAAAAATATATAAAAAAACATTTTTTTTTTCCTCAGTTTAGGCCGATACGTATTCGTCTACATATTTTTGGTAAAAAAAATCGCAATTAGCGATTATTGATTAGTTTGCGCAAAAAGTTATAGCGTTTACAAAATAGGGGATAGTTTTATAGCATTTTTATTAATATTTTTTTTTTTTATTAGTAATGGCGGCGATCAGCGATTTTTATTGTGACTGCGACATTTTGGCGGACACATCGGACATTTTTGACACATTTTTGGGACATTTGTCATTTATACAGCAATCAGTGCTATTTAAATAGCACTGATTCCTATGTAAATGACAGTTGTAGTTAGGGGGTTAACCACTAGGGGGCGGGGAGGAGTCAGTGTGACGTGTGTGTTTTTTTTACAGTAGGGGGGCGTGGCTGTACGTGTGACGTCATTGATCGGCGTTCCCGATGACAGGGAACCGCCGATCACTGACAGTCAGTGTAGGAAGCGCGGGGAGAGGTTTGTTTACATAGACCTCTCCCCGTTCTTCCGCTCCGTAACCCGATCGCGGGATACCAGCGGCGATCGGGTCCGCTGGTCCCGCGGCCGGGGTCACGGAGCTCCCGACCGGGTCGCGAGCGCGCCGCTAGCGGCGCGCACGCGACCCACGGGCAGGCACATGCACGATCACGTACAGGTACGTGATTCTGCCTGCCCGAGCCATTCTGCTGACGTATATATGCAGTGGCCGGTCGGGAAGCGGTTAATATACATCCCAGACCTGAAGGGCCTGGTTATTGAATTTGGGGGGACCCCTTTTTTTTTTTTTTTTTTTTATCAATGACTTTTTTTTTATGAATGACTTTCAATGAATGACTGTTCTCTGTATTACGGGAGCTGACAATTCATATAGCCGCGAGTGATTTTAAATAGCTTTCTTTTCTTAAAAAAATGACACTTTTTGCAGAGACAGTTCTAAACACGGGAAACATACGCCCCTTTACATGCATACTATAGACACCCCCCAGGTACGAAATTTAAAGGAATATTACACATTTATTGTTTCAATTTAATCATTATTAAAATCACTGCTCCGAAAAAACGGGCGTTTTTAAACGTTTTTTTTGCATTGATACATGTCCCCTGGGGCAGGACCCAGGTCCCCAAACACTTTTTATGACTAACTTTTTAAAAATAAATGACTTCAATGACTGTTCTCTGTATTAAGGGGGATGGGAGCCGACACTTTATTATAGCCGTTCGGGTCCCCATTGACTTCAATGGGGTTCGGGATCAAGTTCGGTCCCGAACCCGAACTTTTTTCTGAAGTTCGGCCGAACCTGCCGAACCCGAACATCCAGGTGTCCGCTCAACTCTAATCACCAGTATTAACATGGATCCGGCAGTTGGATTGGCTTCCCTGACGATCCGATAGTGGTGATGTAATGCCATAGGTCAGCTTGATTAGGCCGTCTGATGATGACACAGACCGGGTAAATGTGCCGACCATGATCCCAGGTTTGCAAGATTGTAGTGTATTTTCCTTAGAACCCCAAAAAATATACTTTTTTTTTTCTAACACCCTAGAGAATAAAATGGTAGTCGCAATACTTTCTGTCTCACCGTATTTGCGCAGCGGTCATACAAGCGCACTTTTTTTGAAAAAAAACTTTTTTAAATTAAAAAATAAGACAACAGTAAAGTTAGCCCAATTTTTTTTTATATTGTGAAAGATGATGTTACGCCAAGTAAATTGATACCCAACATGTCACACTTCACAATTGCGCCCACTCGTGGAATGGCGACAAACTTTTACCCCTAAAAATGTCCACAGGCGACATTTAAAATATTCTACAGGTTGCATGTTTTAAGGTACAGAAGGGGTCTAGGAATAGAATTATTGCTCTCGCTCTACCGATCGCGGCGATACCTAACATGTGTGGTTTGAACACCGTTTTCATATGCGGGCGCTACTCACGTATGCGTTCGCTCCTGCATGTGAGCTCGTCAGGATGGGGCACGTTTAAAAAAAAAAATGTTTTTCTTATTTATTTTACTTTTTATTTTTACACTGTTTTTAAAATAAAATAAAAATTGTGTCACTTTTATTCCTATTACAAGGAATGTAAACATCCCTTGTAATAGAAATAAAGCATGACAGGACCTCTTATATATGAGATCTGGGGGTCAAAAAGACCTCAGATCTCATATTTACACTAACACGCAATAAAAAAAATGGCCCTTTAAGCGCCATGGGCGGAAGTGACGTTTTGACGTCGCTTCCGCCCTGCAGTGATATGGAGATGTCTGGGGGCCATCTTCTCACTAGTCTCCATGTCAGGCCACAAGAAGGATCCGATCACCTCCGCCCCTGCCGATGGCGTTGGTAAGCGGCAGAGGGCACCGAAGCACGGCGGGGGCCCTCTCCCGCCGCCGATAAAAGTGATCTTGTGGCGAATCCGCCGCAGAGACCACTTTTATCTTAAACTGGACTACTCACTGAAGAGGAGGATACCGGGGTTATGGCAGCTAGCTGCTGCCATAACAACAACATTCCTCTTCAAACAGCTGACGTATAGCGGTCCGGAAGTGGTTAAGGTCTCCACAGCCAGGTAACACTGGAGTATCAGGAACACACTTAGTAACCTGCAACGGTATCCGGCTTGTGGGAAACACTTGTGAATGAGGAGGTCACTCACACAGCAACATTTGTGGTCTTTGCATAATGAGTCCACCGCTTCTCCTCTGGAAAACTTGCCAGACAGAGAACGGCAGAGGTGGAGGTGGACGGTTCAGGCCTATTACTGAGAGTACAGGTAGGTGAGGGAACATCCTCCTCTATAGGCTCAACTTGCTGCTCAGAATCACGATCAGACCATCTTTCTCCAGAGGACACAGTGTCAGAGAGCCACTCAGATATTCTATCAGACAACACATCTGAGTCTGACTCTTTAGCAAACTCTTCAGCCGGGAGTAGGCTGGCCTCAAACACAAAGTGGCAGACTTTCCTGACTCTGCTTTCACTGTCCCAACAGGCACACAGCCCTCATTCACATCTGGCTGACCAGGTTCAGCAGCTTTCTCCCTGAGAGGCTCCATCATCAGGGAATGTGGGTGACCTCGACCGCAGCCACAGAAGGTCACTGAGGCACCTGGCTTTGTAGTGGGCACAGTTGCAGTAGATATGGTAGTAGTAGATTGTGACGGGAGTCACTTTGGGCGGGGGGCTTGTGGAACCCAGCTTAACTTGGAGAGCACTAGAAGCTCCTGGTCCAGCTCCCATGGCCCCCTCTCATGTGTAAGTAACCCTGTGTCCATTCGGGGCACAGGGTGACCGAGAACCCCAGTCTGATCTGTACTAGTCAGACTCACTATTCAACCACACTGGAATGTTGTGTGTGTGTGTGTGTGTGTGTGTGTGTGTGTGTATATATATATATATATATATATATATATATATATATGTAGAGCCCTGCTCCTAATGAGCAGACGCTATTGTTCTTTTTTAAATTTAGTTGTCTGAAGCTGTAGTTGGGCTCAGGCTAATTATTTTAAAAAGTTCTGGTCTCTGTGCCAGTTCAGCTGGGTTGCACTGGTTTCCACTTGACTGTAGGTGTTGCTGTCACCGCCAGTAAGTGTGGATATGCAGCAAGCTGGATGTATTAAATACCATCTTTGCTCGGAAATAGCCCAGTTGGAGTGTTTTCCTGCTGTGAATTCTGGGAGAGGGTATTTAAGGGACCGACGCCATTTTTGGTATTTTTTTTGTTTTTGAGGATTGCTCTTCTTTCCTGTTTGGGGACCCCGACCTCATGGCCCTGCTGGCCTGGGGTGTGTATCGCAAGATCCTGTGCCTCTGGGCCATCTGGCCCGAGGCTATGCAACTGAGAGGGTGGGCCCGAAGAAGCCTTGGGGCCTATTGATTCAGGGATGGTCCGGTGCTGTCTCGCCTGCGGAGAGAGGTCCCGTAACTTGTGGATCCAAGGGAGGACTTTTCTAGGAGAGGACCAAGCGCAAGGCTGGTGTCTCTGGAGGAGCCTGGAAACTCAGTTAGAGGACGCAACCCGGATCAACACCCATAAAGTATCGCCAGATCGGCTGAAAGAGACTGGTACTGTATGGCAGTTCTTTAAATCTTTCAAGATCTCTCAGTAATGCTTCAATTTAATTGACAAGTCTGTGGCCGAGACTTTGTTGTGCATCTCACCGGCTGCTAGGTCAAGTGACAGGGGCCTATCCGGTGATTGCTGAATCCAGTCTGTGGAGCTGTTTGTCCTCTGGATTCTACTTATACCATTAGCCCGAAATTACCAGGTGCCTGAACTCCCCTTAACCCTCTGACCCACCGTTGAAAGACTTTGTGTTTATTTTAAATAAATAAGTGGAAAAAAGCCTAATGCCGCGTACACACGGTCCGATGGGAGCTTTTCAACGGATTTTCCGACCGTGTGTATACCCATCCGTCTTTTTCTGTCGGAATTTCCGACGGACTTTGGATTGAGAACCTGTTCTCAATTTTTCCGACGGAAAACCTTTCTATCGGATTTTCCGATCGTGTGTATGCAATTCCGACACGCAAAATTCCGATGCATGCTCGGAAACACTTCGACGCATCGCATGCTCGGAAGCATTAAACTTCCCTTTTATAGTGCTGTCGAACGTGTTTTATGCCGCTGTGTTACTGACCGTAGGAATTTGGTGTGACTGTGTGTAGGCAACACAGCTTGAGCGAAATTCAGTCAGGATTCCGACGGGAAAACCATCAGAGCTTTTTCTGACGAGAATTCCGACCGTGTGTACGTGGCATTAGTGTCAGAATCAACATTCTTTGGGCCATTTTCCAACGGGAACTCTGAGACGGAGAAGCGAACAGGTGAGGTAA
The DNA here is from genome assembly GCA_028564925.1 of Lithobates sylvaticus. NCBI lineage: Eukaryota > Metazoa > Chordata > Amphibia > Anura > Ranidae > Lithobates > Lithobates sylvaticus. The sequence continues at coordinate 29,154,944 of CM053036.1, read as the reverse complement.
CGGTAAGCCCAAACAAAACCAGCAGCTCCTTCAGGGGTTAGTGCTACATGTGGGGGCTCGTATGTCCGGGATTTGCCGTTACCTCTCGCAACTCAAGGAAACTGTTTTGTTGAAAGTCTATACAATAGAGGGTTCTGGACTGCGCCATACTTTTACAAGGGGTTAATTGCGGGCCACTGCCTGGTGCGTGGACTGTGGGCGGAGTCAAGGAAAAAGCCTGCGAGTTAAGTGACCGGATGGATAGAAAGATGGATAGATTTGGGGACAGTCGGCCTAATTGGGGTAGGGAGTTCCAAAGGATGGGAGAAGCTCTGGAGAAATCCAGTAGGCGAGCATGGGAGGATGTGACAAGGGAGCTAGAGAGTTTGGACGTCTTGGGAGAAAGTAAAAAATATTATTATTATTATTTTTTAATTGTCGCTCTGTTTTTGTTTATAGCACCAAAAGAAAGCTCTATTTGTGGGGTGAAAAAAGGACATCAATTATATTTGGGTACAGCATCGCACAACTGCGCAATTGTCAGTTAGACCCCTTTCACACTGGGGCTGCCCGTGCATTAGCGGTAAAGCGCTGCTCGTGTTAGCGGCGCTTTACCACTGTTTAATCAGTGCTTTTCGGCCACTAGCGGGGCACTTTTAACCCCAGCTAGCGACCGAAGAAGGGGTTAAAAACGCCCATGTTGCGGTGCTTTCCGAATCAATTTTCAGGAGCGTTTTTGCAAGCGATGTATACAGAGCTCCCAAACCACCCCAAAGATGCTGCTTGCAAGAATTTTTCTAACGTCCCACAAGCGCACTGCCCCGCTGTGAAAGCACTCAGGCTTTTACATTCGGACGGCATGGGAGGCAGTTTTCAGGCACTGTTTCTATAGCTAAAACACCTGAAAACTGCCTTAGTGTGAAAGGGGTCTTAAAGCGGAGTTCCAACTGTTAAAATGTTTTATTTTTTTGAGGAATATTGTTAGTTTAAAACTTCTATTTATAGCACTCAGGAAAGAGTGAGTCAAAAATAAATAAAACATTTCCAAATGTTGTTGCTTAGGTTTATCGCTGCTGAATACTGCGAAGTAAATTTTATGGTTAAAGCGGAGTTCCACCCATTTTATGTACTTACACTCTATGGTATCCCCTTCCCTATTCTTTTATTTTTTATTGTAAACGGAAATACCTTTTATATTCTTCTTTTTCCTGCACTTCCGGCAGTGTCCGCCTAGGCGAATACGTCACCAGGCGATTCGTGAGGGATGGCGACGTCATGTATCCCAGGAGTCCTTGCGAATCGCCTAGTGATAAAATCTTGCGTTATTTCCCGACCGTTGCTACGGCAACGTGTCAGGAGGATGGAGCGCCGCACGGTGACATTACTGCGCAGGCACGAGATCGGGAGGTGCATGCTGGGTAGCCAGCTGCACCTAATCCCGGAAATCGATACCAGAGGGCTTCAGATGCCCACAGTGGACATGGCCCCTGCCAGCTTCCCAGATCAAGGTAGTCTTTATTTTAAACTGAAATTAACCGGAATACACTATAGGCACTAGCTAAATGTGCCAGATAAAGTTGAACAAATGACAGCGGCGTTTAAAAAAATAATTGATTTGGGGGACTGGAACTCTGCTTTAACCACTTCAATACCCGCCTATAGTAATATGACGCCCCCACAAGGTGGATCTCCCATCCTGGGTGGGCGTCATATGACGTCCTCCTATTTCCGGCCGTCTAGGGGGCGCGCGCGCGCCACCTGTGGCGTCGCTCAGGACCCGGTGCGCGTGCTCGGCGGCCGCAATGTCCGCCGGGCACCCGCGATTGCCCGTGAAAACAGCGGGACCGTGGAGCTGTGTATGTAAACACACAGCTCCACGTCCTGTCAGTGGAGAGGAGACCGATGGTGTGTTCCCAGAACAGAGGAACACCGATCGGTCTCCTCCCCTTGTGAGTCCCCTCCCCCCACAGTTAGAATCACTTGCAGGGAACATATATTAACCCCTGCAGCGCCCCCTAGTGTTAACCCCTTCCCTGACAGTCACATTTACACAGTAATCAATGCAATTTTATAGCAACGATCGCTGTGCAAATGTGAATGGTCCCAAAAATGTGTCAAAAGTGTTCGAAGTGTCCGCCGCAAAGTCGCAGTCACGAAAAAAATCGCAGATCGCCGCCATTACTAGTAAAAAATAAATAAAAATGCAATAAATCTATCCCCTATTTTGTAAACGCTATAACTTTTGCGCAAACAATCAATAAACACTTATTGCGATTTTTTTTTACCAAAAATATGTAGAAGAATACGTATCGGCCTAAACTGAGTAAAAAATTTTGTTTTTTTTTCAAAAAAATTGGATATTTATTATAGCAAAAAGTAAAAAATATTGTGTTTTTTTTTCAAAATTGTCGCTCTTCTTTTGTTTATGGCGCAAAAAATAAAAACCGCAGAGGTGATCAAATACCACCAAAAGAAAGCTCTATTTGTGGGAAAAAAAGGACGTCAATTTTGTTTGGGTGCCACGTCGCACGACCGCGCAATTGTCAGTTAAAGCGACGCAGTGCCGAATCGCACTGGTCAGGAAGGGGGCAAATCCTTCCGGGGGCTGAAGCATACCTCCCAACTGTCCCTGATTTGGAGGGACTGTCCCTGATTTGGAGCAATGTCCCTCTGTCCCTCTTTCCCCCTCATTTGTCCCTCATCTCGGTCTGATCTATATAGATGTATATAAAATGCACTTTTTATCTATTAAAAAGTGTTTCCCAGCGCTAAACCTTTCATCTGATTTTTAAATTGCTGCATTTGTAAATTCCAAAAGCCAATATAAAGGAATAGGGAACGAGGCTACAGAGCAAGTAAAGATTGTACTTATATATAACGCCACTTTGTTTTTTAATTACACTACCACCAGAGACTTACATTTGGAGGGTGGTGAGATACTTTTGGTCCGCCGAGACCGCAACCCATTTGTATATCAGCGTTGTTTGGTTTTGCCGTGTTTGGATTGGAGGCTTGTTTTTAATTTTTGAAATGTGAGTTTGACCATTGACGTGCTTGTGAACAGCGAATACATTTTGTTATACTTTTTCACACTATGTGGAGTGTTTATTCATTGTTTTGCATATGGAACCGCATTGAGAGCTATACGGATTAAGCAAGCTGATGACCTACATTAACCCCTGAAGTGGGTAAAACACGCTGCTGCCAAAACACGAGAGTGTGAGGCATTGCGAGCTGGTGAGTGTGCCTTTCAGAGGGAGTGTGATCACAAACACGTGGTGTGGTGGCAGATTCAAGTCAGTTTGAAGATTCAAGTTTGAAACTTTGTTTGAAGACATTTGGAAAATCACCTATTTTTTATTTATTTATTATTTTTTATTTACAGTCTGGACTTTACTTCACATTTATGAACTTTTTTCACTTGTCACTGGGTGAAACAGACACACTGTTGCTATTGAATTATACGTTGAGTTATTTATTTAGTACTATTTATACACTCTGATATTTATATAGCACTGTTTATATATTTGCACATTATGTATTTATTTGTATAGTACATATTTATTACTTTTTACACTAGCGCTACTGATTTACCCTATTTATGGTTTATTTTTAGGTTGAATTGCAGATTTTACATTTTTATACACATTTAAGTAGCTGCTATTTGATTTATCACTTGGTTTTTTATATATACCTTCACTGGTTCAATTATATAGCCTTCACACCTGTGGCACGGTGAGGGTAGATGATATAGAGGGCAGTCTTCCATACAGATATATCTTTTTACCAACAGTACATACCAATATAAAGGAATAGTAGTGGTAAAAAAGCACTTGTGGGTTTAACCAACCTTGTTTTTCTTTGTACAATTCTCCTTTAAGGGGGCGTGGCAAGGGGTGTGTCCTATGCGTGCATAATTTTGCTGGTAGGTGTCCCTCATTCCCATCTCAAAAAGCTGGGAGGTATGCTGAAGTGGTTAAAGTGGAAGTAAACCCCCCTATCGTTTTCAGCCAAGGAAGCTGCCATCTTTGCCTCTGTTTAATTTTCAACTGCCACAGGGCTGCACATGTGATCCGTTATGACACCAGCCATTGGATGGTTTGACTGTTTGGTTGAGAGCACAGCCAGTGTGCAGTTAGCATTCACGGCATGCCTTTTTTTTTTTTTAGACTGTTAAATCGATGGGTTTACTTCCGCTTTAAAGTAACGCAGTGCCATATTGCAAAAAAAAAAAATGGCCTGGTCATGAAGGGGGGTAACTCTTCTGGAGGTCAAGTGGTTAATAAGCAGATCTTCCATTGAAGGTACCAAGGTCTGCTTTCACCTTGCGGGTCTACAGTAGGTTGTTGGAAAGCTATGGGCACTTCTGCTAAAAGCAAGATCCAACGCCAACAACCGTGCTTCGAATGAAAGCCTTGGCATTAGTGTAATTAAAATTGCATGGCACAGCAGGCATCTCAACGAGCAGTTGGCAGTGGCCGCCCTTGCTCCGGACATGATTTTTCCTCCGGGCTCTCTCCCTTCTGGCACCGATGAGGATGCTGGGCAGATTTTATAGGTGTCGGTCTGATGACGCGCTTGCACTGGGATGCTGGCTGCAGTGACTCTGCAAGGGCTGATAGGAGCTTTGCCCAATGCTAGCAAATGAGCTCATTCTCCCAGGAGAGAGCAGAAGCCTCAGTGCATCTCTGGGTAACAGCATCCCCGCCTGTGAAAGCCATCCCTGAGCATCCTCTCTGATGCTCCGCTTTGTGGGTGTGTAATGTGGTGAGCAGCTATTTCCCATTTGCTACATGCAGATATATTTTTTTTTTTTCCTCCCTCTCCTCTAAGCTCTGGCATTGCTCTGAATCTTGCTTCAGCATCCATCTCCTGCCTGCACAGAATAGGGCTTTACCATCCAAGCGCAGAATGGATTGGTTTATTACCAGGATGTTTTCCAGCATAAATGATAAAAAGCATTTTAAATTTAATAGGAAGGACCTGCTGGTTGTAGAATGAATTGTGCATCCAACTGAGGATTTGGGTGGGATCTGCAGGTAAAAGGCACATAGAACAGGAAACATCTCAGTGGCCCCTTCACTGTAAGGTCAGTGCTTTTTTATTTTTTTTTAGGTTCTTGCATAATGCCGACTTATATTGCAGTCGCCGGGGATGTGAACCCTTCCTGCAACATGTAGGCCTTATAAAGTACATGAACACTGTACGGCTGCAGCTGTACTGCCCTTGTGCAGCTTGATGAAAAAAAATCATTCTGAACAGGTGTTTGCAGCAATTTTGGAATTATTTTTATTATTTTTATTATTTTTATTTTTTATTTATTGCATTGCTTCATATTGCAAAATAGATAAAAAGGAGCATTTAAAGCTTATGGTATATTTTTTTATATCCTTGATGCTCTGCCTGCTAGTGTAGATGTATATGTGTTCATTGTTGCTGATGCTAACATACCGTATAGGAGTTTAATGCTGTCTTGGGGCTGGTTTAATGTACAGTACTTTGCCATGAATTGCCGGTGGGGGTAGGACTCAATGTACAGGAATGTATTCACTGAGTGCATCCCTGATTGTCTGTGATGGTTAATCTGTTGGCTGTTAGTATAATTTTTCATCTCCTGCAGAAACTAGTTCTGTACAAGAAGACTTGGTGCTGCTGTAATCGTTTATTACTTTAATATTTATATTATTATTATTAATTATATATGTTATTATATTCATTTATTTTTTACATTTTATTTTTTTATATATATATATATATATATATATATATATATATATATACACACACACTAGACATGGGAGCCGTCAAAAAATTTGTTTCATTTCGTTCCGTTTCGTATAAAAAAAAATCGTAATTCGTGTACGAAATTTAATTCGGATTCGTACGAATCGTTATGAATCGCTAATATCGCTACGAAACGTTACGAATCGTTACGAATATCGACACCCACACTCACTCAGGATGGACTGGTGTCTTCATTCAACCTTACTAACTATGTAATCTGATGGCACTCTTCCTGTCCCCTCCGAGGAACGATAAATACAGTTTATATCTTTTGTGGCCCCCCCAACGAATCCCTGAGATCCGTGCAGCGCTCAGAGATTCGTTGGGGGCCACAAAAGATATATATATCCAAATTACCAGTGGGGCCGCATAAAAACTGGACCGCAATTGGCCCGCAGGCCAGACTTTGGACATGTCTGCTCTATCTGAGAGAGGGTTTGGTTTGGTCAGCTGGTTTGCACTGTCTCGGGAGGTCTGGGGAGGTTAAAAAACATGTGTGCCGCATCCAATAGTAATAGAAGAAAAGGAGGTTTTCCCCTTGGTTTGTGAACTTTTAAGGCACTACCGATCTTTCCCCAAAATAACACAGTAGGTAAAGTAATAACAGAGTTTATTTTTAACAAATTATACACAAAAAATTGTTAAAGTAGATCATTTTAACACGATTGAAAGAATAAAAAATGCATCAACGTATTACAAGACATCAGAACCGACGCGTTTCGGAGTTTTATGAAAAGGTGTCCACTGTGACCCCTGAAGAAGGAGGACACCTTTTCATAAAACTCCGAAACGCGTCGGGTCTGATGTCTTGTAATACGTTGATGCATTTTTTATTCTTTCAATCGTGTTAAAATGATATACTTTAACAATTTTTTGTGTATAATTTGTTAAAAATAAACTCTGTTATTACTTTACCTACTGTGTTATTTTGGGGAAAGATCGGTAGTGCCTTAAAAGTCCACAAACCAAGGGGAAAACCTCCTTTTCTTCTGTCTGCTCTATATAGTTTATATAGTATAAACTAATTACAAAAAGCGTTAAATATAAATGTAAATATATATATAAAAATATATATATATGTGTATGTATGTATATATATGTGTATGTATGTGTGTGTGTTAGACATGTGCGATTAGTTTCGTACGAAACGAAAATTCCTACGAATTTTTTGAAATTCGTACATTTGTACGAATCCGAATTACGAATTTTTATGAATACGAATTCTGTACAAAATACGAAATTTCGTTTACGAATTTCGGATCCAAATTATCCGAATCCAAACTACCAAATGACAAATTTCAACTAATATGAAAGAAATTATAGCGGATATAACGAATGATTTGAATGAGTTCGAGATTCAGTATAACGAATATCGACACTCTACGAATAATAACTAATTATCCGAAAACGTATTAACGTTACATAACACAAGTCTATAAATGTCTATTGTTCACCAATCACTCAGAGGAAGTACGAAATACGAAATTTAAATTACGAATACGAAATTTCGTACTTCCTCTGAGTGATTGGTGAACAATAGACAATAGACTTGTGTTATGTAACGTTAATATGTTTTTGGAATAATTCGTTATTATTCGTAGAGTGTTGATATTCGTTATACTGAATCTCGAATTCATTCGAATCATTCGTTATATCCGCTATAATTTCTTTCATATTAGTTGAAATTCGTCATTTGGTAGTTTGGATTCGGATAATTTGTATCCGAAATTCGTAAACGAAATTTCGTATTTCGTACAGAATTCGTATTCGTAAAAATTCGTAATTCGGATTCGTACGAATGTATGAATTCCGAAAAATTCGTAGGAATTTCCGATTCGTAGGAAACTAATCGCACGTGTCTAACACACACATATACATACATACACATATATTTTTATATATATATTTACATTTATATTTAACGCTTTTTGTAATTAGTTTATACTATATAAACTATATAGAGCAGACATGTCCAAAGTCCGGCCTGCGGGCCAATTGCGGCCCGTGGTCCAGTTTTTATGCGGCCCCACTGGTAATTTGGATATATATATCTTCTGTGGCCCCCAACGAATCTCCGAGCGCTGCACGAAAAGACAAAAGATATAAACTGTATGTATCGTTCCTCGGAGGGGACAGGACGAGTGCCATCAGATTACATAGTTAGTAAGGTTGAATGAAGACACCAGTCCATCCTGAGTGAGTGTGGCTGCGTGTCTACAATTGCCCCTATCCCTGTTTTGTGTCTCATTAAGATGCTCATCGATTATATTAGTATTTATTTAAAGTGCCCATATAGTGCCATCAATTTACACAGCGCTCCACACATACATCACACACTCACATCGGTCCCTACTCTCAAGGAGCCCACAATCCAAGGTCCCCAACTCACATTCATATACTAGGGCCAATTTTTGGACAGAAGCCAATTAACCTACCAGCATGTCTTTGGAGTGTGGGAGGAAACCCACACAGGTACAGGGAGAACATGCAAACTCCAGGCAGGTAGTGTTGTGGTTGTGACCCTTTTTACGGCTAGGTGAGAGTGCTACCCACTACACCACTGTGACGCCAACAGATTACATACAGGAGTATCTCCTGTTTACTCTGAAGCCTCTGTAATAAGCGCTGCGCAAACTGTTGGCGCTATATAAATCCTGTATAATAATAATAATAATAATAATAATAATAGGAAATCCTGGCTCCTGGGCTGGCATTGGACGACTGTTTTGTCTATCATAGGAGGTGGGACTTTGTATTAAAGTGGAGTTCCACCCCCCCCAAAAAAAAAATTATTAATGTGCTTAAAACAAATAAAAATAAAAACATTTGGAGAAATGTATTTTTTTACTCACCTCTAAATGCCTGTTGCTAGGGGGTCCCTAGTAGTCTGCCTCCTTCGGCGACTGGGCTCCTGACGTCACCTCCCTTGGTGCAGGAAGGGAGATCGCCTCTCCCTACTCCCTCTTGTCAATCATCTGGGACACGTGACCGGTCCCAGATGATTGTGCAGCCAGTGACGGTGGAGACTCTTTACCACGTGATCAGCCATGTCCAATCACGGCTGATCACAGTGTAAGTAGGAAGAGACGGTGATCGGCTTTTCCTCACTCGCGTCTGTCAGACGCGAGTAGAGGAGAGCCGATCGGCTGCTCCTCTGACAGGGGGGTCTGTGCTGATCGAATTATCAGCGCAGCCCCCCCGAGGATGCCCACACTGGACCACCAGGGACACCACCAGACCACCAGGGATGCCCAGCACAAGGTATGCCACCCTAGACCACCAGGGATGACACACAGTGCCCACAATGGATGCCAATCAGTGCCCACAATGGATGCCAATCAGTACCCACAATGGGCATCAATGATTGGCATGCATTATTGTTTGGCACTGATTGGCATCCATCAGTACAACACAATGCTGCCTATCAGTGTCTATCCGTGCCACCTATCAGTGTCTATCCGTGCCACCTATCAGTGCCCATCCGTGCCACCTATCAATGCCCATCCATGCCGCCTATGAGTGCCCATCCATGCTCATTCGTTCCGCCTATCCATGCCCATCTGTGCCGTCTATCCATGCCCATCCATGCCGCCTATCCATGCCAATCCGTGCCAGCTATCAGTGCCAATTTGTGCCACCTATCAGTGCCCATCCGTGCCGCCCATCAGTGCCGCCCATCAGTGCCCATCAGTGCAGCCCCATCAGTGCCCATCAGTGAAGGAGATAACTTACTTATTTACAAAGTTTTGAAACTGAAACAAAAAAAAACATATTTTTTCAAAATTTTCGGCCTTTTTTTACTTGTTTAGCAAAAAATAAAAACCGTAGAGGTGATCAAATACCACCAAAAGAAAGCTCTATTTGTGGGAAAAAAATTATAAAAATTTCATTTGGGTACAGTGTAGCATGACCGCGCAATTGTCATTCAAAGTGCGACAGCGCTGAAAGCTCAAAATTGGTCTGGGCAGGAAGGTGTTTAAGTGCCCTGTATTGAAGTGGTTAAAAGTCAGCCGCTGCAGTATTTGTAGCTGCTGACTTTGAATTTTTTATTTTTAGGTGGGAACCCCGCTTTAAAGAGGCCGCAGAGTAAACAGAATATTCTCCTGTATGTAATCTGTTGGCGCTCGTCTCACCCCCTCCCTGTCCCCTCCGAGGCTGCAGATGGGTATGAATCAGGCTGCACTGATGGCAGTGGTGAGGCGGCATTCATGGCAATGGTGAGGCGGCATTCATGTCAATGGTGAGGCTGCATTCATGGCAATGGTGAGGCGGCATTCATGGCAATGGTGAGGCTGCATTCATGGCAATGGTGAGGCTGCATTCATGGCAATGGTGAGGCTGCATTCATGGCAATGGTGAGGCTGCATTCATGGCAATGGTGAGACTGCATTCATGGCAATGGCGAGGCTGCAGATGGGCACTGATTCGGCTGCATTGATGGGCACTAACCCTTATTTTGCTTCACAGTTCTTTATTTAAAAAAATTTTTTTTTCCTGAAACTTCCCTCTTAAAGTGAAGGTGTGTATTATATGCTGATAAATACGGTATATACAAATAACACGCCTGAGCTCATCCTTAAGCCCCATACACACGCGCGGATTATCCGAGGACCAGGTCCGTCGGACCATGTCCGTCATACTTTGTCTGATGTTGGTTTTGCGTACACACGGTCAGACAAAGTTGTCGGAAAATCCGATCATTCTGAACGTGGTGACGTTTGTTGCCTACGACGGGACTACGTAGAGGCTAGTAGCCAATAGCTTTGGTCTTGTAATGTGATCTGAGCATGCGTAGCACTTTGTCCGGTCGGACAACCGTACACACGATCGGATTTGGTGTGATCGGACCGTGTTGTCGGCAAATCTTTCCAGCAGGAGATAAGACTTTGTCCGTCGGACAATACGACGTACACTGTCCGATGGTGCCTACACACGGTCTGATTTTTCAACAACATTGTCCGATCGGACAGAATCCATGAAAAAGTCCGACCGTGTGTATGGGGCTTTAGACTCTTCACCACACACAGCCACAGATGTAAGGTCATTCTTGCTGGGCAGTGTACTAGTTAATTTGCATTTAATTTTAATGGTTCAAAGAATGTCAGGCAAAATGGTCAGCCCTTACGCATGTTCACTTCATCAAATCTGACCCTCTTTGAAAAAAGTTTGGACAGCCCTCATATAGAGTATACTTAGTATATACTATACCAAGCACTGGCGGCTGGTGCTAAACAGTTTTTTTTTGGGGTGGGGCAGCAAACAAAACCCCCCCAGGACGCACTCACCCCTCCAGAGGTCACGGCACCACGGCCTCCACCCGGCTAACCTGGTCTTCTTTAGATCCACCTCCCTGTCCTGATTGGCTGGGACAAAAAGCCGGAAACCGATGGCGAATATAGATTCGCTAGTATCACAAGTGGGAGGGTTCAGGGCTCTGCACCCCATGTACAACCTTTTACAAGCCAATTAGAGCCTCAGGCTCTAATCACGTGCTTGTAAAAAAAAATTACAGACCTTATAGAAAGCCATTAATCCGGCACCCCGCATGCAAACTGGGGGGGGGGGGGCTGCACCCCGTATGGACTGGCCGCCACTGATACCAAGTATATATTGTGCTTTTCATCAAAGCTGAGCATTGAGTTTAGAAAGGGCCTAAAAACCATTATGACATCACTATCAGGCTTACTCGATGATACGTTTGGAAGAGCAAAAAAACACATGGCTCAGCAGCACAGGAAAATGAAATTTTGCTGGAATCACACCAGTACAAAAGCAGTAAAATAATATGAATGGAGCATGAGGTTTTCTGTCACCTGCATAACTTGTCTTGAATCAGTCTTTTGGGGCCATTACTAATAAATAAAAGCATGAAAACATTCAGAATGCACATAGTAGTCTCAACTTTTAATGGATCAATGCAATTACATAGTCATATCTTTGAAGGCTAACTGCACCTTTTACCCAAAAAAATCTTATTTTGGCAGGAAAAAACTTAAATTACAGATTTTTGTGAATGGCATAGATCTCCAGGCCTGGCGCTGCACAGCCACACAAATTTCAAAAGTGATAGCGGCTGTGGGGATGAAGACCCTCTACATGCTGTCATGGGTGGCAAGAAGGGGGTTTGGGGGTGGGGAGGGTCCCATTTTCACCATGTTACATCCAACACCCTAAACACGGGTGTAACATGTAACATTCTACAAAAGGTAGAATTAGTCTTTAAAGGGAATGTTATATGTTTCGACCTGTTGTTATTTGGGTAGATCAGCTTAAGGTAAATAATGTGACCAATGTATGTAAATGCTTTGCTTCTGTGTATAGTTTATATTCATATATGTACATGGTGGCAGCCATATTTATTACATGCACAGGCTCTTCCTGTTTTTTCAGTGCTACTCAATGGATGGGCTGTAGTGCCCATAGCAATAATTGATAAGCCAACTGTAAATCATGAACATGAGAGGTTGGGTTACCTCTTCTTTGTAGCGGTAGTATTAATCCCCATATCACAACCTCAATGGGTGGTTTACCTGGTTCACCTGTATCTGTACAGAGACTAAACATGCTCAGTGCTTGAATACCTCGTCTTTACCTGCTAAATCCACATTCTGTAAAAAGTTTTTGGTGTCCTTAAGGTAAGACCTAGTCTGGACAACACTTTTTTGGAGGAACTGGTCGAGATATTGTCCCATTCTGGAAGACACTGCACCAATGCTGTTAACAATAGGCCTGGCTGGAGGACATGTTGAATCTTTGTGTATTTTTGAAAGGTATACGACTACTACTGCTTCATTCCAAAGGAGGACAAAGCAGTGGTAGTTGGAACAGTCATTAATTCACGCCTTGACTACGCAAACTCCCTTTTCATAGGACTACCCCACTATCAACTTGCACTCTTACAACTTATCCAAAACACGGCGGCAAGGCTGATAACAGGAAAAAAAACGTGAGAATCCATCTCCCCTTCCCTGAGGAGCCTACACTGGCTAACCATAAAGAATCGGGTCATATTCAAGACCCTCTGCCTCACCCACAAATGCACCCACGGAGACGCTCCTCAATACCTTCTCGAGAAAATAAAACACTACACACCCAATCGCAGTCTTCGATTGTCCGACCAAAACCTCCTCCTCATCCCCAAGTCCCGCTACAAATCAAAAGGGGAACGAAGATTCGCTGTCCAAGGACCACGGCTATGGAATGCTCTACCAACCTACATCCGCATGGAAGAAAACCATCAGGCCTTCAGGAAAAAACTCAAGACCCACCTCTTCTAAGAAGCTTGACAACAAAGCACCAATACAGCCCCTTGAGGCGATTTGGTTCGCATTGTAGTGCTATACAAATTATTCATTCATTCACTACTAGGTACTAAGTATTTCCTTTCCTTGTTGGATAAAACACCAGTTCGGTACCCTGTATCAACCAGTATTTCCTGCTCATCTCTATATTTAGAGGTTGGATCCCTATCTAATTTTCTATAGGTCTCAGATTCAGAGAGCATTTCTGAAATTTGGCCATGGTAGAAGTCCATCCACAAAATAACCACTCCTCCTCCTTTGTCTGCAGGCCTTATAATTATCTCCTTTCTTTTTTCCAACATTTCAATTCCTTCCTGTATATGTCTAATAATTACATTCTTTTTGGGAGTCAGATGGTCAAGGTCACGAAGGACCAGTCCCTTAAAGACTTCCAAGTGTTGGTTAGTTGCATTCAACAGGTTGAACAGAGACTTGTTTCTTAAGCCACTATCTATTATCCCTGAAGAGTGGCTATTGGTATATACTGGATTTGGGTTACTACCCAAAAAAGATTTTTTGTTGTTAAGCTTACTCATGTACTTATGTACGTCTATGTATACATCAAATTTGCTAACAGGCCTTTTAAGCCTAGATTCAGTATATAAATTCCTTTATGTGTCAAAGTCAAGTCACTTAAATTGTATATCCCTCCTAATCCACTTCCTTCCTTCTTCCAGCCCTGAATCCCTGGGAACTTATTTCCTTGGACCTTGTTGTTGTACATGGTCTCTCTCCCAATGGGATTGTTCTTTCCACTGTGGCTCCCTGTAATAGGGTGTCTAAAGTGCATATGTCCCACCAAGTTCTCACTTGTTTTTCTAATATATTGCCAAATGCAGTTATGGCTCCATTTAAATTAACTTGAGCAGTTGTTTGTTCATTAATAGAGACTAGACTGTTAACATCAATATTCCTATTTACCCTTAGAGCATCCATGTCAGCTGAACTTTAAGCCAGAGAGATGATCTTCCACACAACCAAAACTTTTTTTGAAAAATGTTTTAGACTTCTGCTTATCCCACAATTATTTCTGGTACGGGAATACATTTTTCTCCCAACAAAGAGGTGTTGCTATGGGTGCGGAATTCGCGCCCAGTATTGCAAACCTTTTCATGGGAGAATGGGAGGATAAGGTAATTTTTTGTGTTAAAATAGAAGAATTCATTTTTTATAAATGATACATCGATGACCTGTTTTTCATCTGGGCAGGATCAACAGAATCTCTCCAACAGTTCATTCAGAAACTACATTTTAACAACAATATTAAGCTAACAACTCAGTGGAGTAGGAACTTAAAGCGTTTGATACCCCAACACTTCATATTCATGATATGTGTCTGCTGTACCATGTACTTGTATGAGAAAGTATCCTGTTCACTTTGTATTGCTTCCTTTGTGTGAAATCCCTGGTGTTCCTGCCAGTCCCCTCTGCTTTCCTATTAATAACTGACAACGATAAGCAGGAGATCACAGCGTGGTCAGTTCTCTAGCAATACTGGGAACTTGGTCTTCTCTCCTCAAATAATCAAACTTGTCCTGACACGCTCCCGCTGCACAGCCATTCACTGGGAAACTCAGTGTGCTGCTGCTTCTTCTCCTCCCAGCTCTTATGCAGCTGAGAACAGAGGGAATGTGATGACTTATTGCTTTCTATGTTAAACTGAATGAGTTGTTTTAGAAGGTAATCTTTTACAATCACGTTAACTAAAACAAAGTCCCCTCTTGCATCAGGGTCCCCACCAGAACCCCCTCTTACTTTAGAGTCCACATTAGGGATCTGTCAGGAACCATGAATCGGACTGAGACAGAGGTGCAGTAAAAATCACACTATTTAATAAAGTGGTATAAACTGAGCAAACATAGTCAAAAAATAGCCAGAGTTCGGTAACCAGGACAGGTAGTCAGAACAAGCCAGAGAAACAGGAGTCCAGAGATCAGCGAAGTCGGGTGCAGCAAACAGGATCAGGAACCAGAAGGGAAGTTAGCCAAGCAAAAGTCTTTCACAGGGAAACACAGCAGAGAGAGTCCGGATATGTTGACCAAGGCAAAGGGACAGAAGATCTAATCCATGCAGTTTATATAGCTAGCAGAGTTAGCTGACGAGCAGGAAATGAAGACCAGGCGAGTCACTGTGGAATGAACACTGCTGGCAATTAACTGACAGCTGAGCACAGAGCTCTGAGAAGGAAGGGCTGAGCCCAGCCCTGACAGGATCCACTTACATCAGAGTCCTCCTCAGATTCCCCTTTACATTAGGACCCCCATCAGAGCCCCCTCTTACTTCAAAGTCCCCATCAGCATCCCCCCTTACATCAGGGTCCCTCCTGCATCAGTGTCCCCATCAGAGTCCCCCTTATATCAAGGTCTCTATCTGAGCCCCCCTTACATGTGGGTCCCCATCAGAGTTCTTCTTAGTTCTTACATCAGGGTCCCCATCAGCAGAGACCCAGTTATCTGTATCCTCTATTGGTGTACATCAGTTGCGGGTTGGATAAAATCCTGTAGGGGGCCATAGTTTGGAGACCCCTACATTAGACTATTATTTTATGTATATGGCTAGCTTTTGAAAATACTGAATTGTACAGAACACCTGCCCAGATATACTTGGAGTTCCATTACCAATAACCTGTTTCCTGGGTGTCTTAAAGAACCCTCTGGTTATATTACACATATGCAGGTGATCCATTCCAAATCCACTGGCGGCATGCTTGCTTGAGTTCAATGACTAAAGCGCTGAAGTTAAAGGGTCAACATAACAGCCGGGCAACTAACTGTTTCAGAAGACAGTTAGCCATAACAATCCATGTGTTTCTCTAATGTTAGGTATTATGCTTCTTCTCTGGCTCCCTAAAAGGCCTTAATGGTTTCTCTGTGCAGCTCCAGAAACTCCATTAGTTTGTCGTCCTTCAGACGTTTCATGAAATAATGTGTCTGAGAGGTAGCTTTTTTTTTTCCTTTGCAAACAGTGCTTCAGCAGTTGGGGAATCACTATAAAATAATATTTTTCAACAGAGCACAATGGTGGGGGGTAGGACTGGTGGACGCTCTACTTAGCTGTATCATTAATAAAGGTTTGATTTGACATTGTCATGGAAATTTTTCAGTTGTGGATAGTTCGGGAAAGTTTAGAACCCTTTGTCTAGTTTTACTGCTACTCAGGGCTCTGTTAGGCTGGCCATAGATGATTCCTTTTTTTTTTTGTTTTCCATTCAGTCAGTGGGCTCCATCCACACAAAAAAGGTGTGACATCCTAAGTATCCTGGTAGGGGGACGCTTTTCTGTCAGAATACACTGATCAGCAGCTGCAGCTGATTGGCTGCACCCGGCTGATGGAGAAACATTTTCCAACAAGCCTGTTCGACAAAGGTCCAACAAGCATGGACACACATGGATTGAAATTTGGCCAGGCCCTGGTAAACTGGCTGTATTTCGATCCATCTATGGCTAGCTTTAGAGTGATTTCCCCTCACTTCCTGTCCTGCTCAGGGTCAAAACTAGGGGGAGCATCTGCTCCGTGGGGGGTACTTTGCTCAGTTGGGGGGACAAAGAGAGCACTGATGCTCAGTGGGGGGACAAGGGGGCACTGGTGCTCAGTGGGGAAGCAAGGGGGGCACTGGTGCTCAGTGGGGAAGCAAGGGGGGCACTGGTGCTCAGTTGGGGGACAAAAGGGGACATTGGCGCTCAGTCAAGGGAGATGGGGGTCCTGGGGAGCATCTGCTCCAGGTGCTGCATTGAGGGGGTGCTGCCACTGACAGGAGAAGTGACAGGTATCGGAACTCGTGTGGCCAGCACCTCTGAAGGGATGTTGGCGATGCCAGTGCAGTGACAGCTAAGCCAAGTATACAAAGAGCAACAACAAAGGAAAATTTCCACCACTGGCTTCCTCTGCTGGGCTCTGCATTAGATGAGTCATCAGTCAGAGCCCAGCAGTGAAGTGAGTAGAGGAACTCTTCTTTTGCTTTCATCTCTTTTGTTTACAAGTGGCAGCAGTGATCATCTGAGCTATGACTGCACTGGCAACCCCAGCTTCTCTCCAGATTAGCCAAGGCCTGTCACTGCATCTGTCTGGATAAAGTTTAGCCGACAAGAAAAGTGAGAGATCCTTCTACAGGATTTCAGATGGATCAAGCAGCCAAGTATTGGGAACCAGTGCCCCCCTGCCCTCGTGTCCCCAATCTGCCCCCACTATGCACCAGGACATCCATTTCCCCCAACTAAGCACTAGGATCCCCATCTTCCCCCACTAAGCACCAGGATCCCCCATCTCTCCACACTAAGCATCAGGACCCCATCTCCCCCGACTGAGCACCAGTGTCCCCTTGTCCCCCCACTGAGCACCATAACCCCCACCTTCCCTTGGGAACCAGTGCCCCCCTCCCCTTGTGTCCCCAATCTGCCCCCACTATGCACCAGGGCATCCATTTCCCCCAACTAAGCACTAGGATCTCCATCTTCCCCCACTAAGCACCAGACCCCCCATCTTTCCCTCACTGAGCACCAGGACCTCCCATCTCCCCGACTGAGCACCAGTGTCCCCTTGTCCCCCCACTGAGCACCATAACCCCCCACCTTCCCCCACTAAGCACCAGACCCCCCATCTTTCCCTCACTGAGCACCAGGACCTCCCATCTCCCCGACTGAGCACCAGTGCCCACTTGTACCCCCACTGAGAACCAGGACCCCCATCTCCCTCGACTGAGCACCGGTGTCCCCTTTTTTCCCCCCACTGGGCACCAGAGCCCCCCTTGCTTCCCCACTTCTTCACCAGTGCCCCCCTTGCTCCCCTACTGAGCACCAGTGCCCCCTTGTCTCCCCACTAAGCACCAGTGCCCTCTTGTCTCTCCACTGAGCACCAGTGCCCCCCTTGTTCCCTCAATGAGCATCAGGTCCCCCTTGTCTCCCCCCTGAGCACCAGTGCCCTCCTTGTTCCCCCACTGAGCACCAGTGCCCCCTTGTCCCCCCCACTGAGCACCAGTGCCCCCCTTGTCCCCCCCACTGAGCACCAATGCCCCCCTTGCCCCCCCACTGAGCATCAGTGCTCTCTTTGTCCCCCCCACTGAGCAAAGTACCCCCCACCAAAGAGCACCAGTGCCCCCTTGTCCCCCACTGAGCACCATTGCCCCCATTGGTACCAATCACTCACTGTGTGCATTCACAACTGATGCATAGTAAACTGTGTTTACTGTGTTTCAGTTTATGAATGCACAGGAAGCTGCTCAGCACAGAGTACTTCCCATTTATTCACTGTCTAGCCAAAGCTGCAGAGAAAGAGACTGTGGAATCTGTCCTCAGTCCCTTTCTCAGTTCAAAAAGTGAGGCATCAAGAGTCTGTTTAGATCCCTGATATTTCACCAAAGCCCCCCACTAGTGCTCCTACAAAATTGTTCACACAAATAGAGCTTTCTGTTGGTGGTATTTAATCACCACTGCGTTTGTTATTTTTGATAAATAAACAAAAAAAGACAGAAAATTATGAAAAAAAAACATGTTTTTCCTTGTTTCTGTTATAAAATGTTGCAAATAAATAATCTTTCTTCATAAATTTAAGCCAAAATTTAATCTGCTACATTTCTTTGGTGAAAATAACCCAAATCAATATGAATAATCAATAATGTATATTATTTAGTCTGTAGGAAAGTTAAAGAGTCCACAAACTATGGTATATATAGATCTGAAAATCGATCAGTCCTGATGTACGGCCTCTCATTTCTTGCGGCCCAAAAATGTCAGGACTGTACAAATCCCCCCCAAATGACCCATTTTTGGCAAGCAGACGGTCCAAGCTATTTAGTAATGCCGCATACACACGGTCGGAATTTCCGATGGAAACTTTTCAACGGATTTTCCGACTGTGTGTATGCCCATTGGTCTTTTTCTGTCGGAATTTCCGACGGACTTTGGATTGAGAACCTGTTCTCAATTTTTCCGACGGAAAACCTTTCTATCGGATTTTCCGATCGTGTGTATGCAATTCCGACACGCAAAATTCCGACGCATGCTCGGAAACAATTCGACGCATGCTCGGAAACAATTCGACGCATGCTCGGAAGCATTAAACTTCCCTTTTATAGTGCTGTCGAACGTGTTTTATGCCGCTGTGTTACAGACCGTCGGAATTTGGTGTGACCGTGTGTAGGCAAGACAGTTTGAGCGAAATTCCGTCGGAATTCCGACGGGAAAACCAACAGAGCTTTTTCCGACGAGAATTCCGACCGTGTGTACGCGGCATAAGAGGCATGGTGAGTTTTTTTAAGTTTTTACACATTATGATTGCTTATACCAGTGAATTTCACTGGTATAGACAACCATTTTTACTGAATGAAACTGATTCATTCAGTATTTATTGTTGGGATTTACTGTCATTGGCACTATCTGTATCATGTGATCACTGTGACCAATCACAGCTACAATTAGACACAATGAATGGCATGAAAAGAAGTTACATATTTACATAGTAGGTGAGGTTGAAAAAAGACACAAGTCCATCAAGTCCAACCTATGTGTGTGATTTATATGTCAGTATTACATTGTATATCCCTGTATGTTGCGGTTGTTCAGGTGCTTATCTAATAGTTTCTTGAAACTATCGATGCCCCCCGCTGAGACCACCGCCTGTGGAAGAGAATTCCACATCCTTGCCGCTCTTAGGCCCCTTTCACACTGGGGCGGGGAGCCGCGGTGACGGTAAAGCAGCGCTATATTTAGCGCTGCTTTACCGTCGTTTTAACCGCGGTATTCGGCCGCTCGCGGTGCGGTTTTACCCCCCGCGAGCGGCCGAAAAAGGGTTAAACACCCCCGCAGAGCGCCGCCGTTTTACCGCGGTGTCCCATTCTAATCAATGGGAAGGAGCAGTATAGGAGCGGTGAATACACCGCTCCTATACCGCTCCAAAGATGCTGCTAGCAGGACTTTTTTTGTCATCCTGCTAGCGCCCCGCTCCAGTGTGAAAGCCCGCCGGCTTTCACACTGGAGTTAAAGGGGCCAGATTTTTTCAGGCGGTGAACAGGCGCTATTTTTAGCGCTGCACCGCATGAAAAACGCCCCGGTGTGAAAGGGGCCTTACAGTAAAGAACCCTCTACGTAGTTTAAGGTTAAACCTCTTTTCTTTTAATATTAATGAGTGGCCACGTGTCTTGTTAAAGTGGTGTTTCCCCCAAAATTCCAAAATTATTGGTCTGTGCAGCAAATGAGCTAAAATAAATGAATTGGATAAAAAAAAATAAACTCACTTACCTTTTTCTCCCTGTTGCTATGTGGTTCCACGAAATCTGCCTCTTCCAGTGCCCGGGCTAAACACGTCACTTCCCTCGGCGGCCCGGCTCGCTAATGCTCCTGGGAGATGTGTGTCACCATTTCCCAGGAGGCATTGTGCAGCGCCCAGGGCTAGAATCCTATCTCCTTTGCCATCACAACGGGGCGGGACTTCCGATGACGCCGCCCGTTGTGATGGCAACCTGAGCTCTTGACGGCTCTCGAAATTGCCGTTACACGAGATGTGGAATCGAACGGGCGGTGCATGCTGGTACATCAGCAGCACAGTGGCCCGGAAGAGGATGCCTGTGGGCTTCACATGCCCACAGGCAAGATGACAACCGCCACACAAAAAAAATATAACTTATTTTGTGCGGCAAATAACGACAGCAGCATTCATCTGAAAAGGGACATGCGAGTTCTATATTTATATATTTAAATCTTTGTCAGTATGCCAAAAAAATAAAAAACGTTAGAGACAGTGGAACCCCACTTTAAACTCCTTTTTGCGAAATTTTTTTTATCCCTATTGTGGGGGTCACATGGTACCGCCAGCGGGCCAATGACAGATTGTGCTGCAGGCGCGTTCCAGGAGGACGTCATACATCCACTCGTTCCGATGAAAGTCCCACACGGCCACAGGAATTCAGTGTAAGGGCCGGTTCATACCACATGCAATCCAGCGTCTTTTTCTTCCTGCATCAAAAACACATGTATAGTAGGTTATATGGTTATATGGTTTTCAATGGCATAGTTCACACCAGTGCGGTCAGCTCCAGTGCATTCCAGTTTTAGAAAAAAAAAGTAGAACATGCTGCATTTTTAACAGCTTAAGGACCGCCTCACGCCGAGATACGTCGGCAGAATGCTCGCGACCCGGTCCTGAGCTCCGTGACCACGGCCGCGGGACCAGCGGACCCGATCGCCGCTGGTGTCCCGCGATCGGGTCACAGAGCTGAAGAACGGGGAGAGGTGAGTGTAAACAAACCTCTCCCCGTGCTTCCTAGTGAGACTGACACTGATCGTCTGTTCCCTGTCATCGGGAAAGCCGATCAGTGACGTCAGACGCAAAGCCACGCCCCCTACAGTAAAAAAAAAAAAAAAACACACACTTAACCCCTCCCCGCCCTCTAGTGGTTAACTCCTTCACTGCCAGTGTAATTTACACAGGAATCAGTGCATTTAAATAGCACTGATTTCTGTATAGATGACAATGGTCCCAAAAATGTGTCAAAAATGCTATAAAACTATCCCCAATTTTGTAAACGCTATAACTTTTGCGCAAACCAATCAATAATCGATAATTGCGATTTTTTTTTACCAAAAATATGTAGAAGAATACGTATCGGCCTAAACTGAGGAAAAAAAATGTTTTTTTTATATATTTTTTGGGGATATTTATTATAGCAAAAAGTAAAAAATATTGCATTTTTTTTTCAAAATTGGCGCTCTATTTTTGTTTATAGCACGAAAAATAGAAACCGCAGGGGCGATCAAATACCACCAAAAAAAAGCTCTATTTGTGGGAAAAAAAAGGACACCAATTTTGTTTGGAAGCCACGTCGCACGACCGCGCAATTGTCAGTTAAAGCGACGCAGTGCCGAATCGCAAAAAAGGGGCCTGGTCCTTTGGCTGCAAATTGGTCCGGGGCTTAAATGGGTTAAAATGCATCAAAAAACACGCATGAATGCACCTAAATGCATCAAAAATGCATCGGAATGCACATGTGCTTATTTAAGGTGAAGAAACAAAGAGGGTAAAAATGCACCTGAACGCATAAAAAAACACATCAAAACCGTGCATGCAGAAACGCATCTGGACTGCGTTTCTATGGCGTGAACCGGCCCTGGGGCAGAAATTCATAATGGATTGCCTCGAAACGGGGCCATAAATTTGGAGGAAAATAACGATGTTCCTTATAGCCCCCCCCCCCCCCCCCTCTGGAATAATGACTTGCCATGTAAGATATTCTAAGCTTGATGAATAGTGTTGAAGCATAAACTTATATGTGGATATTTCATAAACAAAAGATGTAAGTGGAGATATCACAGAAACAGTGAAAGGCATCTGGGACATAAAGACATAAGTTGTCAATTGGTACAAGAGGAGCATTGTCTGCCTGGTCATTACTGACATAACCAAGTGTAAATGTGCCTGTTTGTAGCCCTGTGTATCATATTCAGTCTCGGCCAGCTTGGCTTTTTTTTAAAGGGAATGTAAAGTTTGCAAATTTTTTCAAATGAATATGTAAAAGAGGATAGCTTACTGCAAATAAGCAAATCTGTGCCGTTTACAGCTGAATTCCAGGAATTACACTCCTTTGTAAAAAAGTGAAGGCACACTATGTGTTAAAGTGAAGTTCCCCCCCCCCAGCAAAAAACACATACTGTAGCTGCTGACTTTTAATATTAGGACACTTACCTGCAGGGCCGGGACAAGGGGTGGGCAGGAGGGGTGGCTGCCCCCGGCGCAATGGTGTATTGCAGGGGTAGGGGGCACCCTGAGCCTAACCCTAAGGGAAAGGGGGGCGCAGTTTGGCAACTTTGCCCTGGGCACTGGATGACCTTGTCCCGGCACTGCTTACCTGTCCTAGAATCCAGCAATGTTGGCACCCATGTTTCCATTGGCTCGCAGGTGCTGCCGCCGCCATACGTAGTAAGTGAACCCAGCAGTGAAGCCTTGCGACTTCACAGCCGGTTCCCCACTGTGCATCTGCGATGTGTGCTGCGCTTTCTGAATAGCCCACTGTCCAATCCCCCCACCCCGAAAGGTGCCAAATGTGGCACTGGAGGTGGGAGAAGTCAGATACGGGTGGATCTCCACTTTAAGTCCAAGGAGGTGCATGGAACCACCTGGGCTTAGCTCTATTTATATCCGACATCTTTATAGTACTGCTGATGGACAAGCATTGCTGTAGTTCTGGGAGAGCAATGCTGATCCTTCTGAGCTCTGCATCATGAACTGGAGAGTCGCTGAAGCTGTTATGCCCGCCCCTTCCCTTCTCCTGCCCATTCACAGAAGCCTTTGTATTATGTGAACACATTCACAAATTACAAAGGCTTCTCTGAATGGGCAGCAGAGGGGAGAGATGGGCATAGCTGCTCTGTGTGCCTTTCTCCTCTCTCACAGCAGTGAGTGTTTCAGAGCAATAAACCTGTCATATATAAATAATAGAGATAAGCCCAGGAGATGTCATACAGCTCCTTGGACTTAACTCATAGTATGCCTTATGCAACTATGTTTCAAAAAATATATATGGAACTGAATGAGTCAGATACGGGTGGAAATTTAAGTTCAAGGAGGTGCATGACACCACCTGGGCTTAGCTCTATTTATATCCGACATCTTTATAATACTGCAGAAAGACAGCCATTGCTGTAGTTCTGGGAGAGCAATGCTGATCCTTCTGAGCTCTGCATCTTGAACTGGAGAGTCGCTGAAGCTGTTATGCCCGCACCTTCCCTTCTCCTGCCCATTCACAGAAGCCTTTGTATTATGTGAACACATTCACAAATTACAAAGGCTTCTCTGAATGGGCAGCAGGGGGGAGGGATGGGCATAGCTGCTCTGCGTGCCTTTCTCCTCTCTCACAGCCGTGAGTGTTTCACAGCAATAAACCTGTCATATATAAATAATAGAGCTAAGCCCAGGAGATGTCATACAGCTCCTTGGACTTAACTCATAGTATGCCTTATGCAACTATGTTAAAAAAAAAAAATCTATGGAACTGAATGGGACTTTAATTGTGCCTCTGAGAAGTGTAAACAAATGAAATACAATAATAAACTTATGAAAAAATAGACAATTGTATTTACTATAAAAACATTTGAAAAAAGTACATTACAGTTTGTACGATTAGGTTTGAATTCAGGGTGTGCAAATCCCCAACAATTAATATAAATATGGCCTTTTTTTTACGCGTTTCGTCGACGTTGCCGCTTCGTCAGGGCCTTGAAAATAGCACAATATGGCGTTGTGTGAATTCTACAGATGAATCATCAATTAGTACTGTATATATTATATAATTACGTAGATAAGAACTGAATACACAATGTATACAGATGTTAATGCATGAATCCTTACATAGGTATATATTAATAGCCTGTCATCATAAGTATTTATCAATAAAATGAAAATATTTGTAAAGCATTGAACAAACAAATACAGTTACATTTTCAACTCATTGGGGGTGTATAGCGATGCTTTTCACACAGGGAGCTAGAAAAAAGGGAGTCAATTGCGTGCTGTTAATTATCCAGACATGTGACACTAAACTATGGAATTATGTAAAAAAAATAAAATAAATTATATATATATATATATATATATATATATATATATATATATATATATATATATATTTATATATATTTATGAGACCATAATGTTTCATGAAGGCTTATTTCTCACTCACTCACCCAGAAACTGTAATCAGAGGACACCTTCTCGGCGGGACTTAGCCGGGAGGAATGGGTGCAGATGAAAAAGTATGATAAGTCAAATGGTGGTCTCAAAAAAATAAATAAAGATAGCTAAAGTGACTTATGCCCCATACACACGGTCGGATTTTCCGACGGAAAATGTCCTAGCGGACCATGTTGTCAGAAATTCTGACCGTGTGTGGGCTCCATAGGACTTTTTCCGTCGGAATTTCCTGCTCTCAAATTTTCCGACAACAAAGTCCTATCGGACTTTTTCCGATCGTGTGTAGCGAATTCCGACGAACAAAGTGCCACGCATGCTCAGATCACATTACAAGACCAAAGCTATTGGCTACTAGCCTCTACGTAGTCCCGTCGTACGCAACGAACGTCACCACGTTCAGAATGATCGGATTTTCTGACAACTTTGTCTGACCGTGTGTATGCAACACCAGTGTCGGACAAAATCCGACGGATTTTGTGGTCGGAATTTCCGTGTGTGCGGGGCATAAGACACAAGAAAAAAAGGGGACAGAATAAATATAAAGGGGAATAGCGAGGAAGGAAAAGAAAAGGAAAGAATTATGCCCTGTAGACACGGTCGGACATTCCGACGACAAAATCCGTCAGATTTTTTCAGATGGATTTTGGCCCAAACTTGTCTTGCATACACACGGTCACACAAAGTTGTCGGAAAATCTGATCGTTCTGAACGAGGTGATGTATAAAACTTACATAGGGACTATAAACGGGCCAGTAGCCAATAGCTTTTGTCTCTTAATTTTTTCTAAGCATGCGTGGCACTTTGTGCGTCGGATTTGTCTACACACGATCGGAATTTAAACGATCAGATTTTGTTGTCGGAAAATTTTTGATCCAGCTCTCAAACTTTGTGTGTCGGAAATTCAGACGGAAAAAGTCTGATGGAGCCCACACACAATCCGATCGCACTTTTTCCGTCGGAAAATCCAACCGTGTGTACAGGGCAAAAGGAAGGAAAAGGAAAGGGGGAGAGGGAAAGAAAGTGGAGTAGGAGAAAAGAATGAAGGGAACACGAACAAGGAAGAAAATGCCAAGAAGGCTGCACAGGAAAGAAGGAATAAAAAGTAGAAAGGAAAGCACAAGAGAATGGGGGAGGGGAAAGGGCAAGGGGAAAGGCCATATTTCTATTAATTGTTGGGGATTTGCACACCCTGAATTAAACCTAATCGTACAAACTGTAATGCACTTTTTTCAACTGTTTTTATAGTAAATAAAACTGTATTTGTTTGTTCAATGCTTTACAAATATTTTCATTTTATTGATGAATTTACACTTCTAACATTGATAAATATTTATGATGACAGGCTATTAACCACTAGACATCCGGCCCTAGCCGAATGACGGCTTCGGCGCGGATGTCAATTCCCGGGAGGACGTCATATGACGAGCGCGCAGCGGGGAAATTCTGTGTTGGCCGTGTCCCTTGGACACAGACAATCACAGATCGGCCGTTTACAGCACGATCGGCGTGTCCAATGGGAGATGATCTTATATGTAAACATATGAGATCATCTCTCAGCGCCGCTCTCCCACCTCACACAGAGACAGCGTGTGAGGAGGGAGAGATGAACGGCTGCAGCGGCCGTAAGTAGAAAAAAAATAATAATAAAATAAATATCTGCCACCACTGCCATCTGTCCCCACTGCCACCACTGCCATCTGTCCCCAGTGCCATCTGCCAGTGCCATCTGTTCCCAGTGCCATCTGCCAGTGCCATCTGTCCCCAGTGCCATCTGTCAGTGCCACCTGTCCCCAGTGCCATTTGTCCCCAGTGCCATGTGTCATCTGTGCCACATAGTGCCATCTGTCATCAGTGCCATATCAGTGTCACGTGTCATCAGTGCCACATATTAGTGCCATCTGTCATCAGTGCCACGTATCAGTGCCATCTGTCATCAGTGCCACCTGTCAGTGTCACGTGCCATCTGTTATCAGTGTCACCTGTCATCAATGCCACGTATCGGTGCCATCTGTCATCAGTGTCACAAGAAATGAGATAGGTCACCAGTACATCAGGTGTGTTAAATTTTGTATGATTCGCACCACGGTTTGTGGACTCTCTAACTTTCACAAAGACCAAATAATATCCACTAATTTGGGTTATTTTTACTAAAGATATGTGGCAATATAAATTGTGGCCAAAATTTATGAAGAAAAATTAATAATTTCCTAAATTTTATCACAGAAACAACGGAAAATTTGTTTTTTTTCAAAATTTTCGGTCTTTTTTCATTTATAGCGCAAAAAAAAAAAACCCAGAGGTGATCAAATACCAGCAAAAGCTCTATTTGTGGGAAAAAAAGGACAAAAAATTCATTTGGGTACAGTGTTGCATGACTGAGTAATTGTCATTCAAAGTGTGAGAGCACCGAAAGCTGAAAATTGGTCTGGATAGGAGGGGGGTTTAAGTGCCCGGTAAGCAAGTGGTTAATTTATACCTATGTAAGGATTCATGCATTAACGTCTGTATACATTGTGTATTCAATTCTTATCTATGTAATTATATAATCTATACAGTACTAATTGATGTTTCATCTGTAGAATTCACACAACGCCATATTGTGCTATCTTCAAGGCCCTGACGAAGCGGCAACGTCCATGAAACACGTATTTCTATTTATTGTTGGGTATCTGCACACCCTGAATTCAAACCTAATCGTACAAACTGTAATGTACTTTTTTCAACTGTTTTTATAGTAAATAAAATTGTCTATTTTTTCATAAGTTTATTATTGTATTCAATTTGTTTACACTTCTCAGAGGTACAATTAAAGTCCCATTCAGTTCCGTATATATTTTTTGAAACATAGTTGCATATCTTCCCGGGATGGTGCCTCTGTAGAAGTATTAGTATTCCACGCTCACCCCACCCCTACATATAACCATAGTATGCCTTAATTTCTTATAAAATGGCTAAATTCCTGAAATTCTGCTTTAATGTTTTAAAAATCTTAATTCTCTGTATAATTTGTAAGGTATACTCTATGTACATTGGGGAAGCCTCACTCATTACATGTGCACGCTCTGCTTCCTGCTTTGTAGCAATACACAAGGCTCCTGTTGGAATCCAGCCAAGCAGAACGCTGAGGGGCATATAGATGAACATCGGTAGAGCAGACTTTTCATTATTTACTCATCTCTAGTGAAGAGCTATGGGCAGTCATTAAAAAAAAAAGATTACAAGTGTTTTAAATGAGATTCTGTGGATGGCTGGCAGGCTTAATCTTTATGATACAGGAGCTCAGGGCTTCTAGGCACACTGGAGAAAGACTACTCTAATTCCACAAACGTCACCGCCTTCTATATTCACCTTTTATACCTATTACAACTCTCACATTTTACAATGATTATGATGTCATAATAGAAGATATATCTACATATAAAGAATGTAATACCGTGTGTAGCGCTACCCCCCCTGAGGGCCCCTTGCTGAATCTGTACCTCACTGGTTGCCCCGACCATGCAAGTCCTCCGACACCTCTGATACACTGGGTTTAGACATTTACAATGATAATTAAAGAGTTAAAGACACACACAATTTAGGTGCAAAAGTTGAATAATGTTTACTGAAAAGCTAAGAGCATAAATCCCCAGCTTTAAAATTTTTTCCAGGTTACCTTTTTAGAGTTACAGAGGAGATCTTGGGCTAGAATTGTTGCTCTTGCTCTAACGCACGCGGTGATACCTCACATGTGTGATTTAAACACTGTTTACATATGTGGGCGCGACTTACGTATGCGTTTGTTTCTGTGCGCAAGTCCCGCTGAGACGGGGCACTTTAAATTATTATTATTTTTTTATTCTTTATTTTACTTTTATTTTTACACTTCCGCTTTAAAAAAAGTTTTTTTGATCACTTTCATTCCTATTACAAGGAATGTAAACATCCCTTGTAACAGGAATAGTGCGTGACAGGTCCTCTTTATGGAGAGATCTGGGGTCTATAGAGAGAGATCTCTCCTTCAGGCTGGGAAAACTGAGATAAAAAATAAATAAACTCTCTCGGCCTTTCCAGCAGCGTCCCCGGCATTGTTTACTTCCACCGGCCCGGACGTGACGCCATACGTCGCACCCAGGCCTCCGAGGGTTATAGAGATGACTGGGGACCATCTGGTCACCGGAAATCTCTATGCTCAACTTCTGGCGGCAACAGATTTGTTCTCCGGCTCACCAATCGCATGGGCAAGAGGGTAGAGGCACTGAAGGGCAGCGTCCCACCCTCCCACCGCCCTCCTGTGCTTCTACTGCCACTATGATTATTCTTATGGTGCACAGAATCGCCAGCTGAAAAAGATGATATCTGGATGATGCCTGTAGCTGCAGAGCATCATTCAGATATCCTCACTCAAAGTCAAGGACGTCATGATATGACGTACCTTGGGCGAGAAGTGGTTAAGACAGTGACACAGAAGCAATACTGATTGTAGAATATAAAGTGGATGTAAACCCTCACATATACCCAGTGAAGTGAATAGCCTCAGATGATACACAGGGATGAAACATATTTCCCTACACAAGTTTTACACCCACTGAGGGGGCGGCCTTGACTTTTGTGCTTACCAGTTACCTCCTCTTGGCTTGTCGGTGAATGTCCAGGGGTTCCCAGGGTTAGTACCCAACAACTTTGGATGCTGAACATAAATAGTAATTTTGAAGGTTCTTATTCTGCAGTGGTAACTTGCAACCGAAGGTGAATAGGAACCTTTCTCACAGTACCTGGAACTTTCTCTGTCTCCTTGGCAGTACTGTGGAAGTGTGGATTCTTTAGTGTCCATACAACTCAGCTTCCAGGCTCTTACTGAGATGCCAGCTTGTTGGCCCTCCTCCGAAGAGTCCTCCCCCGGTCACTTGTATGAGCTGTGGTGCCCCTGCAATACTGAGAGCACACCGGGACGCCTTGAATCCTCCTTCAGTTACTGGGCCTCGGGCTAACCGGCTCCAAGACTCGGGAACAGACGGATCCTTGCCCCAGACCATGCGGGTCTATGGGGTTAGTCAAACTGACCATGTTTGCAGGACGGCAAACGCTCCTAGGCCCGGGACCCCTCGCGGGGCTACCCCGGTCCAGAACCAGGAACAGGACTGCGGCCGAACACGTGACTTCAGCACCTTAAGTACCCTTCCCCAGACTACCCAGCGGGGTCAGACGCGCCCACTGATTGGCTCCGGGGAAGACTTATACCTAAGACGTCCAACCAGGCCTGGTTCTGGGCCTGTCATGGGTACCTCACTGCACCCATGACCAGGCAGAACCCTAGTACAGCCCAGCCAAACTGATGCCAAAGTTAACCTGTACAATTAACCCTCAAAACCCCATTACTGTTCTGTGGGAAAAAACAAAATTTCCACGTATAGCGCACAATTGTTAAAGTGTGACCGCTACATGTATATGCTGTGAAAAAAAATAAAGAAAAAATAAAACTCCAGAGATCTGGAGTTGTGACTGTTTACACACTGTTCCTCTAAACATGTATGTATGTTAGAGCTGCATGATTAATTGTTAAAAAAATCGTGATCTTGATTCAACCTCCCTCACGATCTTAATCCGCCATTTCTACGATTCTATGTAAAAAGTGCAGAGCCGTTCTCTGCTCACTCACAGCTGTCAAAAAAAAAAGCCTCCAGCAAATGTTTTTCAAGAGATAACTATAAACAATGTAACATTTGGTTAATTTAGCTCAAAGGGATGAACTTCGGTCTGCAAACAAGGTCAGTTAAATATTAAGCCCTTTTATGACACTTGTTGCTTACAAGTTAAATTCATTATTTTTTGCTAGAAAATTACTTAGAGCCCCCAAACATTATGTATATATATATATATATATATATATATATATTTTTTTTTTAGCAGAGACCCTAAAGAATAAAATGTCAGTCATTGTAATATTTTGTCACACTGTATTTGGGCAACGGTCTTTCAAACACAATTTTTTTGGGGAAAAAGAAACACTTCAATAAATTAAAAAAAAAAACTAAACAGCAAAGTTAGCCCATATTTGTACAATGTGAAAGATGATGTTACGCCGAGAATCGTGATTTTTATTCTCTTTTTTTTCCAAAATCGTGCAGCTCTAATGTATGTGCAAAACATATGCAAACACACAACTCCCCAGCACAAATATAAACAAAACACCAGAAGGCTCAAAACTCAACCAAAGTGTGTACAGATGTTACCAAAAATAAGGGAAATTATAAGTGTGACCTTATCCTATACAAATCCATAATCCAAAAGTCCATATTCCTCCATAAATTTAAAGGATGAACACCGTCAGCGTTGGCAGATTTTTTCCAGATGGCAGGATGGAGGTGATTCCCTCTTGGAGACTGGCATGTATGTAAAAGACAAGGAAAGAGAAACAGCACCACTGATTAAGTGTAGTAGTTTATTAGCTCTCATAAAAACAAAGATAATATACACTCACAGTGTGTGATCCAAAAAGCAGCATGTAACGCAATGGAAGCCTTTTCCCAGGCACTTCCTCATGCAGATAGCCTCTTGCTAGGAACCAGAAGGGCATGATGATGTCAGAGAAGGCATGGCAACATGTTTTGCCCCTGTCAGGAGAGTCCTCATTCCAGCATCCTGGTTATGGCTGTGACATTCTCCTTCTCTGTCTGTCCACCTGCAAGGTGATTAATGTGGTCAGTCACTGGGTGGAGACCAAACCTGATATAAGTCAGCCAAACTTGCAGTCTCATGCTTGTGATGTTACATTTGTCACATGTTTTCCAAGCTACCTGTTTGTCTGCTCTGTGTATATCCTCAAGTGAGATATTGACTGTTCTCTGAACTCTGCCTGCCTTTTGACTGGACTGTCATTGAATCACTCTGCCTGTTTGCAAACCTCAAGTACCCGTTTACTTTTCTTCATTTGCGCCTGCCCTGCCGTGGTAGCCAGGCACTATATCTGTGTTTAAGTCCTGTGGCTAACCGAGTACCCAGGGGCTGCCTGTCTATTAAGGGCGCATGGGCGCTGCCCATCCTATCCATGCATACGCCCCCCATGCAGGATGCCGGATGCATGGGGGGGGGTGGTTTGAAGAACGTGATTAGAGCCATAGGCTCTAACAGGCTTCAAAAAAGGGTGGGCTCGGGACGCAGAGCACTGTAAACCGATCCCACCCAGTTGTTTGACAATAGCGAAAGAATATTCGCTATTTTTCCCACTGATTCTCCTCCTGGCCAATCAAGTGCGGGTCTGAGACCCGTTTCCCGATTGGTCGAAAGGAGAATCGTTCCGATTGGCCACCAAAGAGGAGGAGGGAGGAGATAGAAGCCACTGTGATGCCTGCGGAGGAGAGCAGGGCAAGCCGCCCGTGATGCCTGTCGCCCGGGTGAAGCACTGCCCACCATAGAAGGGGTAAGTGCTTCGAACCCGACCGACCTGACCGTGTGTGTGTGTGCGTGGGGGGGGGGGGGGTGGTTGTTGCGGGTTACCTGATGGTGGGGGGTTGGCTGTGGGTGCACTGTTTTCTGCCCCCCCCAAAAAATTACCACCAGCCGCCACTACGAGTACCGGTAGGCCTGCTTGCCTTATGGGAACGGGGGCTGCTATAGGTGAAGAACACAGTAGCCAGCTATAGTGTCTGACCACCTGCATTAGAAATAAAGGTGACATCCCCTTTCGCAAGCCTGCCTAACACTGTAATGCCACGTACACACAAGCGGACTTTCCGGTAGGCTTGGTCCGGCGGACTATCCGACGGACTTTGCAGCGGAGGTCCCCCGGACTTTCAAACGAATGGACTTGCCCACACACGATCACTCCAAAAGTCCGATGGATTCGAACGTGATGACGTACGATCGGACTAAAATAAGGAAGTTCATAGCCAGTAGCCAATAGCTGCCCTAGCGTTGATTTTCATCCGTCGGACTAGCACACAGACGACCGGATTTTTCGACCGGACTTGAGTCCTTGGAAAGATTTGAAACATATTTTATTTTTAGGTCCGTCGGACTTTTGGGGAAAAAAAGTCCGCTGGAGCCCACACACGATCGAATTGTCCGACGGATTCCGGTCCGCCAGACCTAGTCCGTCAAAGTCCAATCGTGTGTACGCGGCATTAGTGTTACATGCCATTCTGGTGTATAATCCAGATCCCTGGTATGTTGGGTCTAGTTCGTTTAGTCCTTAGATAGACCCCACTCATCTTCTGCTTGTTTCCTCAGTACATTACCAGCCTGCATAGCAGACATAAGACTTAAAATGTTATTGTCTATTTAAATTTCAAATGACCGGTGAGCATCCTAAATTACTGCATTTTAACAAGTAGAACTTTGTTGGATTAAACTGCCGTGCCCTTTTGGAGAGTTAATCTCCATGTGGAAAGTGCTTATAGAGCAGGGGACAATACTGCCCAGGTGGCACGAGGTCTAAAGAAGGAATGTCAATGCATAAAGTGTTGGCGTGATACTATAGACCTTGTTATTTTCTCTTTTTAGAGAGAAAGTGAAAAACCAGCATGCAGTCTGCTTTAGTAAGCTTCCAAAATACCAAACTCTGGACTCGAAAAGGAGAAGATAATCATCCCTTTTGTCACCCCTTGAAATATACCCAGAGAACGACTTCTTCTGTTGTTTGATTTATTAGCAAATTCTGTGTAGAACAAAAATCTCATTTTACCAATCCAGCTATCAAGTGAAAATTAATCCGATAGGAAAATTACAGTTTAGACTCCTCCAACAATGGTGTTTCATTATAAATGACGACTAATTATATCTGCATCATTGTGCTGGAAATTCTACAGCTGGCATCTAGTACAATTTGTGTTTGGGACCAATAGATTTTAATAACTTTGTTTAATAGCTTGAAAGCATCAGCGGCACAAGACGTCCTGAGTCCGATGTTAGACATGCTGGCGTTACAAGGCTGTGATTTTCCATTGTTATATTCTCTGTCTTAAAGTGATACTAAACCCAGGACCCTGCATTCACTATATCTGGTCTCCCACAATACACAAAACATGGAAATACTATTATTTTAGTAAATATAAACTGCTAATTACCCTTTCTCATCAGCAGTGTATAGCAGTCTTATGACTTGACTTCTATCAGTGTCTGGTTAAAGCTTGTAGGAGGAGTTTTCTGTCCTATGAGGCTGCAAGGCCCCTGACCCTCTGTTTGGACGGTGCTGATTGACCCTGTACTGATCACATGCACACTCCCAAGAAAAATAACAAACTCTCCAACAATACACACCAAACTGAGCATGTGCAGAGGGACTCCAAATGTCTTATCAGGAGATGGATGGGGACAGTGGAAGAGGGGGATGATCAGAGGAGACAGGAACAAACAGCCTTTTTACACACTATGGAGGATTAACCCCACAGGTTCCACAGTGAGTATAACAAGCATGCTTTACGTCATATACAGACTGATTTTACTCCCTGGGGTTTAGTCAGGGAGCTCCTCACCAAATTCCTTGTCAGGAGTAGCTAATTACTAGGGATCCATTGACTTCTCCCTAAGTTTGGCCTGGTCATTCAGCTGATTCCTGTCAAACTGACAAAATTCAAGGAATAGTTCGCCCTACCAACACCGCCCAGCTTGACAAACTTTGTGGAAAAAATTTAGCTGACAGCTGTCAGTTGGGTGGTGGCTGTCAGAACACAATAGCCAGTAGCAAGAGATTCCTGTGTTCTCGGCCTGTACTGACTGTTATCAATTACATTGTTATCAGCTTTCCCTGAGGACTACAGATCCATACTCCTCTATGCAATGAAAAATAGGAGATAGGTAGGTTCCGTAGTCCTCTCTTGTTTGTGTTGTACTGATGCAGAAGGGTAGCGCTTTGTCATCCTAGTATGGGAAATGTGTTGCTTGCAAAATCGCTGGGTGAAGATAGAAGAAAAAAAGCTTGAAAATAGAAAACTAATGCACCCACCATCTAAGGATTGCAAACTGCATGGAAAATTCCCCTGCGGGGCATTATCCAGTCCGCAGTAACTGTCAACTGACTGTCTGGCTGGCAGTGGATTTGCCAGTCTGTGCATGCAGAGACCAGTGGATTCAATGCCATAACCCTCCTGTAGTTCTCAGAACAGATCCCCCCCATCCAGTGGCGTCGGGAGAGGGGGGCTGAGGGGTGCTGGAGCCCCCGAGTGGGTCCCCAAAAGTGGGTCTCGGGCATGCACAATTCTGTTATTAGCCCTGAGCCCGACCGCTGCCGCCCAAGCGGGGACCGATCTGACCCCGAGCGCAGCTGAGTGACATAGCAGGTCTCGCCTTCTGGAGCCTGCAGCGCCTATGATGGATGTCCCACTGGTCCAATGCCGGGACCGTGGAACGTGTGACGTCCATCATAGGCGCTGCAGGCTCCAGAAGGCGGGAATTACAATATGGTCGCCGTGCCGTGTCACTGTGAGAAGATTCCCAACTCGGCGCTCGGGTGGGCGGCTCTCCTCTCCTCTCCTGTGTTATGGCTCTGGCTGCCTGGAGTGCCTGCTGTGTACTTCTCTACTGTGATGGGCGCGCTGCACACTACGGCTGAGCTGCAGGAGGAGGTCACGTCACCTGAAGTCTGGTCAGGTAGGCCAGTGCGTGTCAGTGTATATCAGGTAGGTCAGTGTATGTCAGGTAGATCAGTGTGTGTCAGTGTATGTCAGGTAGGTCAGTGCATGTCAGGTAGGTCAGTGTGGGTCAGTGCATGTCAGGTAGGTCAGTGCATGTCAGGTAGGTCAGTGTATGTCAGGTAGGTCAGTGGGGGTCAGTATATGTCAGGTAGGCCAGTGTATATCAGGTAGGTCAGTGTGTGTCAGGTAGGTCAGTGTGTGTCAGGTAGGTCAGTGTATGTCAATTCATGTCAGGTAGGTCAGTGCGTGTCAGGTAGGTCGGTGCGTGTCAGGTAGGTCAGTGCGTGTCAGGTAGGTCGATGTATGTCAGATAAGTCAGTGTATGTCAGGTAGGTCAGTGAGCAGTCGGGCTCGGACTTTGGGCTGAAGCCCCTGGTCTTTTTGCCACCCAGCAATGCCCCTGCCCCCACCCCTTCACCATAGTTGTTAAGACTGATTGCTAATCCCCATCATTTACAGGAGGACTGGGCTTCCTGCATCCAGACTTGCTCTGCCTCCTGGCTTCTGCCCTGCTGCTCTGCCTCCTGAAAGGTAAGGGAGGACTCTGCTGGGCACTACTGAAAGTAAGCGGTGCCCTTATGGGCACTTCTGGATGTAATAGGGGACTGTGCGGAGCACACATGGATGTAAGAAAAGGAACTCTGCTGGGCACACATTGATGTTAAGGGGGATCCTGCTAGGCACACATAGATTTGCATAGGGATTCTACAGGACACAATTGATGTAAGGGGGGGACGTGGCTGAGCACACATCTATGTAAGAAGTAACTCTGCTGGGCACATATAGATTTAAGGGGGACTCTACTGGGCACCTCAATATAAGGGGGGACTCTGCTGGGTACACATCGATATAAGGGAGGACTCTACTGGACACATAGATTTAAGGGGGACTCTGCTGGGCACACATCAATACTCTTCGACAGACTAGGTCCGACGGACCGGAATCCGTCGGACAATTCGATCATGTGTGGGCTCCAGCGGACTTTTTTCCCAAAAGTCCGACGGACCTAGAAATAAAACGTTTCAAATCTTTCCGATGGACTCGAGTCCGGTCGAAAAATACGCTCGTCTGTGTGCTAGTCCGACGGATGAAAACCGACGCTAGGGCAGCTACTGGCTAGACATGTGCACACTGAAATATTTTGTTTCGGAATTTAGTTTTCGGACAAAAAATAAATTTATTTACTTTCTCCCGAAATTCATTTTTATTTATTTAGTTTTGTCGTTAAAAATTGCATTCGTCCGAAAATCCAAATGAATTAAGGTCGAATCTGTCATTTAAGGCTTATGGTGTCTGTCGAATGTTCAAAGAAGATTCGAAGGAGCAGCTAAACTGTATGACTCTGTATAGTTTAGCTGCAATTCCACCCAATTCTACGTCAAATTTTTTCTCTATGTGTCAAATCTTTCCTCTCTACGTCAAATCTTTCCTCTCTACGTCGAATCTTTTCTCTCTACGTCAAATCTTTTCTCTCTATGTAGAATAATCTTGGACTAATAGAGTTAAGGTTAGGCACATTCGACCACAGGTTCGATAGACACAGATTGTTATTGTCAGCGTTGAATCTCCTATCTATATCGAACTGTTGTCACAACGCAAACGAAAATAAAGCATTTGTTTATGTCGGATGTTTTGTTTTTCAGATGTTTTTCGGATTCTGCACTTTCTTTATCGTTTGTTAAAACGATAACGAAAATACCTGAAATTCGGACGAAAACGAATGCACATGTCTACTGGCTATGAACTTCCTTATTCTAGTCTGAATCCGACGGACTTTGGTGTGCTTGTGTGTGGCAAAGTCCGTTCATTTGAAAAGTCAGTTGGAACCTCTGCCGAAAGTCCATCGGGAAGACTGTCGGACCTATTCCGTTGAAAAGTCCACTCATGTGTACGCGACATAACAGTAGCTTAAACTATAGTTCAGCATAGGAGGACTTTGTTGCCCTGCCCCACTCCGGACACCCCTAAAGGGATCACACTGTGTCCAGCGTGGGGCTTAGGCCCCATCCGGTCATGTCTGTTACAGTCCCTTAATGTTCTCCTAGCGACGAGACTAAAGCATCTCCGCCCCCCTAGGAGACCATGCCTGCAATGTATCTTGACCTCTAAAGTGAATGCAGACCCGGAATACCGTTGGTCTTTAGTAGGTCATAAAGACCCTATCATGAGTTGAATAACTGGTGGTGTCCTAGGACTCCTAACGTGAGGACTTCAGAAGGTAAGTAGAGAAAAAGGTAGGAAAAGAAAGGAAAGAAAATAAAATAAAAGAGGAGAGGAGGAGCTGCCAACCTGATTGATGCTAGTCCCAGTGGTCAATGGCCAGTAGTGCCAGTGGTGCCAGGTATCAGGGAAATGCCCAGGGTTCTCATATCGCTTTGAACTGTTTGGTTGTGTCCAATAAGGAATTAACTAATTTTTCTTGGGCCATTATCCAGGAAATCTTTCTTTTCGTGGATACTAGCGAGACTGTGGGTAATTTCCAGGCTTTGGCTGTAGTCATTTTTGCCCCTGTCAGGATGAACAGGATTAGTTTGCGACACTAGTAGCTTTTTTAAATAATTTTCTGCACATTCAATGACTTGACAAATATTGGTCAAAAGTACTTTTGCTTTTAAAGCTGAAGTTTAGCTATAAAAAAAAAACTACATCTTCAGTCACATCACTTACCTGTAATGAAGTATGTCCCACATTGTGCAGGCAGCTGGATCCTGGAGAGATCTTCATTGCAGGGATGCCTGTCCTCTTCCTGTCTCTGAACTTCCAGCGCTGCAGTGGGTAACAGCTTCAGGACTTCAGGCAGAACAGGAATACAGATGGTCCAACATCTGAACATCTGAAGTCATTATTTGGTTCAGAAAAGTAAATATGAAATCAGAAGTCCTTATTTTAGCACTTTTTCTTGTCCTCGATGCAAAGTATTAAAGGCAAAGGGGCAGTATGACAGTAAAGCTGAGAATTCTTCACTACCACCCTTAAAGTGGAGTTCCACCCTGAATTTTTTTTTTACATTTTCAGAGACCTTTAAACCTTTGGGAGAAATTTTTTTTTTTTTATACTTACCAGAAACGCCTTGTTGCTATGTAGTGCTCCTAATCTTCCACTTCCTGGTCCGTGGCACTCCTCATCACTTCCTTCCTCGCCTGTGCTCCTGGGAAATGAGAGGCATAATTTCCCATGAGTCTGTGGGCAGTACTGTGTGCAAAAATCGGGTTATTTCCCGACAGGAAATTACGCGATTTAGTGCTGATCAAAGACAACGGGGCGGGACCTTCCTCCGTCGCCGCCCGTTGTTATGGCAACTTTAGAAAACAATCAGCGCTACGGCCGCCAGAGAATTGCACATGCGTGAGATCGAAAGGTGCATGCTGGTTACCCAGCATGCACCTCTACATCACTATTCACGGAAGAGATGTGGATTGGGCTTCACATGCCCACAATGATCATGGCAACGGCCAGAAGAAGAATTACAAAGTTGTGAATATTAAAAAAATATATTCTCAGCATCCACAATACACAATCGATTTTAATACTAATAATGCATTAGGCTCGTATAAAAAAAAAAAAAAGTGTCGCCGGAACTCCGCTTTAACCACTTAAGCCCCGGACCATTTGGCTGGCCACAGCACTTTTTGCGATTCGGCACTGCGTCGCTTTAACTGACAATTGCGCGGTCGTGCGACGTGGCTCCCAAACAAAAAGGTCCTTTTTTCCCCACAAATAGAGCTTTCTTTTGCGATCACCTTATTTTCTGCACTATAAACAAAAAAAGAGCAACAATTTTGAAAGAAAATCATTATTTTTTACTTTTTGCTATAATAAATATCCCCAAAAAATATATAAAAAAATCGCAATAAGCATTTATTGATTGGTTTGTGCAAAAGTTATAGCGTCTACAAAATAGGGGATCGTTTTATGGCATTTTTATTAATAATTATTTTTTTTACTAGTAATGACGGCGATCAGCGATTTTTAATCGTAACTGTGACATTATGGCGGACACATCGGACACTTTTGGCGCTATTTTGGGACCATTCACATTTATACAGCGATCAGTGTGATTAAAAATGCATTGATTACTGTGTAAATGTGACTGGCAGTGAAGGGGTTAACCAGGAGGGGGCGCTGCAGGTGTTAAGTGTGTCCTAGGGAGTGATTCTAACTGTAGGGGAGATGGGCTACGTGTGACAGGACACTGATCACCGCTCCCGATCACAGGGAGCTGTTATCAGTGTCACTAGTCAGAACGGGAAATGCTTGTTTACATCAGCATTTCCCCGTTCTCCCTCTCCATGAGACGATCGCGGGTATCCCCGCGGACATCGAATCCGCGGGACCCGCGATCACACTCATGGAGCTTGCGGCAGGTGTGCGCCGCCGTCACGGCTGCAAATTTATAGGGACGTACCTGTAGGACCATTTGCCTGTCCGTGCCATTCTGCCGACGTAAATGTCCGTGCGGCGGTCAGCAAGCGGTTAAGGAAAGATTTCCGTTAATAAATTCCTTCTATTGCATACTGTTATATGTGTGGGTTTGTGTATGTAAGTAAAATCATAAACAGTACTATAAAGGCGAAAGTATATGGGCACCCCTCAAAGTATTGATGAGGGGGTGAGTGGTGAATGTGAGGTAACTATAAACCTACATAGGTACCATCCCAAAAAGAACGAAGAACAAAAACAGATAAGGTAGGGTGGGACTTTGTATGTACCTTTTTAAACTGTTCTTTTAAACTTTGTGGTATATGTATTTATTAAACCCTACAAGGTACATAGAAAGTCCCACAGTAACTCAAAGTATTCAGTTCAGGTGTTTCTAGTGAAAAGTACAGTTAATGCTACGGCATAAAAATACATTTTAGATAATTGCGTGCTTCTAACCTTTTGGCAATAGTTTGGGGAAGACCTATTCCTGATCCAGCATGATTGTGCCCCCGTACACAAAGCCAGCTCCCTAAAGACATGGTTTCATGAGCTTGGCATGAAGGAACTTGAGTGGTCTATGCAGAGCCCTGGCCCCAAACCTTACTGAACAACTTTGAGATAAATTGTAATGCTAATTGCAAGTCAAGCCAATGGCAATCAGGCCAATCAGATTCATCAATCACTAGTGTGAATACATTCAGTGCTGACCTCAACCCTGCTGAACGCCATATTGGAGTTGGATCTTTGATTGTAAGCCAGGTCTTCTCCTCCACCATCAGTACCTAGCCTCACACATTCTTTATTGGCGTAATGAACACAAATTCCCACAGACACACTTCAAAGTTGTGTAAAAAGCCTTCACAGAAGAGTGGAGGCTGTTATAGCTGCAAAGGGGAGGTCAACTCCATATTATTACACATAATGTTTGAATGCAATTTCCAATAAGCCCGTATAGGTGAAACAGAGGTGTAACTAGAACCTTCAGGGCCTCTGTGCAAGAATCCATGAAGGGCCCCCTGACCCCCCTTTTCCCTCCGAGCCCAGAGTCTTTTCTATTGATCTTGGGGCCATTTACTGACATTGCAGAGCCCTTTATTATGGCCTATTTCCTGCTGTCTTAGGGAGGGTTGCCACCTTTTCTTCAAGCCAAACCTGAACTTTTTAGTTTATTTTTTTGTAGTATACACAATACATATAATTATGATTAAATAACTTTTCTAATCATATTGATTTATTCACAAGAGTCCCCTTACATCAGAGTACACAGGGTTCTCCTTTACATCTCCTTTACATCTGAATCCACAGGGTTCCCAGAGCCCCCCCTTACATTAGAGTTCCTAGCATTCCCCTTTAATCAGGGGTCCCAGAGCACCCCATACATCAGAGTCCACAAAGCCCCCCTACATCAGAGTCCACAGAGTGCCCCTTACATCACAGTCCGCAGAGCGCCCCTTACATCAGGGTCCATAGAGCCCCCCATTGCAATGTTCAGATGTCCACAAGCCTTTGACCATATAGTGTACATACACACATCTCTTCCAGATTTTCCTTAAAACCAAATGTAGACCAGCCAGATAATATAATTGTGGACCATAGATGGCATTTCCAATGTATCCCTGCTAGGCTCAGTTCCTTCATACTCCAGCCTGGTGTAATGGTTTCCAGGATCATTGCTGGAACTTACACATGAAGCTGGTGACAGTAACGTACATATTGGAGTGACAAAAGCTGGCAAGTATACACCTCTTTGGACCATGGCTGTTGCCGGCTCTCTAGTTAT
The DNA here is from genome assembly GCA_028564925.1 of Lithobates sylvaticus. Taxonomy (NCBI): domain Eukaryota; kingdom Metazoa; phylum Chordata; class Amphibia; order Anura; family Ranidae; genus Lithobates; species Lithobates sylvaticus. Next base: position 29,113,392 of record CM053036.1, on the reverse strand, counting down.
GAATAAATCACCATTGTTGAGTCTCTTATGGGTTGTCATTTGACACATGATATCACTCCGTATAAAGCCAGGATTGTTGATGTTTCTGTTTCTTCAAACAGCAAACATCGTTAACGCGTATAAATTGCATTGATTTGTTTTAAAAGGTCAGCGAAGCAGCGAGGAGAGGAAACCATGCTGTATCTGTTAATAATTGATGCCGGTTAGCATGACTTGTTTCAACTGGATAGAATTCAGAACTCTTGCCATGATTTTTAATTGCATATAACCTGCCATGATCTGTGTTGTTTGAATCGCGTCTTGTTTTGTGGATATTATCAGCTGATCTAGAATTATTGATCCGTATAACTTTAATCAGGGAACAATTAGACAGCTCAATTCCTTTTTTAGTTTTTTTTAAATTTGCAATTGCTAACCTCTTTCTCAATATACTAGTTACCTGGCTGGTATGCTTCCATGTGTGACTTGGTATGGAAACCAGGGAATTCACATAATGAAGTATGTGCAGTAAATGAGCTAATGAAAATTAATTGGATAAAAAAAAAAATTCACTTACCGATTTCTCCCTGTTGCTAGGTGGTCCCACGAAATCTGCCTCTTCCATAGCTTAGGCTAAAAACATCACTTCCCCTCGGCGCAGTCAGTCATCTGGGACACGTGACAGGTCCCAGATGACTGCGGCGTATCACGGCGTGTGGCGCCGCTCGCGCATGCGCAGTGGGTGCCTGGCTGTGAAGTCACAGCCGGGTGACCCCAGTAAGGATGCCGGCACCGCCGAGAACGGCCGAAAGTTGCCGAGAACGGCCGAAGGTGGCTGAAAGCTGCCGAGAACGGCCGAAGGTGGCTGAAAGCTGCCGAGAACGGCCGAAGGTGGCAGAAAGTTGCCGAGAACAGCCGAAGGCGGCAGAAAGCTGCCGAGAACGGCCGAAAGCCGCTAAGAAGGGCTGAAGGCAGCTGAAAGCCGCCTAGAGGCTCACAACGGTCGGGGATCGGCGTATAACACGCACCCCTGATTTTTCCCTGATTTTAAGGGGAAAAAAGTGCGTGTTATACGCCGACAAATACGGTATGTGTTGGTCTATCACATAAAATCCCAATAAAATACATTTACGTTTTTGGTTGTAACATGACAAAATGTGGAAAATTTCAAGGGGTATGAATACTTTTTCAAGGCACTGTAGTTTTGGCAAACTATTGGCAAATTTTGAACCTGTATGGTGGCACGCCTTCTACTGAGCATAAGATAGCAGTGCAGCTCTAAACTAGGAAAATGTTTCTTATGGAGAATAAAATATTCTGTTTAATCAGCCTCATGTATGGAGGTCCGGATGCTCTGACCTAGACTTTTAATAAACAGGACTCTGGGGACACTTTATTTATGTCAGCACCACTACAAATAAATCATCACTGAGACATTTAATTTGTGCGCCGGGTGTTTATGTCCATTCAATATCACAACTTTAAACTACTGTATGTGACTTTACTTTAATTCCGCATATTGCCATCTCCCATCTCTTTTTTGGTCTGTCTAGTTATACTTGTTGACCCCACAATATGGACTATAAGCCTCTCTATAAGCCTATAAGCTTGTCGTGTCATAAAAGCACCATTTATTGTATGAATGGTAAAAGCAATATCCAATTTTGAGCAATCATTTCCTTTGTCAAGCCACCTTCCCCCAAAAAGTGACAACACTGTAATGCCACTATAGAAATAGCCACATGGACGAGGGTGCTCCCAGGATGGCACAATGACGCACATCTGGTGGACCTGTCCGAGCGTACGCAGGTTATGGATCAGAGTTTACTCCCTCCTCCGAAACATACTCCATGCTGACCTCAAAAAAGATCCATAGGAAGCACTCCTCTGGAACCCAATTGCAGAACTGCTTCGCCCGGAGCGTCAACTGGCTCTGCATCTCTTTACTGCAACCAAACTAACGATAGCTAGGGCATGGAAGACACAGGTACTAAGTTTTGAGGTGGTTAAGAATCGCATGGACGATATAATGGTTAACGAAAAGCTGACTGCTGTCCTTTCGGACACTCATGATAAGTTCCAGATGGTTTGGAGGCCATGGGTCGAATATACTAAACCCACCAGATTTGATACCACCCTTCTTCGGATTTAATGCATTCTTGCTCCCCGCAAGGACCCACCCCCCCTCCTTTTTTTTTCTCTCCTCTTCTTCCTCTGCTCCTCTTCCCCCCTATTCTTTACTCCTCCCTTCTTAGCTAATCTCAATCCATAACTCTTCTTTAACCTCCCTCTCTATACTCTTACTTCTCAGTTGCACCTATGAATCCATATGGCCACCAGGCATAGCCTTGGATGAGATGGTTACGTGGATAGATACTCAGGACTATTTACAGTTAGGCCCCTGTTAAAACAAACTCTTCAAGTATTGGTTAAAAATCGGACGGGGTCCTACGGGCATTCTTGAAACCTCAGTGTGTCCAACCCCTTTCATGTTTCCAACGTACAACAGCTGTTCTCGGCCTCTGTTATATTTTTATTATTTTGTTTTTCTCTGATTTACTAGCATACTTATTTTATTTATAAGATGCTAAATTTTATGTTATGTTTATTCACGATGCATTCTCTACACTGTTAAACTGTGAAATTGCTATGGTTATCAATAAAACATTTTGTAAAAGAAATAGCCACAGGGTTGTCACCTATTCCCCCTCGCTGCAGTTGCTAAACTATAGCTATGAATCACAAATCCTCAGTGTTGCCACCAGATTACTCCTACAGCCACTAACAGCCCTTTCTCTTATGCCGCGTACACACGACCGGACTTTCCATCGGAATGAACTCTGATGGACTTTTCGACTCACTTTTCGACGGAGTTCTGACGGAGTTCCGCTGAAACAGACTGGCCTACACACGATCATACCAAAGTCCGATCGTTTAACGCGATGACGTACGACAGTGACTAGAAAAAGGAAGTTCAATAGCCAGTAGCCAATAGCTGCCCTTGCATCGTTGTTGCCCTTGCTGCATACAGACGAGCGGTTTTCTCGATAGTAACAGGTATCGGCAAAAAGATTTGAAACATGTTATATTTCTAAAGTCCGTCAGATTTTTCGTCACGTTCACACGATCAAATTGTCCAACGGATTTGTTCTGTCGGAACTTTGCTGTCGAAAAGTCCGGTCGTGTATACACGGCATTAGGCTGCATTCACACCTCTTGTGAGTGTCTTTTATGCCCCATACACACGGTCGGAAATTCCGACCACAAAATCCGTCTGATTTTTTCCGACGGATTTTGTCCGACACTGGTGTTGCATACACACGTCGGACAAAGTTGTCGGAAAATCTGATCATTCTGAACGTGGTGACGTTTGTTGCGTACGACGGAACTACGTAGAGGCTAGCACTTTGTCCGTCGGAATTCACTACACACGATCGGAAAAAGTCCGATCGGACTTTGTTGTCGGAAAATTTGAGAGCAGGATCTCAAATTTTTTCCGACGGAAAAAGTCCGATGGCGCCCACACACGGTCGGATTTTCCGACAACATGGTCCGATAGGAAATTTTCCGTCGGAAATTCCGACCGTGTGTACGGGGCATTAGAGTTTTTTCGAGGCTGAGTTATTAGCACTTGTGTACAGCGTTTTTTTAACATTTTAAAATTTTCATTTAATTACTGTATTTGAGAAGAAAAACACTCAAAATGTGTGACAATGCTTGAATCAATTGTTTCCATGCATTGCCCTGGACCAAAAAGCGCTTAAAAAATGCAACCATCTGCCTGATTCGAGCTACAAAAAAAGCTCCAGAACTTTTTTGAGCTTCAGGCATTTGGCTTCAGGCGACTTGTAGTGGAGATGTGAACCAACTCCATAGAGAATTATTGATTTTTTTCTCCTCCAGCGTTTTGGAGCTACAAGCTCCCATTGGTTCAGTTTGCATCAGGGACATGCAGAGTCTATAGCAGTGCAAGGTTCTGCACCTGCCGCAATTATTTTCATTAAAAAGGAAATTGCTTCATCACTGCTAGATGGAACAGAAATAAAATGTTCCTTTGAAAGGTACACAGACATTGGTACATATTATGGTTTATCAGTCAATGGGCGCTTAGTGGTGAAAATAAAATATAAGGACCCTCACTTACAAAATAGCAGTTTTAACCCCTAGGCGCTAATGGTAAAACAAATCTTAATGGATGACTGGACCTCTGTGCTACTATGTGTAGCGGTACCCCGGTAGGGGCTGCTGAAAGCTGTGGTCCATCTGTCACCCTGCCCGGCCCGGCATTCACTTCCCAATCACCTTGGAGACAATGAACAGTCCATATGTTTGTTTTTGTATTTTGTATTGAGGAATTTGAACTTGGATAGGGATGGGAATATATGGGATGCCCAATAGAATTTTAGAACAGTCAATTTGGAACAGAACAATGTACACTCTTCGTACATGACACTTCTCCAGACTCCTCCTGCACAACACTTGCTTGCAGACTATCACTCTCTCTCTCTCCTGTACAACGTGTCACTTCCAGGTACAGCTAGCACACGGTTAGGCTCAACACTGACTCAGTCGGGCCCTAGAAATTACCATTTGCAGGCAGGAACCGCAGATCCTTTTTAATGTAGCAAGAATAGAATAGGAATTCCTTAGTGCTAGCTGTCCTAAGGTGGACTACTGCTCCCAGCGATCCCTTTTCAGGCCCTGCCAGCCCTCCTGGCTGCAGCTGCCCGACTCCACTGCTCATGACATTGCAATCCTCACTGGCTCCACACCCAGCTCTGACCGTTTCCTCCCAGTCCTCTCTGGCATGCCTCTCCAGTCCTCCCGACTGTCCATGTCACTCACCAGCCCTGGCTGCACACATCGGTGGTTCCCTCCTGAAGACTTGCCCGGAAGTACTAGCTCCCGCTGTCTCTCGCTCCTTCAGAGCCTCTATGATTTCCTGGAGGGCTCTGTCCTGCACTTGAGCCCCAGGTCCAAGGTCACCCCCTCCCCCAGAATGGGAAGCTCCCTCAAAGGCCCCGGACAGCCTAGTACTCCATCCTCAGTTCTTCCACCTGGCAACTACTACTCAGCTGGGCTGACTCTGGGTATTTAAGGAAGCCTGCTCCCTGCCAATCCAGGTTGGGGATTGGTCTGGGCTCCTTAGAACACCCCAGGCAGCTCCACCTCTCTTCCCCACCTTTCTTCTAGAATCCTCTAGAAGCCAGAGGGAGGTAACCGAGAAGTGATGCTATCTGTGAGTCACCAACCTACTCTGAACCACTCCCAGCCCACACAGATCAAAAACAAACAGGCCTAGCTTCTAGTCAAGCCTGCCTAAATTTACCTGCACTCACCAAAAATGTTACCTCTAGCACCTACCTAGAGGGTGCTACATATGTGCAGATCTACAAGCTAGTAGTGGCCACCACTGAAATAATATATCCTGTGGTTGCTGCTTAACACCTATATGTGTGCCCACATATGGCAAACAAAAATATTGACAGTGAAGAGTGAAGTGCTACCTATCTGACAGTAAGTAAGTAAGCTCTAAAAATATTGCAATTCTGAGAAAATGGTGAATATTACAATTACTTCTATTATCAAAACTTGCAATAACGGTGATGACCCCGACATTTATACGCAAACAATACAAGTGGATACTGTGTATGATTCAGTGACAATAACAAGCAATAATAATAATACATAAAACAAATAAATATTCAAAAGTTACTGTGATGATGTAACCTCTCCTTGCAATGTCACGAGTAGCATAAAATATATGTGAACAGCTACTGGATGTGAAACAAGTCCAAAAACTGAACGTGCCAAACAATCAGTAATAGCAATCCTTAAGACCCCTTTCACACTGAGGCGGTTTTCAGGCATTTTAGCATTTTAGCGCTAGAAATAGCACCTGAAAACTGCCCCCCATTCATTTCAGTGTGACTTTTCACACTGGGGCGGTGCGCTTCCACGACATTAGGAAAAGTCCTGCAAGCAGCATCTTTGGGGCGGTTTGGGAGCACTGTATTTAGCGCTCCATCCCATTGAAATTAATGGGCAGCGCTTCCAAAGCGCCTTAAAAGCACTTTGGAAGCACCACAACATGGGCACTTTTAACTCCTTCTTTGGGGTTAAAAGCACCCCACTAGCGGCCTACAGCTGGCGCATAAGCATGGCGCTTTAGTGCAAATGTGGCCACGGCCCCAGTGTAAAAGGGTCTAAAGATATCAGGCTTCTGTGAATACTGAAAGACATTCGGGTATACTGACAAATAGTCCTGGTTTAGCGGAAATAGTGGGTCCAACACCCAAGTTGGTAGCCCGCCATGTCAAAAACCTAGGAGATATGTTGATACAATCCGAGTTTATCAAGGAACTTAACTCCAATTGGCTGTCAACCTATCCCAGGACAAAAAGAATGTTTCCTTGTAACAAATGTCAGATCTGCCCCTTTGTGGATAGAACCAACACTTTCCAGGATACATCAGAACAAACAAGCTAATAGATTAGGAATCTAAACAATTGCTCCACAATGAGAGTGATCTATATGATCACATGTCCAAAAATCTACATAGGGAAAACAAAAAGATCATTGAAGGTGAGAATAGGAGAACACCTCTTGCCAAACATTTTACCTTGTGCCATGAAGGAAGTACCATGGGCATGAAGGTAAAAGGGATCTATGTTCTGAAATTACCCCCCCAGAAGAGGTGACCGTATACTCCTCCAAAAATAAAAATTGTGGATATACAGGCTAAAGTCCCTTGCGCCGGTCGGCCTCAATACAGAATTGAATCTCCAGGTCTTCCTGGAGACTTAATAATAACTTGATTAAAAACAACCTAACCAAACTGCTAAAACTAGGCCACTGTTTGATCATGGGAGCAGGAAGCCATCTTTGACTCCATTTATGGGCAAGCTGACTTTCAAACTTGATATGATCACTAGGGTTTGCCCTCCTATTTAAAAAGGTCAATATATGTATACTTGTTGAATGTGTTTTTTACTTTCCTTGCCCCCTTTTTTTATTTCTGTTCCTTTTCCTTGTTTCCCCTTTTTTCTTCCCCTGAAATAGATGGTGAACAATGGGGCAGCTAACTCAATACAAGTTTAACTGACCATTCCCCATTCTATTCTTATTGGCTACTGAAGATCATCAAACACCAAAAACAAAATAAGATGTATGTCCCTTTAATCTCTCTTTGGATGTGCGGCATCCCCACGATGAAATGACGATATAAGGGAGTGAAGCCTGCCATTCAATCACTGTCCAGATGAAGCTACGTTATCCTTTCTAGTGAAACGTGTTGATGTCATGACCCCTCCGTCACTTGACGCCATCCACACAAGCCCCGCTGAGCTGAGGTTGTCAGCTACGTGAAGGAGACACACGATCGTGTAGGGCACACAGCCCAAGGAGCATGGAAACAAACAAACAAGCCTACCCTGACAGGCAGAGATACACAGCCACAAACCACTTACGGACAGGATCACAGAGGATTACAATTTGATGCACATGTATAAGTGAAGTTTCCTATTCCTATCCTTGAAGCTGCTGCTGACACCACCTTTAGCACACCATACCACCGGGACTTAGATATATTAAGGCCATGGTCTCTACAGCAATATGAGTGTACTGTTTCTTATAAGAGGAATTTCTCAGCCATTCACTGCATCTTAAATTACTAAATAATTTAGTGCTGTGATCTGTATGAGATGATTCACGGGAACACATGAGGTTGATACTTGATCATACCCCACCTTCAGCTCTATAGGTCACCAAGGATACCTTGCCTTGATGAACAAGTCGGGACTATCTTCTCTCCTCACGTGGAACTATTGAGCTGTTGACGCTCTCCAGAAATCTCATCAATACCAGCTGGCACCCATTCCCCCACCCCTTCCCTCCCATCCCTGGGGCCACGCACAGTTAAGATGTCATATATCCATGATGATACCTTAAGTTAACTTATTCATATGATGAGAATTTCATCTGACAACCTATCTGTGTGTTGTTACATGGCGTCCAGATGTTTTTCTTCTTCTTTTACTTGTTATATTTAATGTCTTGTGTTTATGTTCATTTTGATGATATACTTCACAATAACAGAGACTTATTGCTAGCCAATTACTGTGAAGCTGTTTTTCTATTATTGGCCTTACATTGTGCCATATCTTGCCATACAATAAATCAAATTTTTAGACTACTCTAGTATGATCTAATTTTTTTTACCATTTGTAACCCTTTCCCTGGTGCTCTATACCAGGTCATTTTGTGACATTCTGTGAATACTGTGTTCTTCAAAAATGAAAAGCTTGTGCCCTCCACCCGTCACACTACGCGTTCACCTCATAGGAAGACCTAATAAAGGTCCATACAAGCCTTTCCCTTTAGGGGTATAGCTCCCATGGCTGCCGACTCTGCTGTTGTTCCTGGGACACTTGCTTCCCTTGTGCAATTTTCCTCATATAAGTAGTGCTCATAAAATAAGAGAAACAAACTACTAACTAGTGCTGAACTGTATAAAATCAATCATTTATTTAAAAGATTAAGAATCACACTCACATTTGTAGGTGCACTGCCTCCAGTGCAGTCAAGTAAATTGCTATAGACATTGGGGGGGCATGGTCCCCTTACACAGTCAAGGGGTCCTTGAGAAAGTCCAGTGATGGGTGACAGAATGTGTTGGGGCGGAGCCTTGTGACATCATTGCGCATCAATAGGAAGTACACTGTATCTCCCAGGGCTGGGGACATCTAAATGACTGTTAAGGGGGCCAATCCACCTGGGCACAAACAGTGGATTGGTGTGTAGCAGGTTTGAATGCATGGAGCACTTTTGTTTAAAGGCATCTTCGAATGAATTTAATAGCCGCATAGCCACTTTGGATTTTGCATTTTTGCTGGACTTTATGCACTTTAATGTTTTCATTTGCACTTTATTTATTATTGATTGCACTTTATGGACACATTTGGATACATGATACTTATTGACTGTGTTGATTTATATTTTAAGATTATTTATTGGGTAGGCTAAGCGCAGCTCTTGTTTACAACAAGTAGCACATTTAGATTGTTTTATTTGCCTGGAGCTCAGCTTTACAGCAACCTAGTCTAAAGGAAAAGCACTAATGTACCTTAATCTGAATAAAAACCTTTAAGGCTGCAAATCCAGGAAACTTGATGTGTGTATTGAGCATTATTTAAATGATTCTACTGATAAGACTATTGCCTGTATTTCAGGGACTTTTATTAGGGATATATGTTTATCACAACAGTAAATACTTCTACTGATAAGATAATTGTCTATATTTCAGGGACTCTTTAACTATTGTTATTAAGTCTTCGTAAATGGTTGTAAAAAAAAAAAACATTTAAATGGCATAAATTTCTTGAAGACAGAGCAATTTAGCACTAAACAGCTCCAGTCCAAAGTGAGCTGGAATTAGAGAAAAGTTAATGTATATAGTATGTGTGTCTGCAGACAACACCACATTAGATATCTCAGGGGACATACTATTATGATGATTTTTCTTACTTCCTTGAGATAAACTTGCCATGCCTCTCCATAGAATAATACTTGGGTGGCCCGATTATTTGTATTTATGTCTGAGGTTGATATACTACCGTATGTGGCCAAAATGTTATGGACAACTTATCATAACACCTTTAAAGTGATTGTAAGGCTTAACTTTTTTTTAAATAACAAACGTGTTATACTTACCTCCCCTGTGCAGTTAGTTTTGCACATAGTGGCCCCGATCCTCAACTTCTGGGGTCCCCCGGTGGCGCTGGTAGCTCCTCCCCGCATCGTATAACCCCCTAGGAGAAGCGCTCTCCCGGGGGGTTACCTTGCGGGCGTGCTCCCGAGTCCAGAATTTGCGTCCATAGACGCAGAATGCCGGACTCAGCCCAGCCCCCCTGACGCCTGCGTCATTGGATTTGATTGACAGCAGCGGGAGCCAATGGCTGCGCTGCTATCAATCTATCCAATCAAGAGCCGAGACAACGGGCAGGGGCAAAAGAGCGCGTCTCCGGCGTGTGAATCACAGGACTCAGGTGAGTAAAACAGAGGCTGGGGGTCAGTGACAGAAGTTTTTTTTTTTTCAAAATCTTTTTTATTAAATTTTTCATTAGCGTACAAAATTAGCCCACGCAGGGGCCAAACCTCTGCCTACGCAGGGGCAGTTCTGATGCGGCAACATACCGCAACAGGGCACAACATACAACATAAACAAACTAACTTATACTATAACCCCAATGTGGGGAGAGGTTCAGTTCAGGAGAATCTGTGCTCAAATTGGTACTAACAGGATAATGCAACATGAGAGTAGTTGGGTCAATATACTAACAGACTAGAGATATAGTGTTAATCTAGGAATTGCTTACTGCATCAGTTGCCGTGGTATTATCATCTAGCCAACAGGTCCAAGTGACAGAAGTTTTAATGCATCCTATGCATTAAGGTGAAAAAACATGAGGGCTTACAACCCTTTTAAGTTCTTGTTGGACATCCCATTCTAAATCATGGCTATTATATGGGATTGGCTTTCTCTTTTCAGCTGTAAAAGCCACCACTCTTCTGTGGAGGCTTTCCACAAGATTTTAAAGTCTGTAGGAATTTGTGCTTTTTTCAACCTAACTAACTATGTAACTATGTGCTCAATCAGCCAAAAGAGCATTTGGGAGGTCAGGCACTGATGGTGGAGGAGAAGACCTGGCTCACAATCAGAGATCCAACTCCAATAAGGGGTTCAGTAGGGTTGAGGTCCGCACTCTGTGCAGGCCACTTCAGTGACTCAAGTGACAATAATGATGGATGAATCTGATTGACCAAGAGTTTGGTACATCTGGTTCAAAATGTGGCAAATCCAAATGAAATCTAAGGGGAAGTGGGGAAGGAGGGATCTTGTAGTAAAATGATAGCCATTTTAATGGCTAATAGGCAAAGTATTGTCAAAAGGGCATAGATAGCTGGTGCCTGCCACGAGAGCATGTGCCAATGGCAATATATTTTTTTAAAGAATACCATACAGTGAGGAGAAGTTTTCATGTTTTATGAAAAACTTTGAAAATCCTTTACATATTATGCTTAATGGATGCCTTAAAGCTGTACCTAGTGTTACAGACCAGTACAATTTGTACAGACATTTTCAGTGACTGTGTATACTGGCAATGCATACTTGGTTGTGGAATAGATTTTTTGTCCTTTACAATTAGCTTGGCATACATACAGAAAACACACCTCATTCTGGGTAATTTGAGTTTGACAGAAGGTCTTTTTTCAGGTAATTTTAGCACCGACACATGCTTTTCCAACAAATGGTAATAAACCTGCTTTGACCACCTAATAGAAGCTGCCCCTCCTGGGCAGAAATACTCAATACTCAATATGCAATTTACGTCAAATGCACAAAGGCATCCATGTAATTGAGGCCTAAGAATTAAGACACTGCAGATAATACAGTAGTGCAAAATTGGCAAGCAGCAGTGGCACAGTTTTATTTAGGGATAGTAGACCTAACTGGTGTATGCCTAACTTTCATTCAATCTATAGGGGTTACAGTGAATGAGGTAGTTTAGGTGCACACTGTTCTTGCACTTAGTTTTTTATTTCAAATGATGCAGTGGTGTGCTATGAACAACAGGTAGCTCCCAAAACAAATGGTTAGTAACCTGTGTTTTGAACACCCCAACCTGAAAGAGGCCCCATCAACATAAAATTAAAACAAAAAAATAGTAAGAAATACCACCTGAAGCAAAAGCAATATACCTGCAAAATAAATAAAAACCCCAAAATACCAACACCCTCGAACAAATGCCCTTTTTTGTTAGGAAAGCCTCACAATAAAAAATAAAAATGTTTGCTATGGAGAAGACAGCAAATTTGAATGCAAGACCAAACTCCCCCCAACCCCCAATAATAAGAGGGGGAAAGACTCGCGATCTCGATTCTTAACGATTAATCGTGCAGCTCTAACTCTGACCTGTCCTTTCAGCCCCAAATCCAATCGCTGTCAAATCTTACAGACTTCACCTCCGTAACATCTCCAAAATATGCTTCTTTTCTAACTGTTGAAACCACTAAGCAACTTATTCACTCCCTAGTTATCTCTCGCCTTGACTATTATAACTCCCCCCTCATTGACCTACCTCTATCCCCTCTTCAGTCTATCATGAATGCTGATGCCAGACTCATCCACCTTACCAACCGTTCAATGTCCGCCACCCCTCTCTGCCAATCCCTCCACTGGAAGCTGATTGGTTTCTATGCAGAGCTGCACCAGATTTTGCACTCTCCAATCTTAGTAAATAAACCCCACAGTGAATTAAAAAACAAATTATAATTTTGTTAGAGTTTACACCAGCTTTAACTTAACTCAATTGCTTGGCCTAATGCCAATTGAACCCCTAACTGTATCACTAAAAATAAACCTAAACCATAATCTTAATACTTAACATTAACTTGTATCCCCAAGGCCTAACCCTTAACTCTTAATATCTGACATTTACCTAAGCCCCTAGTACTTAAAGTAGATGTAAGGATTCATTCAAAATTTCATCAATACCATTTTGCAGGTTTTCTGCTCTGAAGGTGCAGTTTGCCATAGTTCCTTGTCACCTCTGGTAGGGGCATGCTCTAGTTGCACTATGTTGTGCTGTTTTCAATTGCCAACTCTGACCTGACAACATTGATTGACACTTTGATAGCACCGTCTGCATGTTGTCACCTTGTAAAAAGGAAGTGACATTCAGGCATCAAATCTGGCAGGATCAACGGGCATGTTTTACTTTACAGAACATGCACACATGCAAATCACTTTGTGTGATTAAGTGTTAGCTCTATGTGTCATACAATGTGTCGTATTTTTATTTTATTATTTTTTATTTTTTTATTATTATTTTTTTTAAATACATTTTTTTATTTTTTTGCACATATGGACTTTGATGCCCATTGAAGTTTCAATTTATCTCATATGTCCTTAACAGAATTAATGCAAACGGCAAAGACTGGAATAAGATTTTCTCCGGTAGAGAAAGGAACAGTTTGACCTTTTACTAGTTCCAAAGACAGCGACCTAGTTTTCTCCAAATAATTTTTCTTACTTTTATTTTTCTTTATAGATTAACTATTTTCTATTTATTTAATAGTACAACGTCTGGCTGTATATGACAATGACATGACAAATTATATAATTTTTTTCCATTTTGGGTAATTTAGCTTTTATAAGGTGATGTACAAGAAAAAGTCGTACTCATCTTGTATGGCCTTTTTTTTTTTTTTAGAATTGCACAATAATGTAATTTCTCTCAGTGGAAAACATATTTCGTAGCTCCTTGATTGTTAAACGTAACTGCTTTTCTGAAGCTGAGGCTTTCTATGGAAAGAAAAGTCCCAGGGGGCTTATACTTAAAACTCTATGAAGGAAAAATTGCTTAGATCGCTAAGAAGATCCTCTTTCTATGTTTTCTGGTGTAGTATAGAAAAATTAAAGTGAAAATCAAATTAACTGGTAAACTGCTGTGGTCAGCAAGTACGGTTCATTCTTCAGACGCTAATGCTTGAGCCATTTCTTTTTCTTTTTTTTTTTTTTTCAGAATTTTTATTGTTTTCAGGATAATTTGTACAAACAAGAGGTTATCATACAGAATGTGTCAAATAATGCTTATATTGGAAGAATGATAAATACAGTATGTGCGGTTCATCTGATAATAATAATTTGTACTCTTATCGTAATATTACCGTATATACTCGAGTATAAGCCGAGTTTGAAAATGCTGAAAATGCTCGCTAGGCTTATACTCGAGTCAAGCAATTTTCTGCAGCAGAGAATGACATTTTCCGAACCAACTTTGGGGCCCCGTTTCTCTGCTAGCAAATTTGGTGTGCAAAACTAGTGGAACTAGCACTACAACATATCCAAAGCTGGGGTTCCTAGCACCAAGTGGCCCCGAGATACGGGGCCCCAAAGTCGGTTTGGAAAATGTCAAGCACTTTTTTGCAGCAAAGGATGACATTTTCCAAACCGACTTTGGGGCCCCGTACCTTGAGGACACTTGGTGCTAGGAACCCCAGCTGGATATGTTGTAGTGCTAGTTCCACTAGTTTTGCACACCAAATTTGGGGTTCCTAGCACCAAGTGTCCTCAAGATACGGGGCCCCAAAGTCGGTTTGGAAAATGTCATCCTCTGCTGCAAAAAAGTGCTTGACATTTTCCAAACCGACTTTGGGGCCCAGTATCTCGGGGCCACTTGGTGCTAGGAACCCCAGCTTTGGATATGTTGTAGTGCTAGTTCCACTGGGTTTGTACACCAAATAAAGATACGGGGTCCAAAAATCGGTCAACTGTGTCCATCTGCAGCAATGTCATTTTGGGACCCTTTGGGTCCAGAGACCCCAAATTTTGGCTGCAGCTAGGGGGAATCTAGGAACCCTTAACTACAGAGTTTAAAGTTTGGGGGACCTATGGCTGCAAATGGGCACAGTGAGGCATGCAAATGGGCACAGTGAGGCAGCAAATGGGCATTGTTGACCCTCTTTTCCACTTACAGTAGCTGCGCATTTCTCACCCTAGGCTTATACTCGAGTCAATACATTTTCCCAGTTTTTTGTGGTAAAATTAGGTGCCTCGGCTTATATTCGGGTCTGCTTATACTCGAGTATATACGGTAATTGTTAAGCATGGATGAACAGTTGAACTATTTTACAGTTAAAAATTTTAACAATTCTAGATTCCTTGTCAAAAACCCATTCAGTTATTTAGGGTATTTTAGAGTATGATAAAGTATAATAAAAAAGACATACTTGTCTGTATTGTGTTAATGTTGTTTTCATATAAAATAATAAAAAGGATTTGATAAAAAAAATAAAAATAAAAGATATAAAATAAAAACAAAAATATATAAAATAAAAACAAAAATATAAAATAAAAACAAAAATATAAAAATAAAGAATAAAAAAAACAAAAAAATATAAATTTAAAAATGAAAATAAAAAGGGAAGGAAAACTAATGACTGAAACTGTTGTACCTATGTGTAAGAAAGTGTCATTTAAGTCCAGAGGCTATCTGAAGCAATGGGATAATTTCACAAAGGGATTTGCAGAGGGCTGCATTTTGGAGATAATTCATTTCTCAGTTCCAACCTGCCCAGTTTCTTTATAAAGGGTTTCTAGGCATTAAATGAAAGTACCATTATGCAAAAGAGCCTCTAACACCACTATTTCTAAATTATACACCACTGCAGAATTTGTTGGCACTATATTAAAAATAAATAATAATAATCTTTTTTTTTTTTTTCTTTCTCCAGAAAAGAAGAAAAATGTAGAAAGAGGACCAGGGAGGCTTGGCTCTGTGACGCAGAGGGGCTCTCTCTCTGATTGGGCCTGTGCCCTTCCTGCCACTCCACCTCACAATGTCAAAAAAGGGCACCAGCAGCAGAGCTAAGGCAGAGAGAACCGACTCATCTGCTTCCCTGCAAGCTGCCAATGAAGACCTGAGAGCCAAACTTACTGATATCCAAATAGAACTCCAACAGGAAAAGAGTAAGGTGAGTATGTTGACTCACATGGTAGAACACTGTCAAGTCATACCAAGCTTACCTTGCACATAAGGTAAATACATTCA
Organism: Lithobates sylvaticus; assembly: GCA_028564925.1. Classification (NCBI taxonomy): domain Eukaryota; kingdom Metazoa; phylum Chordata; class Amphibia; order Anura; family Ranidae; genus Lithobates; species Lithobates sylvaticus. The sequence continues at coordinate 29,097,799 of CM053036.1, read as the reverse complement.
CCTTTATAAATAAAATTTTCCTTGTGGTTTTGGTGCTTGTAGAATTGTAATGTACAACTGTAATAAACACGAGCTATGATATCCGTGATGCCTGTCACAGTATCAGCAGATTCTCTCATTCACAGTCTGCGTGGCACAGAGATTGGTGGAACCACTGTGACACCAGGGCTGTCAGCTGACTAACAGGCATCACGGATGTTAGAGTGGTATAAGTCCTTAGACCAGGGGTCTCAAACTGGTGGCCCTCCAGCTGTTGCAAAACTACAAGTCCCATCGTGCCTTTGCCTGGTGGAGTCATGCTTGTAACTGTCAGCCTTGCAATGCCTCATGGGACTTGTAGTTTCGCAACAGTGGGAGGGCCGCCAGTTTGAGACCCCTGCTTTAGACAGATGGTCAGAGCAAACCGCAGAAGAGCTAGCAGATCAGGCACAGACAAACAGATCTTAAATCAGAAGTCCATGTCCAAGACAGAGCAATCTATGTATAGTGGAGGCAGAGGGAGCGGCAAACACACATTTTCTGTGCCCAAAAATGATTTTATTGGCAAGTGCCAAAAGCATAACAAAAGGCAACCAGCATGTTTTGGAGCAAACCCCCATCAGGGCCTTAGAAAGTGCCACAGTATATATTGGACTTAAAGCTAGATTCCTGGGTATATCAATCAGAACCCAAATAGGAAACCGTGACGGAGTGCCTGTGCCAAACAGCAGGGAAGCATGGTCAAGTTGAAACAAGTTAGCTGTCTTTTTTTTATCCTTTTGCCACTTGCTGAACCAATTAATCTCTTTTTGGCCTTTCAGAACGCTTTTGGCTCTTTTTTTGTGCCTTAAATATATAGATTTCTCAGTGACCCCCTATCTCTAGCTTTGTGAAAACCTGCTAAGCCTAGGTCATTTGGCTCAAAAAAAATGCTTAATGGTGTCAGAAACCATGAAACCAGGCCGAGACAGAAGTACAGTTAAATCACACTTGTTTAATAATAAAAGTAAAAAGAACAAACGTAGTCAAAACGTAGCCAAAGTTCAGTAACCGGAACGGATAGTCAGCCAAGCCAGAAGTCAAGGATCAATGTAGTGGAACAGCAAACAGGATCTGGAGCCAGAAGGGATGTCAGCAAAGCAAGTCTTGAACAGGATCGCAGGAGAACGTTTCTGCGATGTTGACCAAGGCGAAGGCAGAGGTCCTCTGGACTGGACGGCTTAAGTAGGCAGGACTGACGAGCAGGATATCAACAACAGCTGAGTAACTGTGGAGAGAGATGGGAGCTGGCAATTAGCCAACAGCTGAGCGGCCAGCTCAGAGAAAGAAGAGCTGAGCCCAGCCCTGAAAAATTGTTAAGGATTTGTATTAAGCCCCTCACTGCCACTTCTACCCAGTCAGAGCAATGAATGATAAGCAGGGATAACAAGCTAATTACAAACGAAGTCCAAACAGTTTGCAGGAATAATTCAGCACAGGAATATGCAAAATCATACAGACCTGAATCCAGGGTATGAACAGGGCAGTTAACTCTTTGGTTGGGCACAGGCCTCATGTCCAGCAATCTACTTAAGCACCCTGATTAGGTCAGGTGTGCATTGCAGAGTCTTGAGCTACAGTGCTCAGTAATAGCCAGCAGCTAGCAAAGGCTCCAAATTAATAACTGTGTCCTTGTACATGACGAAATGAGCTGCTGCTGTGGCCTATATTTCCTTTCCAGCCCGTGTGCCACACTCTTCTGAGTTTTTGTGAGTTGGGCAGGTTATACAGTATATATTTCAGACTGAGCCCATCACAAGAAAGTAAAAAGGCCCTTGTTTCCTTATCTCCTAATGCTTTAACCTTTCACTTGATAAACCAAATGGATAAATTGATGTTACGCCTTATTAGGACTATAATTACACTTGGCACACTCCTGAGCCTTTTTTTGTATTTTGCAATGCGGTAAAATGCATTGTCAAATGGAGTCTATTACTTTCTTAGTATTACCAGTATTATTGTTATCTAAGATTTACATAGTAAAAACAGTTTGCACAGCACTTTACAATATAAAGTGAGTCAGTATAGTTCCGATGCAATTCATGACAAGAGGGCTGAGGGGGCCCTGCTCCTGAGAGCTTACAATCTCAATCTCAATCTCAATTCCCTTACAAGGGAAGGGGAAGCGATACATAAGGTAGGATGCGAAAATAAAGGTTCAGTTGTTAGGTAGAGGTGAGATAGGCTTTATTGAAGACATACTTTTCCAAAGCCAGACAAAGTAGGATATAGGGAAGACCGGTGTCACGACTAACGTTCGAAACGCGTAGGTTATGTTTACAGCGTTGTACATGCCTTTTCAACAAAGGAATACTATTTTTTGGATGTCATCCTGAGTGCTGACTATCCCTTTCCTTATCAAAGTAGGATTTAGCCAACTAGTACTGCTTTATCATACATTGACATAAAGTCCCATATATTGCCTTTGTGCTGTGTTGCCCTGGATGGTCTCATTCAAGGTAATGCAACTTATGTAAGAATACAGGACAACTCACAATACCAAGCACGCTATGTTGTAATCAAGGTCTTATTCATCAAATAAGTACATCTTTTGCTGATCTTGGCCTTATTATTGTAACTGTGATTTGTTTTTCCCTCGGTTAGCGTCATGTAAAGCTCAGTCACTGTTCAGTAAACCCTACATAACCTTTACGGTGAAATCCATAGCTGCATATTTTTATGCAAAGTCAGGATGTTAAATGAGACGTCCCATCTGCAGCAGACTCTCCGAGAACACTGCCATACTGCAACATTATCCATAGAGCTTAGTCATGCATGCAGGATGCTTATTCTAAAGTCTTGGCTGGAAAGCTTTTACATTCATCCCTGTAAGCTAGATTTATTGGCAGCAGGAGCAAGTCTGTAGGCCTTAGAAGTACAAAATCACCAGAATACAATGGAATCAAGAATTTCTAATGTCAAAAGGTGTTGAAGTCTTTAAGCACTTAGGAATTTCCCCCTTAATGACCAGGCCATTTTTTTGTGATACGGCACTGCGCTGCTTTGTTTTGCTTTGAAATTTGTTGCACAATTGCAGAAAGTCCTCATTGCATGACTCCAGATCAACTTGCTTTGCGAACATTCTGCAAGTCTGCTGCAAGTTCTGGTTCAGCTATGTTGTTCCATAGTCATCCCACCACAGGGGGCACTGTGGCTGAATTTTCATGCTGTAGACCTGCAGAGCACTTGCTGTAGACTCACCACTTCAACTTTGCTCTTGCTAGAGACTTACCACGCAAATTTGTTACAAGTGTCAACTAGAACTTGTGCTTCAAGTGCTCTGCAAGTGTACAACTTGCCAGTGAAAATGTACAGCAAGTCAACAGACTAATGCCCCGTACACACGGTCGGATATTCCTATGGAAAAAGTCAGATCGGATTATGTTGTCGGAAAATCCGATCGTGTGTGGGCTCTAGCGGGTTTTTTCCGTCTGAATTTCCGACGGAATTTTTTTTAAAGCAGGATCTAAAATTTTACAATAACAAAATCTGATTGGACTTTTTCCGATCGTGTGTAAAGAATTCCGACGCACAAAGTGCCACGCATGCTCAGAAGAAATTTGGAGACGAAAGCTATTGGCTACTGGCCTCTACGTAGTCCCGTCGTACGCGTTGTACGTCACCTCGTTCAGAACGATCGATTTTCCAACAACTTTGTTCGACTGTGTGTATGCAACACAAGTTTCAGACAAAATCCGTCTGAAAAAATCTGATGGATCTTGTGGTCGGAATGTCCGACTGTGTGTACGGGGCATTACAATTCAACACTGCCACAAATTTGTGGCAAGTTATCTGGTAAGTTATACTTGCTATCTGGGAAGGATAAAAAATTGTCAATGTAGATAGAGAGAGCGAAGTTCCGCTTTAACAAAAATCAAGAAATTTTTTTTTTACATTTTTTTGTAAGCAATTTGACCATCAAAAGCTATTCTACATGCTGGAAGAGATAAGGCTGGTCGAATATGGTCACTTCATCTAATTACCAACAGTCATATGTTCTTGGAATGGGGTGCATGAAAAGTGTAAAATATAGGGTCCACAATGAGTTGCAGTTTGTGAAGGTCGAAGGATCACTGCAGTTTTCTTCCCAATTTTGCCAGAGGCCCATGTGTAAGGAAGGCTTCATTCTTTTTCTCTATAGTAAAGGATAGCAATTGGCCATTGGCCATGTGCAGCAAAGAGATTTTCCAGCATATCACAAGCGAATTGTTTCATATTGGCACCACGTTCTTGTCACAGCTGCTATCTTTATATATTACAGAATTATCCATGAATTTTATGAGAAATATCTTATGAAAATTATGGAATTTATGTCTGATGGACAATTTTATTTTAAGTTTATAAACTTTTAATCTTTTATTTAATTTATATGAAATCTGCCATTTTAAAAATGAATTGTTTCATATTGGCACCACCTTCTTGTCACAGCCACTGTCTTTATATATTACACATTTATCCATGAATTTTACGAGAAATGACTTATGAAAATTATGGAAATTATTTCTGATGGACAATTTTATTTTAAGTTTATAAAACTTTTAACCTTTAATTAAATTTCTATAAAATCTTCAATTTTAAAAATGAATGGTTTTATATTGGCACCATGTTCTTGTCACAGCCGCTGTCTTTATATATTACACATTTATCCATGAATTTTATGAGAAATTACTTATGAAAATTATAGAAATTATTTCTGATGGTCAATTTTATTTTAAGTTTATAAACTTTTAATCTTTTATTTAATTTCCATCAAGTCTGCAACTATGAAAACTAATATTGGCACCACGTTCTGGTCACCGCAGCCTTTATATGTTATATATTTATCCATGAATTTTATGAGAAATTACTTATGAAAATTATAGAAATTATTTCTGATGGTCAATTTTATTTTAAGTTTATAAACTTTTAATCTTTTATTTAATTTCCATCAAGTCTGCAACTATGAAAACTAATATTGGCACCACGTTCTGGTCACCGCAGCCTTTATATATTATATATTTATCCATGAATTTTATGAGAAATTACTTATGAAAATTATAGAAATTATTTCTGATGGTCAATTTTATTTTAAGTTTATAAACTTTTAATCTTTTATTTAATTTCCATCAAGTCTGCAACTATGAAAACTAATATTGGCACCACGTTCTGGTCACCGCAGCCTTTATATATTATATATTTATCCATGATTTTTATGAGAAATATCTTATTTATGGAATTTATGCCTGATGGGCAATTTTATTTTAAAGTTATAAACTTTTAATCTTTTTTTACATTTCTATAAAATCTGCAATTTTAGAAACAAATTGTTTCATATTGGCACCACGTTCTTGTCACAGCAGCTGTCTTCATATATTACACATTTGTCAATGAATTTTACGGGAATATCTTATGAAAATTATGGAATTTATGTCTGATGGCCAATTTTATTTTAAGTTTATAAACTTTTAATATTTTTTTTCATTTCTATAAAATCTGCAATTTGAAAAATGAATTGTTTCATATTGGCACCACGTTCTTGTCACAGCCGCTGTCTTTATATATTACACATTTATCCATGAATTTTACGAGAAATTACTTATGAAAATTATGGAAATTATTTCTGATGGCCAATTTTATTTTATTTATCTGCAATTTGAAAAACTATGCCCTCCTCCCTCCTAACACCTATGCTAACTAACCTGGGTAAGAAAGATGTTTAATACCTACCTATTTTCAGTTGCTCCGACCCGGTCACGTGATTCGGTTCCCTTGTGTCAGCCAGCATGGTTTCAGGGCAGAGGAGGGAGTTCCAACAACAGATGGGCCATAGGTGCCTATACGAGACCTCACCGCTCTTTACCAGTCATTGTTGAGCGCTGTCTCCTCTCCCCTGCAGCCACCACTGGCTGGCATGAGAAATCACGTGACCGGACCAACGCAGCCTGAAAATAGGTAAGTATATGCATCTTTCTTGCATAGATTAGTTAGGATAAGTGTTGGGGGTGGGGGGTACAGTTTTAAGGCTAGATAGCTGTAAGCTGGAATTCCACTTTAAGTGTATCTACAGACAAAATTCGTGTTATAGTTTGTTTTTTCTTGGATATGGGTGGAAAGGATTAAAACCCCTGTCAAGTTTTTATATCTGTCTGTGTACCTTGTAAAGAAATTTGCATCTCTCTATTGACTATGGTCACCAGGACTGAAAGGGAAATCCAAAATTTTGAGTTGTCACAAGAGAAGGTATTGCAGGAAAATATTCCAGCGAGAACACTCAAGTGACAATTGTCTAGGAGGTGATTTACCTCCCATGGGAGAGATTTCCTGTTACTGTTGGATGTAATGTACAGAATAGAAAGAGGCATGTCTCCTCAATAGGATAAAGATGGCAAAAAAAAAATCTAACGTGGGGTTTTGACTAGGGTTGCACCGATACCAATACTAGTATTGGTATCGGTGCCGATACCGAGCATTTGCATGAGTACTTGTGCAAATGCTCCGATGTCTAATCCGATACCTGGGCAGTCAGGGGATGATCAGTGGGGTGGTGGGGGAGTTACAAGCACCGATATTCCTGTATAGATTTCAATAAAGCAGCTGACAGCCACTTCTCCTCCTCTCCCTCCCGCACCTTTCAGCTGCTTTATTGAAATCTATACAGGGAGATTGGTGCTTGTAACTCCACCCAACACTGTAACAATTTTCCTCGACTGTCTTCTGTGTCCTCCTCCGTTTGCTTCTCCGTGCTCCTAAGGTCCCCCACCATATACTCCTCCACTCCCCCTATGTGTCCTCCTCCGCTCCTCCTTCGTTCTCCTTCCGTGTCCTCCTCTGCTCCCCCTCTGCTCCCCTTTTGTGTCCTATTCTGCTCCCCCTCCGTGTCATCCTCTGCTCCCCCTTCGTGTCCTCCTCCGCTCCTTCTTCGCTCCCCTTCCGTGTCCTCCTCTGCTCCCCCTCTGCTCCCCTTTCGTGTCCTATTCTGCTCCCCCTCTGTGTCATCCTCTGCTCCCCCTTCGTGTCCTCCGCCGCTCCTTCTTCGCTCCCCTTCCGTGTCCTCCTCTGCTCCCCCTCTGCTCCCCTTTCGTGTCCTATTCTGCTCCCCCTCCATGCCATCCTCTGCTCCCCCTTTGTGTCCTCTTTCGCTCCTTCTCCATCTCCCATTCGTGTCCTCCTCCAGTCCTCCCTCGCTCCCCCTTCATGACCTCCTCTGGTCCTTCTCCGCTCCCCCTCCGTGTCCTCCTCTGCTCCCCCTCCGTGTCTTCCTCCGGTCCCCCCCTGTCCCAGATCTGTTAGGATTGAGAGCGAAGGAAGGAGACGGTAAATATGTCATTTACCAGCTCCGTCCTTTTCCGAATCCACAGAATCAGTGATCACTGACTCTGTCCATTCATAACCGAGCATAGTAAACTGTGTTTACGATGCTTCAGTTTATGAATGAACAGGAGCCCCTGTCTCCTGTCCATTCATCTTAAGTACAGCTGAGGCTGCAGAGAAAGGAACTGGGGAATCTGTGTCCTTAGTCCCTTACTTAGACCCTGATATCTCACCAAAACCCCCCTCCCCCTCAAGAGGGTTGATTAAAAAAAAAGGAAACATTTTAATAAATATTTAAAAGTAAAATTGTAAAAATAATAAAACATAAAATAAAAAAAACACTGACACTGTCCACCCCCCCCCCCCCAAAAAAAGAGAAAGCATTGTAAAAATACTAACAAAAAATATATAAAATCTAAATAAAAATAAAAATGTAATTGTAAAACAAAAATAAAAATGTAATTGTAAAACAAAAATAAAAATAAAAAAACTACTGACACAGTCCACACCTCATCAGTGTCACCTATCAGTGCCCATTAGTGTTACTGTCACATGACATTAAAAAAATATTGGTAATTGGTATCGGCGAGTACTGGAAAAAAAGTATCAGTACTTGTACTCGGTCTTAAAAAAGTGGTATCGATGAAACCCTAGTTTTGACTATACCTTACTGTATAACTATAGAAAATTTAAAATAACGTTTTGGCTTTAGATATATTTTAATACAGTATACATCAATGGCATTCAGTAAAGCATTCTGGGCTTTCTGGTAAGAAAGCCTAGTACCATTTGCTTAAAAGCACCCAGTGTATAACTGCTAAGATGGTACTTTCTTATAGGGGAGAGAGAGTGGTGGGTTGTGTCCTTTGTGAGTCACCTGTACCCTATGTAGTCTGATCTCCCTGGGTTTCAGGCTTGTTGCTGCTCTTCTTTAGAACTCCACAGCTTCCGGCTGCAATTAAAAATACTAATTAAAAATGACCAAAACATAATTATTGAAGAATCTTTATAAATTTCCATGTTTTTAGGTTATCTTTGTTTGCTGCAATGAAATGAAAAGTCATTAAAGAATAATGTTTAATTTTCTCATTTTGTACTACCAGGTAAACAAACTTGAAAGAGAGAAAAACCAGGAGATCCGACAGATTCGAGAGCACGAGCAGCATAAAAGCATTGTTATTGTGACTGAGCTAAAGGCCAAGTTGCACGAGGAGAAAATGAAGGAGCTGCAAGCTGTACGGGAAGCCCTCTTGAGGCAGCATGAATCTGAACTCATCCGGGTGATAAAGATCAAAGACAGTGAAAATCAGAGGCTGCAATCGGTGGTCTATGCGCTCCGAGATGCCGCCCCGGAAAAAGTCAAAACTGTTCTGTACAACGAGGCCAGGGAGGAGGCCAAGAAAGGTTTTGAATCTGAGAAAAACAAAATGCAGCAGGAGATCTTCGAGCTAAAAGGGGCCAAAAAACAAGTGGAGGAAGCCTTGACTGTAGTGATGCAGGCTGATAAGATGAAGGCTGCGGAAATCAGAAGCGTTTTCCATTTACATCAAGAGGAGATCTCTAAAATTAAGCGGGAATGTGAGCGGGAAATCAGAAGGCTGGTATGTGCGGAGGATGTGTTTATTTATTAAAATATCTTTTCAAGTATTTTAATTCCATTTTAATTCCATGACTCCAGGCATGTAGGGATATTCTGTATAAACAGCTAATCAGAATTCAGTTGATATTTTTCAGTTTAGCTTGAAAATGGAAAGTGTATGTAAAGCCAATTTTTTTTATATCATTTGGGATAGATTAGGCGGTGGTCAAAACCACAAGGTTTATTTTTTTCCATATTTCCCATTAAGTAGATTTTCCTTTACTTCCTGTAGACACTACCGAAAGAGAGGAAGCGGAAACCTCTCCAAAGTGAGGGAAATCCATTTTTTAGTCTGCATGTAGTCTCCCCATTGGAAGATTTTCCTTCTTTTCCTGTTTTGCCGTGTACACACGATTGGAAATTTTGCCAGCAAAAGAGCGATGTGAGCTTTTGGTCGGAAAATGCTACCGTGTGTAGGCTCCATCGGAATTTTGCTGGCGGAATTTCGGCCAGCAAAAGATTGAGATAATGTTCTCAATTTTTCAGACGGAAAAAGTTTCTATTGGAAATTACGATCGTCTGTGGCAATTCCGTCACGCAAAATTTTGAAACAATTTGATGCATGCTTGGAAGCATTAAACTTCATTTTCGTGGCTCGTTGTAGTGTTGTATGTCACCGCGTTCTTTACGGTCGGAATTTGGTGTGACCGTGTGTAGGCAACACAAGCTTGAGCGGAATTCCATCGGAAAAACAATCCAAGGCTTTTCCGACGAGAATTTCCGATCATGTGTACGCGGCATTGGACTGGCAACCCAATATTTTGGATTTTTCCTCCCTTTTAGTCCCACAACAATAGTCATCTGGACAATTATGCCGCATACACACGATCTGACTTTCTGACAACAAAACCGTGGATTTTTTTCCGAAGGATGTTGGCTCAAACTTATCTTGCATACACACGGTCACACAAATGTTGGCCCAAAATTCCAAACGTGAGAACGCGGTGACGTACAAGACGTACGACGAGCCGAGAAAAAGGAAGTTCAATAGCCAGTGCGGCTCCTTCTGATTGATTCCGAGCATGCGTGAGCTTTTCTGCGACGGACTTGTGTACACACGATCGGACTTTCCGACCACAAAGTGAAGTTGGCGGAAAATTTGAGAACCTGCTCTCAAACATTTGTGGCTGGAAATTCCGACTGGCTTTTTGGCTTTAGATACACTTTAAGGTTTTACCCCCTTTAACTGACAATTGCGCTGTCATGCGACGCTGTACCCAAATAAAATGTATGACCTTTTTTTCCCCACAAATAGGTGGTATTTGGTCACCTCTGCGGTTTATAATTTTTGCGCTAGAAACGAAAAAAGAGCGACAATTTTGAAAAACAATATTTTTTACTTTCTGCTATAAAACATATCCAATAAAATTTTTAAAAAAAATCTAATTTCATCAATTTAGGCCAACATGTATTCTGCTACAAATTTTGGTGAAAAAAAATCTCAATAAGCGAGGTTGGCACAAAAGTTATAGCGTCTACAAACTAGGGGATTGATTGATGGGATTTTTATTTATTACTTTTTCTTTTTTTTCTAGTAATGGCGGCGATCAACAATTTTTAGCGGGACTGCGACATTGTTGGCGAACAGATCGAACACCTAACGTACACTTTTGACACTTTTTTGGGAACCAGCGACATTAATACAGTAATTAGTGCTAAAAGTATGCACTATTACGGTACTAATGACACTGGCAGGGAAGGAGTTAACACCAGGGGCAATCAAAGGGTTAAGTATGTCCCTAGGGGATGCTTTCTAACTGTGTGGGGTATGGACTCACTAGATGAACACAGTGATCTGTGTTCCTGATTAGCAGGAACACAAGATCACTGTGTTCATCTCTGACAGAACCTTGTTTATATCGGCAAACCGCCATTCTATCTCTCTGGGGAATGATCGCGGATGGCTGGCGGACATAGCACCTGCCGGACATTGCGTCCGCCGGACACGCTGATTGGCTCCCCCTCTGGTCAATTAGAGCATGCGCACGTGCGCCTCCACTGGCTATTGCACGAAATTATGTACAGGTACGTCGTATCGTGCAATAGAGCAGACCGGCCGCAATATGTGTACTGAGGCCGGTCGGCAAGTGCCTAAAGGAGAACTTCAGGCAAAGCACAAGATTAATATGAAAAGAGCAAATCTACTTACACTTATGCTTTATAACATATTGGGCTAATTGCAGGGACATAAACCTCTCTCAGATGCTGGGGTGGATTTACTGAGACAAAAGACTCTTCAATTAGCAAGATGAAACTTTTAATAAAGTCGACCATACACTTTTTAATTACATTTTTTGGCAGCCAATGGCGGGACTGCCTCCCGCCATTGGCTGCCAGCGTTGATCAGTTTTCTAGCATGCACGCTCAACAGAAGCCAGTCATGAGACTAGCTTTTGTCAGACAGGAGGCCATACACATGAGCGGAAAGGTGGCCGGGTCCTGCTGAACCAACCATTTTTGGCCGATTATCGGCCCGTGTGTACCCGGCATAACAGCATGGATGGAAGAGTCTCCACTGCTGGCTATTGTGCTGCCTATCAGATGCAGTCACTGGTTAGCCAAACATTTTCCACCCAGCTCAGTCATTTTTGAAAAATTACTTTTTTGGAGCCAGGTGGTGCTTGCAGGGCCATCCATGACTCAACTTTCAACTGATTCAGCAGAAATTGGACAGAATTGGAACTGTTTATGGCCAGCCTTAGCTTTAGTGAATGAGGTAAAGCTAAACTTAACCACAACGTTTAACCACAGAAGAAATTGTTGTCACGTGGCAAAAGTATTGCTAAAGTTTTTGAGTTGTTATAAGAAAATGTATTCAATTGTTACTACACAATTACATTGTTCTGTTTCGACAACTGGTTGTTATGGGAAGCTCTCTTAGTTTTCGATTCCTTTTTTTTCCAACTCCCATTCACAATCCTCCCATCTAATCTATTACGGTAATTTAGTACTTTTAAAGTAAAAAGTCTACTTTCTCTGCCTTTGTCACTGTCAGGCTTCTCCAAAGTGTACCCAAAATATAGATTTTACTTGGTTATTTGTAATGGTAACTACAACGCCTTGAAAAAGTATTCATACCCCTTGAAATTTTCCACATTTTGTCATGTTACAACCAAAAACTTAAATGTATTTTATTGGGATTTTATGTGATAGACCAACACAAAGTGGCACATAATTGTGAAGTGGAACGAAAATGATAAATATTTTTTAAAACTACAAATAAATATGTGAAAAGTGTGGTGTACATTTGTATTCAGCCCCCCTGAGTCAGTACTTTCTAGAACCTCCTTTCACTGCAATTACAGCTGCAAGTCTTTTTGGGGATGTCTCTACCAGCTTTGTACATCTAGAGAGTGACATTTTTGCTCATTCTTTTTTGCAAAATAGCTCAAGCTCTGTCAGATTGGAGAGTGTCTATGAACAGCAAAATTCAAGTCTTGCCACAGATTCCCAATTAGATCCAGGTCTGGACTTTGACTGGGTCATTCTAACACATAAGACATACAGAGGTAGCTGTGGACAGGGGGGGATTCCATGGTGGCTGTGGACAGGGGGTACAGAGGTGGCTGTGGACGGGGGGATACGGTGGTAGCTGTGGACAGTGGTCTGGGGGGTACTGTGGTGGCTGTGGACAGGGGGGATACAGAGGTGGCTGTGGACAGGGGGATACAGAGTTGGCTGTGGACTGGGGGATACAGAGTTGGCTGTGGACTGGGGGGTACAGTTGTGGCGGTGGACAAGGGAGGGGGATACCATGGTGGCTGTAGACAGGGGGGTACAGAGGTGCCTGTGGACGAGGGGGGGATACAATGGTGGCTGTGGACTGAGGGGTACCGTGGTGGCTGTGGACTGGGTCCAGACAATATTAAAGACCCTGAATATTCCTATTATTCACTGTTTAATACGGTTATCTGAAAAAGTGTCTGTTATATGATAAAACTGCAGCTAAATACTCATTAAGAGCGCCACTCGGCGCTCAGATTACTCACCGCCTCTCTTCTCCTCATCTGACAATTCAACAGGCGGGGCCGAGAATGACGTCAGTCAGACGGGGAGGAGTAGAGAGACGGCGAGTAATCTGAGCAACGAGTGGCTCTCTGAATAAAGTATATAGCTTTGTGGTATATATTAATCACTGGCACTGACGGGCCGGAGATTTAGCGGCGGCGGGCCGGGTGAGGGCCACAGGCCGCGGGTTGCCGACCCCTGCTCTAACAGGTTTTCTTCTAAGATTGCCTGTATTTGGCTCCATCCATCTTCCCATCAACTCTGACCAGCTTCTCTGTCCCTGCTGAAGAAAAGCATTACTACCACATGATGCTGCCACCACCATGTTTCACGGTGGGGATGGTGTGTTCAGGGTGATGTCCAGTTTTCTGCCACACATAGTGTTTTGCTTTTAGGCCAAAAATTTCCATTTTGGTCTCATCTGACCAGAGCACCTTCTTCCACATGTTTGCTGTGTCCTCCACATGGCTTCTCGCAAACTGCAAATGGGGCTTCTTATGGATTTCTTTCAACGATGGCTTTCTTCTTGCCATTCTTCCATAAAAAGGCAGATTTGTAGAGAACACGACTAATAGTTGTCCTGTGGAAAGATTCTCCCACCTGAGCTGTGGATCTCTGCAGCTCCTCCAGAGTTACCATGGGCCTCTTGGCTGCTTCTCTAATTAATGCTCTCCTTGCCCGGCCTGTCAGTTTAGGTGGACAGCCATGTCTTGGTAGGTTTGCAGCTATGCCATACTCTTTCTATTTTCAGATGATGGATTGAACAGAGCTCTGTGAGATGTTCAAAGCTTGGGATATTTTTTTATAACCTAACCCTGCTTTATACTTCTCCACAACTTTATCCCTGACCTGTCTGGTGAGTTCCTTGGCCTTTCGTGATGCTGTTTGTTCACCAAGGTTCTCTAACAAACCTCTGAGGGCTGTATTTATACTGAGATTAAATTACACACTGGTGGACTCTATTTACTAATTAGGTGACCTCTGAAGGCAATTGGTTCCACTAGATTTTAGTTAGGGGTATCAGAGAAAAGGGGGCTGAATCTCAGATAGAGGGATTCCCCCTTTGAATGAAGACCCCTGGTTTCGGAACATACCCCTACCCACCCTCACATCTACTCAACTGGACTCCCTAAATGCCCCTATCACCATCTCGGAAACTTTAAGGGTTCTTAAAGCTCTAAAACTGGGCTCTGCCCCAGGCCCTGATGGATTCTCCTCCCTATACTATAAAAAATTCCCTGAACTTCTAGCCCCCAGACTGGTTAACCTTTATAACTGGATATTACAAGGTGGTAGCTTTCCTGAAGAAATGCTACTCGCAAACATGTCCCTGATCCCCAAACCTAACAAGAATCATGCCCTTCCCCAAAACTACAGGCCCATCTCAGTTATTAATAATGATCTGAAGATCTTTAGTAGAATCCTCGCAGACAGGTTATCACATATTATCCCTACCCTAATATCCCCGTACCAAGCAGGATTCATTCCCCACAGACTGATTACTGACAATATTAGGCTGGCCACAAATATCATCCAAGATGCTAATCTATCCTCCCGCAAACTCCTCTTGCTCAGCCTAGACATACAAAAGGCATTTGATAGTGTCTCATGGGAATATATAGGAACACTCCTGCAAAACATGGGCTTCCATGGAGAATTCTTATATGCTTTTCAGGCCCTCTATCAACACCCCAAAACACGAATTAGAATCCCAGGCTGTAACTCTGAATTCTTTCGGTTGGGAAGGGGCACCAGGCAAGGTTGCCCTCTCTCACCCTTAATTTTCGCTCTGGCCCTCGAACCCCTAGCAATTGCCCTACTAAATAATCCAGATATCTCAGGATATGCGAAAGGCCCTTCCTCATACAAGTTCTGCATGTACGCAGACGATGTATTAATGTTTATTACCAACCCCCTGGTATCCCTTCCCAACCTTTTCCTTACCCTTTCAAACTTTGCCAAAGTCTCCGGCCTTTCAGTCAACGTTTCTAAAACAACGGCCCTCCCAGTAGGTTTCCCTCCCGCGGAACTCATTCATCTTAAACAAACCTACTCCTTCACATGGTCAGACACCCATCTCTCATACCTTGGTATAGATCTAGCAAATGACTTCGATAAGCTCTTTGCCATCAACTACCCCAGGCTAGTAACTAAACTCAAAATAGCGCTAAAGCATTGGGCATCACTTCATATCCCTTTTATAGGCAGGATTACAGCCCTAAAGATGGTAATTCTCCCCAGGCTAATGTATCTTTTTCGCTCACTCCCCATTAGACTAACCAAATCTTATATAGAGGGCATTCAAACACTCCTAAATCGCTTCGTCTGGCAGAATAAACCCTCCAGATTCTCGAGAACTGTCCTATACCGCTCCTCAAAAAGGGGCGGCCTGGGAGTGCCCCAATTGTGGCTCTATTTTCTGTCATGCAGGTTCACACAACAGGCACAATGGAACATTAGGCAGTCTAGGGTGCCCTGGGTTAAATTTGAGTCTGATTCCATTGCCCCCCTACACCTCCCTGGACTAATGTGGTCCTCCCTCCCATCCCACCCGGAACTTGAGAGGAAGAACAGCATTGTAGCGATAGGCCTACGTCTCTGGAAGCAATACATGTCCAAGTACGACTTGGCTTCCTCCCCCTCCTTAGGAGCCACCTTCCTAGGAGACCCAAGGTTCCCATCCTCTTTTCTAGACCCGGAATCCTTCCATCAGTGGACAGACCAAAACCTGACTAAATTGGGCGATTTCTTTGTTGGAGGGAAGTCGATCTCTTTTCAAAATATGCAGGCCCTATACCACATCCCAGACTCAGAATACTTTCATTATCTACAGATTAGGCATTTTTTCCTCTCCCACTATAATGTCTCGCAGGCCACTAACAACACCCCTTTTGAGGACATATGCCACACTAGACCACGACAGAAAGGCCTGATATCAGGGGTTTATAAATCTATGGAGGCCCAGCAGGAATCCCTCCCCTTGAAATATAGGGCAGATTGGGAACTTGAACTAAATCCAGTAGACGATACGATAGACTGGGAGAGGGGTTGGACTAACCTTAGAAAATGCACCAAATCTCTCACGATCAGAGAAACGGCCATCAAACTCATAACCAGATGGTACTATACTCCATCACGCCTACACAAGATCTACCCTCTTACATCGCCCAACTGCTTTAGAGGGTGCAACACCCTGGGGACATTTAGACACCTGTTCTGGGACTGCCCCATCGCCCAAAAGACATGGTCTGAGCTACTCAAACTGATAGATGCCCTGGCAGGGAGTCAGGTCCATCTGTCCCTTTATCACCGTATACTGTTCCAATCCCCCCCAGACACTTCAAAGCCCTTGATAAGATTGATCCACTCAATGTGCACAGCAGTACTCTGGACGGTGGCTCTCCATTGGAAATCCCCGGTAGTCCCCTGGGCCCAGGTTGTAGCACGTATAGACCATACGATGCTAGCTGAGAAGATATTTCATACCCTTCATGATACGATTCCTGTATTTGATGCGAAATGGAACCCATGGATTGTTCACAGACTCCTAGAATGACCGAACTGTCCTGTTAATTATACAATATGCACCTCTCCTTTTTTTTTTTTTTTTTTTGATTTGTTTTTGTTTTTATTTTTATCCCTCTTTTCTCATTTCTCTCTTTCTATTTTTTATTTATGTACAACTCTCCCTTCATGATCATTTCCTACGGGATGTTTAGCATGTCAGAGACACGGTTTAGAGGTAATCACAGATTTTGTTTGTCCCTTAATTTCTTTGGATAAGTCACCTCGGCTTTGTTGATGTTACACTACGTAATTGTACTATATGATATGATTATGACACAGATGAACGTGTTTAATACCACTGTTTGTACTTTCTGTTAATCTTCTTTAATAAAAACGTTTTGAAAACAAAGAAAAGGGGGCTGAATACAAATGCACCCTACACTTTTCACATATTTATTTGTAAAAAATGTTGAAAACCATTTATGATTTTCCTTCCACTTCACAATTATGTGCCACTTTGTGTTGGTCTATCACATAAAATCCCAATAAAATAAATGTACGTTTTTGGTTGTAACATGACAAATTGTGGAACATTACAAGGTGTATGAATACTTTTTCAAGGAACTGTATTTGTTGCATTGATATCATTTTTATGATGTGTTTTGCTTTTTGTACCATTAAACATTGTGACGTCTGTATCATCCTGTATTACACAGGTATAGTCCTTCCTAAAAGTTCAGATACACACTGGAGAACTTCAGCTGCCATTAAGAGAGTTTGTCCTTCTGATGTGTCCCTGCACCTCAAAGGAGGAACCTCTAGGGTGTGCCTGCTCTCAATGTGTTCATTGCTACATACAGTACAGTATGTCCTGAAATAGGAGCACTGTTAGACAAGAGTTAGGGACAACACTTTACAGAGTTGACTTTGTATGACAGTTTGGCACATATATGTAACAAAACAAAAAATCGTTTTTTAATGTACATTGTTAAGACAGCTCCGATGTTGTTCTTGAGGGAATTTTTGCTGGGGAATTTTGACATTGTATTTTGTATTGTACAGTATTGTTCTGTGGATTGCACTGCCCATGTGCACTCTGGATTTTATTTACTAAAGGCAAATAGACTGTGCACTTTGCAAAATGCAGTAGAGCTCTGCAAGTGCAGTTGCTCCAGAGCTTAGTAAATTAGGTAAAGCTTCACTTTTCAAACAATAGCCATACACATGCAAGGAAAATGAAAAAAAAAAAAAAAAAAACAGCATTTTTGCTTGCACATGATTGGATGATGAAAGTCAGCAGAGCTTATGCTCATTTACTAAGCGCTGGAGCAACTCCACTTGCTGAGTCCAACTGTGCACAGTCTATTTGCCTTTAATGAACCCCTTTACTTGTGCTATGTACAAATTGATGTGAGTGTTTCCAATTTTATGATAGTACTTTTCACAAAAACAAAATTTTATCTTTCAGTTTAAAGTATGAACAGTTAATAGTCAGGACTATCGTACCTTAAACAAGATACAGTGGAACCTTGGTTTAGGAGTAACGCGGCTAACGAGTGTTTTGAAAGACGAGCACATTATTTTTTTTTTAATTCTGACTCGGTTTGCGAGTGTTGTCTCGCAAAACCAGGAGAATTTAAGCTAA
The DNA here is from genome assembly GCA_028564925.1 of Lithobates sylvaticus. Taxonomy (NCBI): domain Eukaryota; kingdom Metazoa; phylum Chordata; class Amphibia; order Anura; family Ranidae; genus Lithobates; species Lithobates sylvaticus. The sequence goes on along the minus strand of CM053036.1, from coordinate 29,079,692 downwards.
TGGGGAGTGCAGTACCGCATTTGACCAGAGGTGTGGGGGGGCGACGGGGACACTCGGAGCGGTTCGGAGCCCTTCGTAAATACAGGGGGTCCCCGAGTTACGAACTCGTTAGGGACTGCCCGCCTGTACGGAAGTTGGAAATGTTCGTAAGTCGGCCGCGCATGCGCAGACCGACAAATACGGACATTTCCGGACATTTCCGATGTTCCGTCTAATGCCGTTCTGCGCATGCGCGGCAAATTACGGACATTTCCAGCATTTTCCGAGGCTCCGTATGGCCGCGCATGCGCAGAACAGCCGAAAGACGGCGAAAAACAGCGAAAAATGGCGGAGGGTCTCCGCAGCGCCCCGTTCGTAAGTAGGGGTTGTTCGTAGGTCGGGCGTTCGTAAGTCGGGGACCCCCTGTACACGGAATCACTCAGAAATATTCTGAAATACTCAATTCTGAGTGTTTCCGAGCATTTCCGAGGCTTTCCGAGTTCAGCCGAGCTGTCCCCGAGTATTTCTGAGGCACTCCGCCCCCCCCACCACCTCTGGCCTCATGCGGTATTGCATGTAATAGAAGTCAATGCGGAACGAATTATCTTTGTTTCCATTGACTTCTATGGGGAAACTCGCATTGATATGCGAGTGCTTTGGATTACAAGCATTCTTCTGGAATGGATTATGCTCGTAATGGATTAGGTTCCACTATACTACATTTCAGATTTGTCTCTTGTCTGGTGACTTCTTTTAGGTTTTGAACTATTGTTGTTTTAGTTGTAAAAACTTTTTTTTTTTAAATCACAGGCAGATCAGGGGGTGATTTACTAAAGGAGTTGAGAGTCTTCACAATTCTTCAGATTGCATGAATATTAACTTCAGTTATGCAAACTGCATGTGAAAAGCAAATTCCTGTTCACTTTGGATATTCAATCACTCAGATGCTCAATACTCAGATGCTGCATATGTGATTGGATAATTGAAATGAACGTTGCCCAAATTTTGAGTGAAGATTCTGAATTTAAAGTGTGTTTTAAAGTGTCTCTTCTCTGAGAGCTACAGCCATTAATAATATACAGTTCGGCAATTTCATGGCATAATCGGATTAGTAGTATTGTCAAGATAAGCTACTATGAATGATTAAGCTGGAAGGGTCACGCAGACCAGGACAGCAGGACTACAGGGCCCATAGCCCCAGGGCTTTATCTCTGGCCCTGATTCACACAAGTGTGCTTTTGTGAAATTAAACATGTTTATTAGATAGGGGAGGCATTCTTGCTCAGTAGTTTGTCAAGTTTGGAGAGTCATATTTGTATGAAAAGCATGCATTTTCTTAGTTTTGGATAGATTGGGGAAGAATTATTATCCCTGTCAGGTTTTTTATTGCTATCTGGAGCTCCATTAGAAAGATTTATCTTCAGTTTCTGTTTTGCTGACAATGTTTTATCAGACAGAAAGTGAGGGCAACTTTGCAACAAGGATATAGACAGAATAATTATTTTTTTTCTGAGGCGGTTTTCAGGCATTTTAGCGCTAGAAATATCGCATGTAAAGCACCTGAAAAGCGCCTCCCATTCATTTCAGTGTGACTTTTCACACTCGGGGGGACGTTAGGAAAAGTCCTGCAAGCAGCAACTTTGGGGCAGTTTGGGAGCACTGTATACAGCACTCCCATTGAAATAAACTGAAAAGCGTTTCGGAAGCACCGCAACACGGGCGTTTTTAACCCCTTCTTTGGGGTTAAAAAGCACCCCACTAGCGGCTGAAAAGCAGCACAAAAGTGCTGCTTAACCACTTCAGCCCCGGACCAATTTGCAGCTAAAGGACCAGGCCCCTTTTTGCAATTCGGCACTGCGTCGCTTTAACTAACAATTGCGCGGTCATGCGACGTGGCTCCAAAACAAAATTGGCGTCCTTTTTTTCCCACAAATAGAGCTTTCTTTTGGTGGTATTTGATCGCCCCTGCGGTTTTTATTTTTTGCGCTATAAACAAAAATAGAGCGCCAATTTTGAAAAAAATGCAATATTTTTTACTTTTTGCTATAATAAATATCCCCAAAAAATATATAAAAAAACATTTTTTTTCCTCAGTTTAGGCCGATACGTATTCTTCTACATATTTTTGGTAAAAAAAATCGCAATTAGCGATTATTGATTAGTTTGCGCAAAAGTTATAGCGTTCACAAAATAGGGGATAGTTTTATAGCATTTTTATTAATATTTTTTTTTTTATTAGCAATGGCGGCGATCAGCGATTTTTATTGTGACTGCGACATTTTGGCGGACACATCGGACATTTTTGACACATTTTTGGGACATTTGTCATTTATACAGCAATCAGTGCTATTTAAATAGCACTGATTCCTATGTAAATGACAGTTGTAGTTAGGGGGTTAACCACTAGGGGGCGGGGAGGAGTCAGTGTGACGTGTGTGTGTTTTTTTTACAGTAGGGGGGCGTGGCTGTACGTGTGACGTCATTGATCGGCGTTCCCGATGACAGGGAACCGGCGATCACTGACAGTCAGTGTAGGAAGCGCGGGGAGAGGTTTGTTTACATAGACCTCTCCCCGTTCTTCCGCTCCGTAACCCGATCGCGGGATACCAGCGGCGATCGGGTCCGCTGGTCCCGCGGCCGGGGTCACGGAGCTCCCGACCGGGTCGCGAGCGCGCCGCTAGCGGCGCGCGCGCGACCCACGGGCAGGCACATGCACGATCACGTACAGGTACGTGATTCTGCCTGCCCGAGCCATTCTGCTGACGTATATATGCAGTGGCCGGTCGGGAAGCGGTTAAACAGCGGTAAAGAGCTGCTAAAATTGAGCGACGCTTTACCGCTAACGGCCGGCGCTTTCAGTTTAAAAGTAGCCTTAAGCCTCATACATACGATCAGATTTTCCGAGGGGAAATGTGTGATGACAGGCTGTTGGCGGAAAATCCGACCATGTGTATGCTCCATCGGACAATTGTTGGCGTACTTTACGTGGACAAATGTTGGATGGCACTGGCAGGTTTATAAATTTTCACTTACAAATGTCTGCTGTCGGATTTTCCAAGCATGTGTACACAAGTCCAAAGTACAAACACACATGCTCGGAAGCAAAGACGAGCCAGAAGCGGTCTGTCTTTTTTTCACCATCTGTGTGCCATTGCGGAGATTTCCTTTCACTTCCTGTCCCATAGCCAAACAGGAAGGTAGAGGAAATCCTTGCAAATTACAAATTAAGAGAATTCCTGGGGGACCCCCATGTCTCCAGAACTAGTGTCCCCATTGGAAGATTTTCCCTCTAATACTTTTCTGGTGATAACCAAAAATGTAGGGTTTTCTTTTACTTTCATTTTCAATAATAATGGTAAACAGGACAAATAGAGATGGTGAATCACTATAATAGGGGCACTGAAAGCAATAAAAACTGACAAGCATTTTAATCTGTCCGCACTCTATACAAAATTAAAAAATAAAAGTTTTGCCTTTAGATATACTTTAACCCCCCTGGCGGTATGATTATTTCAGATTTTAGGTGCTGAAAGTGGTACAATTATTTTGCATAGCAATTTGGCGTTTTATATTGTAGGCCTGTAATTCTTAGAAATAACTCATTTAAATCTGTCCAAACAAGAATCTAGTAGATATCCCGGTTATGATAAAGTTTGAAACACAAAATCATAAATTATATTATAAAAAATAACTATAAATAATTATAACTAATAATAATATAATAATAATAAAAATGATTTAATAATGTAATCAAATCAAAAACACTGAAATTTGCTCAGTTGCAGAATTGTCGCTGTCATTACTTTTAGTGTTTGATGATGAATTTCCCCACAATTCGCTATCGCTCAATTCTGCAAGTGATTCAAATTTATTATCGCTGTTTTCTAGCTGGTCTAAAAGAACTTTCAACGTAAAGGGACGCTTTTTGGTTGCTATGGACAATCTCCAGTTTCCTGGCCGAAAGAACAGTATATATAATATAAAACTGCATGCAGGGCACTGGACAAACCACTAGGGACAAAGGGGATGTGTAATTTTTTGATAGAGTACTGTAATCTGTAAGATTACAGTATACTGTATCTATACTGTATTTTTTACTTTTTGAATTTGGTGCCGAACTCCGTCCCTGAGCGTCGCAGCGCTTGCAGGGAACGGAGCTTGGCACTGTGAATCGAGCAAAAAAGCGGCGGCTCGCAGATCACAGCGGGGAGACATCGCAGGATCCCGGGGACAAGGTAAGTAACCTCTACATGGATCCTGCAATGCGATCCTGAGGCTCGGCGTTACCGCTTTTAGTACTGAAATTCCCCCCCGAGCCAGACTCGGGAATACCACCAGGGGGGTTAATGCATTCCAATGGCCAGAATAAATTAATATTCTGGCCAATGGAATCCAATACTTCTCAAACACTTTACGCCCCTAAACTCAGCTAAACACGCATGAAATGTGCGGCTTTAGGTTTGTTTCTTAAGCAGCTTTTCTCCTGCCAGGAGTTCTGGCGTTCAGAGGAGCAAAGTAAACTTCCTGTGTGCATGAGGCCTAAACACAAAAAGCAAAAAAATTTGTAAATCAGTGAACAATGATCTTGAACAGTAAGGTTGTTTCCATGTGTTGTGCATAACTAGCTTTCCAGACATATGTACCAAAGGCCACATGGGTGCTCACAAGGAACATCATAGTCGGCTTTCATTATCGCAGGGTTGTGATGTCAATGTGCTACCAAACTAGCAGCCTGAGCCTACATCTAAAACTTATTAAGATTTTTTTTTTGCTAGTGTTAGGGCATTCACCCCTTAGCCTGTACTATTATCAATTTGCAGATATTCCATAATAGCATAGGCTATAGGCAGAAGAACTGTGGTTCAAAGTTTGCCTCTACATCCACTGTGACTGCAGAAGTATAAAAGCGAGCCAATCAAGAAGATGTTGGTCTGTCCTAAAATCATGTGCTAATGGTGATTTGCAACAACATGTATGCCATAGAGTTAAGGGTGACAACCTAGCACTGACTAGGGACATTTTTGGTCAACCCCCAACACTATAGGGTTAATTTACTAAAGGCATATAGACTGTGTACTTTGCAAACTGCAGTTGTCCTCTGCAAGTGTAGTTACTCCAGAGCTTAGTAAATGAGGTTAGGCTTCACTTTGCAAAGAGTACCCAATCACGTGCAAGGAAAATGAAATAAAAAACTGCATTTTTGCTTGCACATGATTGGGTGATGAAAGTCAGCAGAGCTTCTGCTCATTTCCTAATGCCGCGTACACACGGTCAGAATGCTCGTCGGAAAAAGCTCTGATGGTTTTCCCGTCGGAATTCCTACAGAATTTCGCTCAAACTGTCTTGCCTACACACGGTCACACCAAATTCCGACGGTCAGTAACACAGCGGTATAAAACACGTTCGACAGCACTATAAAAGGGAAGTTTAATGTTTCCGAGCATGCGTCAAATTGTTTCTGAGCATGCGTCGGAATTTTGCGTGTCGGAATTGCATACACACGATCGGAAAATCCGATAGAAAGGTTTTCCGTTGGAAAAATTGAGAACAGGTTCTCAATCCAAAGTCCGTCGGAAATTCCGACAGAAAAAGACCGATGGGCATACACACGGTCGGAAAATCCAACGAAAAGCTCCCATCGGACTGTTTCCATCGGAAATTGTGTGTGTGTACGCGGCATAAGCTCTGGGGCAACTGCACTTGCAGAGTGCAACTGCAGTCTTTTTACCTTTAGTAAATCAATCCCAATGTCATTAGCTTTGTAACAGCACCATGACCAGCCTTTGGCTTCATAGACCTTGTATGGTGACCACATCTGTGTACTGAATTACCATTCATCCATTCTCATCCATGACCGTTCCATGCACTCTTTTGCGGACTACATGACTGTTCGAATCCTTGGAACTTTTCTTCTTTTTCTGTCTGTCATGTCTTTAAATTCTCCATTTTCGTAAAACCCAGAAGAGGAATGGATGGCGTGGATCAGAATGAGACCAGCGGCATGCACCAAGTTAAGTAATCACTAAAGATGTGCAATATCAAATTTAGAGACAAACATGCGCTTTGTGGATCTGTTATTGAGCCTTGCGTTTCTATTATCTTTCAGATTTCAGAACATAAGAAAATTCTGAAAAAGACCAACCAAGGCTGGAGGGTGAGAAATATTTCAGTGATCTTAGAGGGCATATTGCTACATCAAGTGAGAAAAGAAAGAAAAGAAAGAACCTTGATAATGTGATTGTCTACAAACACCTGTTTTTTTCTTGGCATTTGCACAAAATTTTTTCCAGCTTTAAAATGCTGGATTGCTTATTGCAGCACCAGATATGTCAAATACTGTAGACCCTACTAAGAAAATACCTTTGACGTTCCTTTTTTAATCTTATTTAGTTCTCTGCTAACATCTGTCATTGTAATGGGAAGTTTACCATTGAAGTTGGGTTGGGGGGGGGGGGGGGGGGGGGCATATGCAAAGTATACAGGAAGAGCAAGATACAATTTGGTGCTTCATAGGGAAGCAACATTTTACAAACTAGAGACCTTCCAACTTAAACTGAATCATTTTCATTTAACCTACAGACACAATTTGATTTTGGTCATTTGGTTTTTCCTTCTTTTTGCTGACCAGTTTTTGTTTGGTTTATGACCGTATCAACTATCTGTGTCTTCACATGTTCTAAAATTCGGACCACACCACAGATCTATAGTGGGCAATGTACAAGACAGAATTCCAGACTCCAGGTATTTGGGGAGGTCTGTAGGTCCTTGTAGGTTCTGCTTTGCATGCAGTCAGTTAATAGATTGCTACAAATGGCGAAGTAAGATGGAAGAGCGGTATATAAAGTTTGGGAGAAGATTTCGCAAACTATTTTTAACCCTGTTTCTTTCTCATGTTCTAGTTAGTTAACAATTTTGTTGCTCACTGGGTTTAGCTCTGGTCCATAAATCGAAACCCATAAAGGATTCTTCCTTCTGAACCTTTTGATGGAATAAGTGCATTTTGTTGGCTCAGTAATTTAAGGCACATCTGTCATAAGAGAACTATGGAAGGGGCTATTGTTTTGTGCTTCTCTGGCTACTACACTGTTGCTAAGGCACTAATACTGTATGTTTGGGACCAGAACAGGTATAGAGTTAAGAACTTTTCTTTTTTTTAATCATTGAAGTTTTTATTGAATATTTCATATAACACAAAGAAATATTAAGTACAAGGGAAAAATTCAAAAGAAAGGGAAAACAGACAAAGATATGCACAAAATACCTGAGTCAACAATAGCAAGAAATAACATCTAGACAGTCACTAAGGACAAGTCATGGAAAGATCTTTAGGCCAAATAGACCATTGCGTATCGAATTGTGAGCATTTCAAGGTATTAATGGCTAGCAAACGTTCAAAGGAATGATTTCTAATCACAGCTGAGGTGACATCAGACAAATTCACAGCAGTAGTGGATTTCCAGTTGCAAAGAATCAACAATCTTGTTTCCAACAGGATATGAGATATTACTGGTCTAAAAGTTTTATCAAACCTGTCAATGTTTAAGTGAAGAATGCCCAGTGCGGGATCAGGAGAAGTCAATACACCTGTGATAGAAGAAATTATTTTGGAATATCCTGTTCCATAGGCTTCTAATTGTAGGGCAAAACCACAGCATATGAAATAGATTCCCTATTTGTCCACATCCCCTCCAACAAAGTGGCGAGGTACCTGGGAAAAAAGACGCCAATCTAAACGGCGTGTAGTGCCATCTGTTAGTTAATTTAATAGTCAGTTCCAAGTGTTTAGCACAGTGAGAAGCCTTATGTATTTCCGAGAAAGCCTGACGCCACTGATGTTCTGAAAACTCAGAACCTAACTCAGATTCCCATTTAAGCATTGCCGAAGTTTTGGTAAGAGTTAAGAACTTTTCTCAAACTCTCACCTGCTACATGTTTTTTTCTAGATCAGTGACTAAGAAATATGAAATATAACCTTGCTCAGCCAGACAACTGGCACGTTTAGTAGGCAGCAAGCAATGTCAACCTTCTTGTTTCTGTCATGACAGGTGGAGCTGTATTATCTTTGGGAATGTGCACCAGTTTACCTAGTTAAATACATAACAGAATACATAACCATAACTTAACATATCTGACAATAATGAGGTCTGAAGACTCCAAAGTGGGAAGAAAGGGGAAGTTGCATCTTATTTATATTATATTTGGTCTTTATTAAATTGTGAATTCATTCTATTCAATAACATGCTGGATGTCTTATTGTAAAACTGCATTTCTGCACCACACCCCTCAACTCGTTTGAACTGGCTCAGTGACAACCTCTGGAGGTCAACAGAAAGCTGTAGCAATTGGCATCTGGGGCTCTTGTTTACAATTACAATGATGAAGGATTGCTGAGGGCCATTTATGAGACCTGATGATCTTATTACATCAGATTGGACTTACGCTGCAGTGGATTGGACTCTGCTGGAATCAAACACCAGGAGAACTTTGCAAGTACTTTTCACTTTTAATCTGGTTTATTTTACTGTGGCTATTGTCTATATATTGTAATATATTTTCTGTAACTATTATCTTGCACCATTTTTCTGTTGTTTTCATTAAAACACTATTTTAAAATCCTTATGCGAAATCTCTAAATGCTCTAATCAGAATTGAAAGAATCCTTACCTTTTTGAAGAAAACGACCACATTTTAAACTATGTACATTCACATCTAAACATGGTGGCAAGTGTCAAAGATATTTCTTAAACTTCAGAGTAGCTGCAGCTGACACTGTAAACTGTGCATGTTTTAGTTAAAACACATGGTAGTGATTACTGCTTGTGTGTATAAAGGGTTAAAGGAGAAGTACAGCCAAAGCGCATTTGGCTGTATTTCTTCTGTGGATCACAGGAGTTCAGTTTGTTCAGCACTCATGTGACCCCTTTTCAGCCAACAGTGGGCTAGAGCCGGTCTAGGTTGGGTAAAGATTGTGGTCATATGGTCGCGCTCCACCCAGGAGCCTTGATCAGCACCTGGCTCAGCCTCTCAGTGAGCCACTGAAAGCCTGAGCCAGTCGATCATGTCCCCCTCCACAGCCAAGTGCTCCAGTAAACATGAGGGGGTGGGCAGAGCAGAGAGCCAGTGACTGACAGAACTGAGAACTGAAAAATCTCTGGGAAGGGTTATGCTAAGAATGCAGTCAACACATTCTGGTGGCAGTGGTGGGATCTGTAACTATTACAGGTCTCCTCTACACTCCCCAGCCTGTGATTGAACATTGAAAGAGACGCTGAAGGGGCGTTCGGTTATGAGGCAGCACTTTTCATCCTCCAGCAGCATTGGTCCAGTATTGGTGGTGGCTGTTTTTTGCCCCACCAAATCGAGTCCTCATAGCGAAGCAACCTCCGCTTCCTCAGTTGGTTTGGCTGCTTGATGGACTTGGCAGACACATGCCTTCATGATCAATGAATACTATTGACCAAGTCACTCCCTTCAGACACATGTTCGATGTGAATTGTTTGCCATAAATTATATACCCATCTGAATTAATAACATAAACCTCTGAAGAAGGACCTCTAGTCCGTAACATGTAAGGTGTTATATACACTGTGTCGCTCACCGCCAATCCTCCAGCATCAGGATGGTGATTAGTCTACACAATTGTATTATTCAGGGTATTAGATATGTTTTTTTTCGCTTCATATGCTTTGTTCTTATATGTATATAATTGACACTTTGTAATAAAATGTATACCTTTTTACTCTTGGTTTGATCTGTCTATTAACGACCCTAAGGGGCCCCTCACCGTACCTTTGGTACCAGGTGTCACTTCTACTTTCTACTTTTTGGGTCATACAGAACATACTTTTTCACACCGAGTCCCATCTCTCCCCCTATTTTCTGGAACACTGAAAGAGAAAGCAGCAGGCTGAGGTGCTCATCACTTGATGACTGTACTCTTCCCACCTATCAGCAAGTTCTGTAAACTGTAGCACAACTGATCGGCTCCTTGTGCTTCTTCACCCTCCCCCAGCCTATTCTCTGCTATATAAGAACTGCGAGCAACTATTACCAGGTCAAGTTCAATTTGGAAGGGCCATTTATGAGTCCTGGTGATCTTAATACATTAGATTGGACTTACACTGCAGTGGATTGGACTCTACTGGAAACAAACACTAGGAGAACTTTGCAAGTACTTTTCACTTTTAATCTGGTTTATTTTACTGTGGCTGTTCTGCCCTCATTACACGCGGCTGAGGTATAATTAGACAGACAGCTAACTCTCCTCCCTTAGCAACTCAGTGAGACAGGCACAAGGTCCTTTTTTCAACTTCTATTGCTGGGAAGTTAGAGTAAAACTACAAATAAAAGAAATAACATTCAATCAGTGTATACAATATACAAAATATACAGTGCTGACACAATAGTATAACTAGGGAATCAGGTTAAAAACATGCCGCGATGATTACGTTAGGCTGACAATAGATGTGATGTTAGTTAGTTAGTTAGGCTGACAGTAGATGTGATGTCCTCTGGAGAAAATGCAATATGGCTACTGGGGACTGTCTCTCAGACCTCATGGTCTAGACCAGTGGTTCTCAACCTCAGTCCACAAGTATCCCCAACAGACCATGTTTTGGGAATAAAATAGCTGTCCAAAATACCAAGCCATTGTCTCTGATTTAAGGCACCTGTGCAAGATAAAAGGAAAACCTGCAAACATGACCTGTTGGGGGTACTTGAGGACTGAGATTGAGAACCACTGGTCTAGACCACTAGGATTGTGGAAAGCTATGGTGGCTTTTAAGCAACACATCTGTCTACCTACAGTAATAAATCTAGAGAACTATAAGTATGCAATAGAACCACTAGATGGCAATATTACAATTTACTTGACATACCATTAGCATATTCAACAATTAACAATAGAACATAAGAAGCACTTCTTGAAGGCATGACACTCCCTGCCTGGTATCCCATGGATACCAACTATGATGGTCCTTCTGGGGAGAGTAGTAAATTCGTTTGGACACAGGTCTGAGGAAAAGTTTAGGCTCATCTTGCCTAATGACCTTAACCTCAACTTTCCTGACTTTCCCATCTTCGCTTGGAAACACTTGGGTTATCAGGCCCAAGGGCCATTCGTTTCTCTTTGACTGAGAGTCTTTCACAAGCACAATAGTGCCAGGTTCGAAATTGGGTTTGCTGTCTTCAAAGAGATCGAGTTCCTTTTGGAACATTCTTCTGATTTTGAAGGCATTCTAGTGTTAGTGCATAAGTCTCTTTTGGACACAATGGATAACATTTTTACCTGTGTGAGCTCATCCACTGTGTATGCCTTGCTACAATAATGGCAACCTTTACAAAGTCTTGATCCTGTAGGCGTGGCTTTAAAAAATCTGGCTATGTGAATTAAGCAGGCTATATATCTGTATAAAGACTTCCAAGTGGAGAATCTATGAAAGCGCTTGGATCCCAACAATTTGTTATAAACTGTTGCGTGTAGTGCAGAAACCTGAGGGTGTATTTCTGAATCAGATTCAGGCTCCATCAGTACATATGTGCCTTTTTCAGGAGTGCTAGGCACTGGTTTGTACAGGAAGGGTGGTCCTGTGAGCCATGTAGTATCTCTAAGGTGGGATGCTGGCACAGTCCTTGTAGCATGATCCGCTGGGTCATGATCAGTTGATACATAATACCACTGGGTAGGCTGTGTAGACTTACTGATCCTTAGGACTCTGTTATGTACATAGACATAGAATCTCCTGCTCTCATTGTAAATGTAGCCCAGCACTACCTTGCTGTCCGTATAAAAACTCTGTAATCAGTTCTGCTAGCTCCACTGCTAGAAAAGCAGCACAAAGTTCTAATCGTGGAATGGTGGTCTCTGGACATGGTGCTAGCTTGGCCTTACCCATTACAAATCCAATATGGATGTGACCCTTGATGTCTACTGACTTACTGCTACTGCGGCTATTGCTTTTACTGAAGCATCGCAGAATACACATAGCTTTCTGGACAGAACTTTTGCAGGGAAATGTGAGCATATGGCCTATGTATGTGTAAGTTGAATAATGCCCTTAAAGAGTCTCGCCATGTTACCCATAATGTCTCTTTCTTGGAAAAAGGTGGAGAATCCCAATGATATGTGTCTGCAGCAAGCTCTCTGAGCAGAATCTTACCTTGGACGGTCACAGGTGCTGAAAACCCGAGTGGGTCATACAGACTGTTTATGGTAGACAAGACACCACGCCGTGTGAAAGGCTTTGGCTCCTGGTCGACCTGCAAGGGGAGGGCGTCAGACTTGAGATTCCAATTGAGTTGCCAAGTGTAGGTCTTTCAAATCTCTGGAGTGATCTTGAGAGGAAAAGACCTCCTTAACAGCCTTGCTGTTTGAAGCTATCTTATGCAACTTAAGGTTTGAACAGGCAAGTGTATTTGGGTCCTCTTAAGTAGACTGATTGCAGCCTCAGGCGATGAAAGTGACTTCAGGCCATCATCTATATAAAGGTCTCTCTCAATGAACTGTCTAACATCTTGCCCTTACCTTTTTTCACCTTCTTGATAGCTTAATTATAGCAGATAGCTTAAGTCCATAGATAGCAACAGCAGGGAATGGGCTGTTGCCAAAAACATGCACTTTCACACACTATAATGTCTTTAGTGGGGTCGTTATCCCTAAACCAGAAGAATCTCAGAAAGTTCCTGTGTTCTTCCTTGACTTGAAAACTGTGAAACATTTGTTGTATGTCAGCAACTATGACAATGGCTTCCTTGTGGAATCTGATGAGAACGCCAAGAAGTGTGTTGTTGAAATCTGGTCCTTTTAAGAGGATGTCGTTGAGAGAGATTCCTTCATACTGGGAGCTGGAGGCAAATACTACATGGATTTTCCCTGGCTTCTTGGGGTGGTAAACACTGGAAATTGGTAGGTTCCAGCATTCTTCTTTCTCTTTGAGAGGTGGTGCAACCTCTGCATGGCTGTCTTCAAGCATCTTACTCATGAACGAGAAGAAAAGCTCTTTTATTTCTAGTTTCCTTTGAAAATTGTGCCTGAGAGAAGAAAAGCATTTTAGAGCCTGTAGTCTGTTGTTAGGAAGACAGGGTATCTTTGTTTTGAAAGGCAGGGGTGATACTCAGCTGTTTGCATCATTTTTGTAGAATCCCTGTTCCATTATCTTCAAGAAGATTTGATCTTCAATAGATAGGGCAATCATGTGGTCTTCTTTTGTCTTTTGGAAAGCTGAGCATCCCAACTGATCTTTGTCTTCATCGCAGGGAATATTGCTAGTGTAAAGGTTGGAATGTATGACACTCGCAGGTTTCTCTTTTATGATGAATCTGTTGGGGCAAGGTTCGAAAAGGGATGGACGCCTGTTCTCTAAAGTCTTTGTAAAAGGAAAATTCATTCTGGTTGGTTTGTGAGCATTTCCTAGGCAAACAACACCTATAATGACCCATCCCAGGTCCAGCTTCTGATCATAAGGGGGGTTGTGAGGACCATTGATTTGTATTCTCACCTTGTGAACTCTGATGATATCTCTCCCAAGCAGGAGCGCTATTGAGCCTGGGGATCAAGCGTAGGGATGAGATGTGCTATGCTCTTCAGATGTCTGTGATGAAATGCCACCTCAGGTGTAGGGATCCCCCCTCTGTCAGTTGGGAACTGATTGCACTCGATTAGGGTTCGCAATAAATGGATTAGGTTTGGTAACCAATGGCCCTTCTCCCAGCTTCTTCACTCACGCCCATACCAAGTCTTGAGTGAGTATGAAGAGCTGGATCCCTTGATTTTAAAGATGTCGAAGAAGGCTGAGCTACCAAGTAATCTGTTGCTTTGATTGTCCAATACAGTTTTACTGCTTTTTGTCTGCGACCTATGGGGCAAACTGTGATCTTGGAGAAGGATTTGCCAAAGAGACCTCCGCAGACTTGGGTGCACTGGGGTGTCCCTACAGGAGGTACTGTGTCTCGCTGCTCCACGCCGTGTTCTTCAGCCTGGTTTGATAAAGTAAGTGTTCATGGCGCTGGCCTTGGATATCGAGCTGTATTGTGTTCTGTGCTGTCACACTCTGAACAGTTTATGCCCACTATGCAGTTCTTTGCAAGGTGCGAAGTTGATGCACAGCACCTGTAGCAAATTCTGTTTTCTTGGAGGAAGGTTTTGCGATCTTGGAGAGTTTTTCCTCTGAAACCTCTGCACTTTAGCAATGAGTGGGGCTTCTTGTAAAGGGGACACTCTCTGCTTGGGTCCTCTGTTGGTGATATGCTTGTTTTGTGTACTGCAACAGATATGTATTTGAAGTTGTGAGTTGAAGTAGGCTTACCTGTCCAAGGGTAAGCAGAGTCAGTTGATGAGAAGTCAAAACTGGGATCATTTTTAATCTTTGCTTGTTGGCGAACAAAGTCCATAAAGAAAAGAGAATGGTGGGAAAGGGACGTTTTCTTGAAAGCTGTAAGGCAGTTTTTGCACTATGGGGTTAACACCACGGGCTGTATCTAGAAAAGCAAGGCCTGGCAAATCTCCTTCTGCCTTGGCTACTTGGAGCTCTGTCACCGGGTCGCTTAACTCTCTCAGCTTCTGGAAGCCTTTGTTAGAAATCTTAGGGAAGTCCACTATTGTTTTAAAGAGTGAATTTTCTATGGATTCTGGGGAACTGTAACACTCTTCAATTCACTCCCATATCATGCTCAGTCCTCTGTTTGGGTAGTTAACATTAATGTCTCTGATTCTTCTTGCATGCTCCGCTGACTCATTCCCCAGCCATTTGACTTAGAGCCTCCTCACTTGCAGATAGATCTAGATCTTTTATTGCATTTTTAAAGGACGATCGCCATGCTCTATAGATCTAGATCTTTTATTGCATTTCTAAAGGACGATCGCCATGCTCTATAGTCTTCAGGTTGGTCGTTAAACCTTGTGAGTCCTTTTGTTAACCACTCACGCCATGCAAATGTAGCACTGAAGTGGATGACTGTATCATAAGGGCTTTTAGGCTTTTGAAATGAATGGACTTGCCCACACACGGAGTAAAGTCCGTTCATTTTGAACATGACTCCAGGTAGACGGGACTACCGAAGGAAGCCAATGTCACAATACAGGTTTTTAAAGTAGTTTATTAGACAGCTCTGGGGGTCTTCATTCGACTTCGGGGTCTTCTCGCGGGGCACCTCTGCTATCTTCTGCTCTTTTACCGCTCTTTTACTAGCGGAGGAGCCTGACTGTCTCCTTCGTCGCCGCCGTCCGGGGGTCTTCTTCCGACTTCGGGGGTCTTGTCCCGCTTTTCGTTTCTTCTGCCGGCCCCATGCTATCTTCTTGCAGCTTTTTTACTAGTGTTGGCCCGGTCTTCTGGTTCGTCGCTGATGCTGTGGCCGCCTTCTTCTTTTCTTCTTCTTTCTTCCGATGTTGACACAACGCTCACTCCGGCCGTAATGGCAGGGACGCGTTGCGCCGCGACTTATATAGGAATAAGGGGTGATGTCACCTGGTGACCCCACCCCTTATGATGTCACAGCCCCGGGAATGCTTGGGCTGTGACATCATAAGGGGCGGGGTCACCAGGTGACATCACCCCCAGTGACCCCGCCCCCTATCCCTATATAAGTCGCCGCACAATGCGTCACTGGCATTGCGACAGGAGAGAGCGTTGTGTCAAAATCAGAAGGAAGAAGAAGAAAAGATGAAGAAGAAGGCGGCCACAGCGACGAACCAGAAGACCAGGCCAACGCTAGTAAAAGAGCTGCAAGAAGATAGCGGAGGCCTGGCAGAAGACCCCCGAAGTCGGGACAAGACCCCCGGACAGCGGCGACGAAGGAGAAAGCCGGGCTTCTCCGCTAGTAAAAGAGCGGTAAAAGAGCAGGAGATAGCGGACGAGAAGACCCGACGAGAAGACCCCTGAAGTCGGAAGAAGACCCCCGGAGCTGTCTAATAAACTACTTTAAAAACCTGTATTTTTGTGTGGACTTCAAAATACTCTTTTCACAGTGGACTTTTAATGTGGATAACTTTGCACTTTATATGTATATTTATGAATGTTTCTATACATCTAAGTATATTTATTTTGCACACGTTTTAAAGTCTAAATATTAGTCATTCTCATTTGGCTCAACACCATTTGCATTTAGCATTGCACCTTTTTATATATCTTCTGTTATCTACAATTGTCACTTGAGGTGCTGGCAGCTGCTTTATATTACACTGACAGCACGGTATTTACCAAAAAAAAATTCTATATAAGAACTGCAAGAAATTATTACCAGGTCAAATTTAGATACCTACACTGCTTGCCTTTAAAAAATAAAATAAAAATTAGGGTCTATTCACACTAGTAACTGCATGCGAATTGCACAGGAATGCTGTATGGTTCCTGTGCGATTCACATGCAGTTCTGTGTAGTACGATTTCAGCCCCATTTATTTTGAATGGGCTGAAATTACACCACACCAAAAGCAGTGCATGCACTACCTTTTAAAACACACGGCAACCGCATCGCATGGTACTTTTGTACCATGCGATCTGGTGCGGGCAAAAGCACTGCATTTGCAAACAGTGTTTGGGGTGTCTTTGCAGTGACCTCAGCAGCTGATCGCAAGGGTAGTGCGATTGGAATGTGGTGCGGAAAGCCGCATGGGAACACAGCTTTCCTGCACAGCATTCTAGCGTGAACGGGCCCTTAGAGATGTAATAATAAATAAACTGTTGCATTTGTGCATTTTACATCTGCTTGGAGTTTAAAACCTTTCCATCTTTATATTCATATCTTTCCCTCTGTAGACCTCCCGACACTCTAAACTGTGAGCAGATGTTACATATGATGCAGACATTTCTGATGACAATGGCACTGTCACTGAACATCAGATGCATTCCCTTGAGAACAACCTGAGTTTTATGTTGTATTTATAATCTCCAGAAGTGACAGTGCTGAGATGACAGATTAAGCTATCAGTCATAAGTGGAAGCAGTGCAATCAGCTTCAAGAAATATATCAGCCGTGTTGATTCTGATGTTAGGGAGAACGTTTTTCCAATGACACATTAAAGCTGAACTCCAGGAAATATATTTTTTGCATACTTACATTGGGCCAGCTTGGCACATCTGATATCTGGAGGGTCACTGGGGATGTTGTTAATCACTATAGTAGCCTTCCCTGCATACAGCGAGAGTTGTGATCTTTCAGGTTATTTGTGAATGGTATTCCCTCTGCACAATGACTAAAGGGGGGTCGCTCATTTGGCACCTCCGCCAACACAAGGCATTCTACTGCATAAATGGTGGAGGTGGCAAGTGAGTGACCCCCTGAAGTCAGTGTGCAGAGGTGGAAGCCACATGCACAGAAACTGAAAGATAAGGCCTATCATTGTATGCATAGTTGCCAACATTCTCAAAACATTTGTAGGGACACTTTTTTTTTCTGGGGCCAGGCATTAGTTTGTAAACTGGGTCTAGCAGGAGTGAAAAAATGCAGAGCGTGAAGCCCGCTTCAGGGGAAAATGGGCATTGGGGAGATGGAGAAGGGGGTTAACAGAGTTGGGAGGGGTGGAGAAAAGGGGTGGTCAACAGAGTTGGGGGATGGAGAAGAGGGGATGAGCAGAGTTGAGGGAGATGGAGAAGAGGGGGGGAGTGAGCAGAGTTGAGGAGGATGGAGAAGAGAGGTGAGCAGAGTTGGGGGGAATGGAGAAGAGGGGGTGAGCAGAGTTAAGGGGGATGGAGAAGAGGGGGGGTGAACAGAGTTGGAGGGATTGAGAAGAGGGGGCGTGAGCAGATTTGGGGGATGGAGAATAGGGGATGAACAGAGTTGGGGAAGGGTGAACAAAGTTGGGGGGGATGGAGAAGAGGGGGGTAAATGGGGTTGGTGAAGGGAGGGTTATGATCAGAGCTGGACTGTTCCAGGCAGTTAGGACATGTGTATTGGGGGTTGGAGCAGAGGCTGCTGGGAGGGAAGACAATGGGACAGTGGGGGGACAGGAACACAGAAGTTGTTGAAGCCAAATAGGGCTAACAGCGCTCAGAAGCTGAACTGAAAAATGGTGAATGGTGGCTACAATAAACCACATTGGCTCTCAAATAAGCTTGCTGGCAATTTATTCAAAGTAATATTCAAGGTTTATAAAGTAATTGAAAACAGTACATAATTCATAAATTATATGGTTGCAACGTTACCACTCTGGCCGTGGGGCTGGCTCGGGCACTATGATCGGACTGGGGAAATCCAGGAAAGAACGACAACCATCATTGCCGCAAATTGAAGCAGACTACAGTGTGTTCCATGCAGGACCCGCCAACGCGTGTGGATGGTGTCACTGGAGCTGAAAGCGGAAACACAATGCCCAGAGGGAAAAGATGCTGTGGTAGGCATAGAGGAAGGCATCACTGGAGTCCTGGACAGAACTGTGTCCGGCAGAGGAAACAGCGTGGAACACATGCGTCCCTGTATTTCCCCAGTCCGATCATAATGATCATAAGTGCCCGAACCAGCCCCACAGCCAGCGTGGTAACGCTGCAATCATATAATCTATGAATTATGTACTGTTTTCAATTACTTCTTTGAATAAATTGCCAGGAAGCATATTTGAGAGCCAATGTGGTCTATTGTAGCCACCATTCACCATTTCTCAGTTCAGCTTCTGAGCGCTTTCAGCCCTATTTGTCTTCAGTTTTGCAGCATCTAATTCTATGCCACTGGACAGCAGCACAGTTCAGCTGTGTTATCACCACACCATTGGGTGATTTTCTAGTCATTAGCGCCTGGAACTCAGTTTCTATACACAGAAGTTGCTAGGTACATGGCAGTGGCACTGAGGAGCCAGGCTCAACACAGGACAGTCAGCAGACAGCTTTCTATAGAAGGATTTGGCTCTTCTGGTGGCAGGCATGGGTGCCTGCCTTGGATGACTCTCCCTGTTCACCACCGCGCCACCCTTATCTTCAATAACCCAGAGATAAGAAACGTGAAAGGAGGCAGTCCTGTGGCTTCATGAGGCACAGCAGACACCCAGCCTCACCAATAACAAGCTGAGCCTGGACCAGACTGGAGACTGAAAGGTGCCGTATGGTGGACATGAGTCAGTGTGACAGGGGGGCCACATGGGACCCCTGAAGCTACCGACTGGCTGTGATAATTGTGCCCCACTGTCAGTGACAGAGTCTCATTTTTGGCATTCTGCCTGGGACAGGCTCAGACCGGGACATCAGTCTGATTTCAATGAATGTCCCAGGCAATTTGGAACTATTGGCAACTATCAGACATGTGCATTCATTTTCGACCGAATGCATTTTCGTCTGAATTTCAGGTATTTTCGTTATCGTTTTAACAAACGATAACGAACGCGCAGAATCCGAAAACCGAAAGATCCGACATAAACAAATGCTTTATTTTCGTTGTGACATCAGTTCGATATAGATAGGAGATTCGACATGACGCTGACAATAGCGATCTGTGTCCATCAAACCTGTGGTCGAATGTGCCTAACCATAGCTCTATTATTCCAAGATTATTCTACATAGAGAGAAAAGCTTCAGTATAGAGAGAAAAGATTTGACATTATAGAGACAATAGCAAAATAGTCGAATGTGCCTAACCGAACTCTATTAGTCCAAGATTATTCGACATAGAGAGAAAAGATTCAACATGAAGATTCGACGAAGCAGTCGGCGCGAGCGGACATTTATGATCAAATGCTCTGCCCATAGGCTATAGAAGAATTCTAATGTTGGTTGAATAGTAATAATAATTAATAAATATATTTATTACTAGTGTCATACAACATTAGAATTCTACTATAGCTTGTAGGCGGAACATTCGACCAGAAATGTACGATTGCGGCGTCGTATCTTCTTAGAACATTTGACAGACACCATAAGCCTTCAATGACAGATTCAACCTTAATTATTTCAGATTTTCGGACGAATGCATTTTTTAAAGAAACAAAATAAATAAAAACTAATTTCGGTAGTAACTAAATTAATTTCTTTTTCGGACGAAAATGAAATTTCGAAACAAAATATTTCAGTGTGCACATGTCTAGCAACTATGCTGTATGTAGCATGGATTACTACAGTGATATACAGCTTCCCCAGCTGCCCAACAGTGACTTACAGATATCCGGCATGCTTACATGAAGCCAACCTGGACCAATGCAATTATGCAAAAAATATAATTTCTTGAGTTTAACTCATAATTTACATATTTATGGCTGTGTGATGTTTGTGTTATATCACCATACTATACTCTAGTCTCACAATTTTAGGATACAGTGAATGCTGCATAGATCATATATCTATTTTGTCTCTCTGTGTAGTTAACAGATCCTCTTGCTGTATTTTTTAAATTCCTTTAAAGCCTAAGGCGCTCAATAAAACCTTCCCATCTGTTACTGAGGCAACATTAACACCCAGTGAATGATGTGTAAACGGTTTAATTTAATCAATGCCGGTTTCCATGGAGACGTTGCGCTTCTACAAGTTAGCCTTTTATTTATTACAGCATATGAGTGATGAAGAAAGTTTGGTGACATGTAGCCACCAATCAAAAGAAAATTTTATGATCTCTATTGACACCAAGCTGAAAATCACTGAATTGTTCTAGGGTATAGTATTTCATAATTATTTTGAAAATCCTCATGAGTACCTGCTTCCATATGGAAGTCTAATAATGCCCCATACACACGGTCGGATTTTCCGACGGAAAATGTCCTATCGGACGTGTGTAGGCTCCATCTGACTTTTTCTGTCGGATTTTCCGACGGACAAAGTTTTATCTCCTGCTCTCAAATTTTCCGACAACAAAGTCCTATCGGACTTTTTCCGATCGTGTGTAGCGAATTCCGACGGACAAAGTGCCACGCATGCTCAGGTCACATTACAAGACTAAAGCTATTGGCTACTAGCCTCTACGTAGTCCCGTCGTACGCAACGAACGTCACCACGTTCAGGATGATCGGATTTTCCGACAACTTTGTCCAACCGTGTGTATGCAACACGGAAAAAATCCGTCGGAAAAAATCCGACGGATTTTGTGGTCGGAATTTCCGACCGTGTGTACAGGGCATTAGTGGTCATAGGTTTGTGGGCAATGTGGTGAAAATTGCTTTGCAATTTTGAGTGTATAGGTGAAAAAATAATCTTTATTATTTGTTAAAAATAAATATTGCCAGCGTGGTAAAGCGATCACAGCATTCAAGACCCTACAGATGCTGATATTTTTCAGGTAGTGTCCATGGGCGTCCGCAGAACTTTTTTCAGGGGGGGCATAATTTTAGGGTCACCCATGCACCGCCCCTTTTCTACAATGTCATTATCACATTATCATGGTCAGAGACTGCAGACGTGGTACAGTCCAGAGGATAAGTAATGGATAATGGCCAATAGGCCCTCTTAACAGACCCAGCGAAACTAAAGCTGTGATCCCTCTGGCTGGATGATCGCTCACTCTGGGTTCCCCGGGGGCGACTCTGGTCAGTAGTGTAGCATGTCTGTACCCTGGTAGTGGCTCAGTCTTTCTCTGGTGGCGCTGGGCAGTGTGGTCCTATCTGGTGGCGCTGGGCAGCGTGGCTCTCTCTGGTGGCGCTGGGCAGTGTGGTCCTCACTGGTGGCGCTGGGCAGCGTGGCTCTCTCTGGTGGCGCTGGGTAGCGTGGCTCTCTCTCTGGTGGCACTGGGCAGCGTGGCTCTCTCTCTGGCTTCCGCCCACCACACTCCTCATTCTTTGTCCTGTAGCACTCTCTCCCTCAGCTTTTTTTCCAGGTTGCAGTCTCTTAATCTCTCGGTCGAGCTGTAGCCTCCTCCCTGTGAAAAATGGGGCCGGCAATCCTTTGGGACTACATGTCCCATGATGCTCTCCTCTCCTAGTCTCCTTTGATTGGCCCTCAGTTATGGCCAATAGGGAGGGAACAGAGCGGGCCAGGAAGCTGGGTGGGGAACCGTCTCTTCTCCCTGACAGGAGAAAGGGGGGGCGAGCGGGGGAAACCTCTGGAAGCCCGCAGCTTCTCTTTCTCCTGTCACAGCGCCGCCGAGTTCTCTGCTGGACTGAGCGGGAAAAAGAGCCCAAAGTCACACTACACCGATGGGGGGGCTTGACAGCACCCCATGGTGTCACCCCACTTGCGGGTGGCACCCGGGTGGGGGCTGCCCACACCCCGATAGCGACACAACTGTGCTAAATTTAACATCTGATCCCTGATTCCGGGGGGCACTTGACCCCCCTTGCCCCTACCTGCGGACGCCCATGGTAGTGTCAATCACTTAAATCCCCCAAAAAAAGCCTTCCATTCCTGAGACCGACAATATGATTTTACCTTTCTAATCTTCTACATTTGCTCTTTCAATTACACTTTTTTGCAAAAATATGCAGCCTAAGCAGGATTACAAGCCCTGTTAATTATAGGCAAAGTTTGACTTTTTATCAAAATCAGTAGTTACCGGTAATCTCTTATCTCTATTACTAACCATTCCTGCTGGCTGCTGACATATGGCTGTCATATGAAGGGATGAATTGAAGTGTAACAGAATCGATGAGGTTGTTGGATGTAAATAATCAGCTAGTAAGACAGCAGTCCAGTATACAACATCTATATGAAGACACCACACAAAGGATTGCCGCCTCATTATCCCTTTTGATCAAGAAATAAACATGCATTGACACGTCTGCTACTCCTGAAATTTGTTGGCTTTTAGCTTTTAATAAAGGCAATTTGCATCTAACCACCGCATCGATTTTTCCCTGTGGTGCCCCGTTTCTTCCAAAATGTATTTCATCAACCAAGGTCACCAATTGGTATTGAGGAACTGTGGTTTAGGAACAGCCTAAAGTGGAACTAAAGGGAGGAATAACTACGTCTGTCCCAATGGTCTTATGCCCATAAGTTCCCTCACTGGTGGTGGTATCTTCTCCCTGGCTTCTTCCAGCAGCTGGTCCTTGGTCGTCTCGATTAGATGGTGCCAGATAACTCGATTCCCCTAACACTGGCACCATGTTGGAAACGTAAAGTGCCCTGCACAGCTCAGTGTACATTCTGCTGAGGGTTGCGAACAGGCAGGTATGTTTATTTTATTACAGAAGAGACATTGCATAACTCTTCTGCAATAAAGAGCCTGCCTGTTCATAATAATTTTTTTTGCCTTTAGTTCCACTTTAAATGACACCCTAAAACCTACAGTTATCCACATCATCAGTACTTGAGAAGTTTCTGAGATCCAAAGCAACTGTTGACCAATTAATTTAACACAAGAAAGGAAAGAAGTCTCTTTCACATGATTAACATGCCTGGCTTTACCTTCTCTATGCTGTACAATAGACAAGATGGCACCACCAAACATGGAAATGGTGACAAAATAAAGAAAAGTTTTTATGTGCTGATTTGGCATCAGTGAGTTGTTCAGTTAAGATAAATTGTTCATAATTGTCAGCAGTTTCTGTAAATGTAGGAAAAAGAGTCTTTAAATATGAGTTTTGGTGGAGGATTTTTACAGCCTCTTTAAGAAAAATTTGTTATGCCCAACAGAGAA
The DNA here is from genome assembly GCA_028564925.1 of Lithobates sylvaticus. NCBI lineage: Eukaryota > Metazoa > Chordata > Amphibia > Anura > Ranidae > Lithobates > Lithobates sylvaticus. Next base: position 29,056,233 of record CM053036.1, on the reverse strand, counting down.
GCAAAATGAAAAATGTAATCAATAGATTCTAAACCTGTTGCTGATCTTCAAAATGTGTTATGCCACGTACACACGATCGGAATGCTTGTCGGAAAAAGCTATGATGGTTTTTCCGACGGAATTACGCTCAAACTTGTCTTGCCTACACACGGTCACACAAAAGTTCACTGAACTTTCGACCGTCAAGAACGCGGTGATGTACAACACTATGACGAGCCAAGAAAATGAAGTTCAATGCTTCCGAGCATTTCTCAAATTGTTTCCGAGCATGCGTAGGAATTTTGCGCGTCGGAATTGCTACAGATGATCGGAATTTCCGATCGGAACTTTTTCCGACCGAAAAATTGAGAACGTACCAATCAAACCAAAGGAAGAGACAGAAGAATAGTTGGGACAAGCCGGGGTCGGAGGCAGGCAGCAAACAGACGTCGTCAGGAACAGGCCAGGTAAACAGGAATCAGGTCAACTGGTAATGAGTAACAAGGTCACAGGAAACGCTGTAGACTGGACAGCAAGAGGCACAGTGACAGGCTCCCTTAAATAACCTTCTTGGCGCCAAGTACCGTCACAAGGCGAGTCCACGCACACCATCGCGCACGCGCCCATTCGCGCTTTCGCGCACCCGCGCGTGCCTGTTATCGCTAACGCACACCCGTGTGCCCCGGTTGGCTCTTTGGATAAGGATTCTGCCAGGACTTCTTTCTTGACACATGTGTAACGTACACTATCACAAGCATGAGACTGCAGACTTGGCTAGCTTAAATCAGGTTTGGTCTCCACCCAGGGACTGGCTTCATTAATCACTTTGCAGGTGGACAGGCAGACAGGGAGAATGCATCACAGCTAAAACCAGGATGCTGGAATGAGACCAGCAGCTGTCATGGAACAGGAGCGTGCAAACGCACCTAACAAGCACTTGTAAATGTGGGAGGAGTTGACATGCTGACGTCATCGCGTACAAGTGTCCAAGTGGACGGGCATTTTATGCACAGCCGGTCGGCTAGCTGCTATTTTTATCCTCTACACTGTAAAGCCCCATACACACGGTCGGAAAATCCGACCACCAAATCCATCGGATTTGGTCCGACGGATTTAGTCCGACACTGGTGTTGCATACACACGGTCGGACAAATTTGTCGGAAGATCATTCTGAACGTGGTGACGTTTGTTGCCTACGACGGGACTACGTAGAGGCTAGTAGCCAATAGCTTTGGTCTTGTAATGTGATCTGAGCATGCGTGGCACTTTGTCCGTCGGAATTCGCTACACACGATCGGAATTGGTGTGATCGGACTTTGTTGTCGGAAAATTTATCCAGCAGGAGATAGAACTTTGTCCGTCGGACAATCCGATGTAAACTGTCCGATGGTGCATACACACGGTCGGAATTTACGACAACATTGTCCGATAGGACAGAATCCATCGGAAAATCCGACCGTGTGTATGGGGCATAAGTGTATTTTTAAGCATTTTGATTAAACATGTCTCATTGGAATTATGCTATGGTGAGTTTCTTTCCTCTGGGTTTCATGACCACCTTGTTGGGGCATTCTGGACTAGGAGAGCTTATCGAGTTGCCAATACCATCTGTCAAATTGTTGGATCCTCTAGAGGCACCAGGTTCTTTTCCAGGATTAAAGCCCTGTTCGGAGATACCGGTTCCTCTCTGTGATAAAAGCCCCGACTGGGTTATTGGTAACAAGCTTGGCTAGCTTGCTATTTGGTAAGCGTGCATTTCTTATGGTGTCCATAGTTTGGTTGTGGTGGTGGATCTGTCACTATTTTTTTTAAGTCTTTTTGAACACTTGATCTATGAACTTGGATTGTCATTACGGTGGGAGAATTCAATTTATATCTTACAATATAAGACTTTATATATACATTTTTTTCATTAACAGGTCTTTCAATAATAGGTTTCCTAATTTGGTCTATATCTGATCAATGTTTTGGGTGATCTGATTTCATCTTGTTTTTTGGTAATACCCATCACAGGGTTTTCAATTCACTCCTTAGCGCTGCTACAATTTTTTATTTTACTTTATGTGTGTATCCCACTTTTAGTAGCGGCTTATTTAGTTATTTATTAGTTGTTTACAGCACAGTATTTCACCTTTTTACCTGTAAATTTGTGATGTGTGCATCTTGATGCCCAAAGAACTCCTCTACCCCTATAGAACTGCTCTCCCCCCATGCTTAGCCCAAAACACAAATTCACGAACACTTCAAAATCACCAGGAATGCGCTCTGCTCAGATGTGATTGCAGGCTCAGTAGTAATCTCTCTAACAAAGAGACACAGGAATCTGTTCATATTAAAGAGATTCTCCTCATTTCCTGTCCCGGTGACAGGAAGTAAAGGAAAAATGCCTCAACAGAGGCACATAGTGCATCAATAAAACTGACAGAGTTTACAAAAATTTCTCATTCCATCCAAAACTAAAATATAAAATGATTTCAGTTGCATTCCATGTTGTTCATTGTCAAATTAAATTGTCTCCTATATTGTCCTGTGGTCACATGCCTGCCATGAAAATTGCTTCTAGAACTTATGAAAATGCTAAATTTATAGATCTAGAACATTTTAACATGGAGAAATCCTTGAAGTTACTTTCTGGTCTCAGGGAAACCTTGACAATAATTACTTTTATCTACAGTTAACTGTACATTGGAATGATGGTCAGTGAGAAGAATGCTCCTAGGGCAGACCATAGATGATGTAAATTTCTTTCCTGCAACCACGGACAGTGCTGACAGGGGAATCCCTCCTGCTGAGACATTGTACTCTCCCAGCAGGGGGGGGGGGGGGGGGCCCCGGGAGAAGACAGTAATTATTGCTAGTGGCAATAGCAGCCATTAGCAATAATCGCAAGTGAATCCAGCAGGCTGGTTGTACCCAAGTTGATCGATCAATCAACTTGGTTCATTCAACCGACCCACAATCGGTTTGAATTCTCTATGGCCGGCCTTACACTTGTGGTCAGTTGGAGCAGATAGCTAAAAAGATCATTGGGTCAGTGGTTACTTATCTGAGAGGCAGAAACTCCCAAGGAACCCCTAGCAACCCATCGAGTGATGATTCATACTCTGAATGGTCTCAATAATAGCATGCAATGCCAAGCTGCGGTTTCCAAAGCGAGCAAAGTCCTTTCTTGTATTAAGAGAGGTATGGACTCCAGAGAGAGAGATATAATGTTGCCCCTGTTCAAATCATTAGTAAGACCTCATCTGGATTATGCAGTTCAGTTCTGGGCACCAGTTCTCAAAAAGGATATCGGGGAACTGGAGAAAGTGCAGAGAAGGGCAACCAAACTGATAAGAGGCATGGAGGAGCTCAGCTATGAGGAAAGATTAGAGGAACTGAATTTATTCCCTCTTGAGAAGAGGAGATTAAGGGGGGATATGATCAACATGTACAAATATATAAGGGGTCCATATATGGAAATTGGTGTTGACTTATTCACTTTACGGTCAACACAGAGGACAAGGGGGCACTCTTTACATCTAGAGGAAAAGAGATTTCATCTCCAAATACAGAAAGGTTTCTTCAAAGTAAGAGCTGTGAAAATGTGGAATAGACTCCCTCCAGAGGTAGTTCTGGACAGCTCAGTAGATTGCTTTAAGAAAGGCCTGGATACTTTCCTAAATGTACATAATATAACTGGGTACTGACATTTAGAGGTAAAGTTGATCAGGGGAAAATGCCTCTCTGTAGCAAATTGGATCATGCTCTGCTGGGGTTTTTCGCCTTCCTCTGGATCAGCTGTGGGTATAAAATGGGTATATGGGATTGTATGATATTATTTTATTTATTTTAATTTTTTTATGGTTGAACTGGATGGACTTGTGTCTTTTTTCAACCTGACTAACTATGAGTGTTTCAACGAACCTTGTTTAAGGAAGGCTGATCTAGACCCTCTGTATGCATATGGAAACAATATTTTGAAAGCTTATTTCACAGACTTGTCTTACATTATGAGTTTTGCAAAAAATGTTTTGTTCTTTCTTGGACAATAGTGATTTTTCTTGCACATGTCCATGTGGTTGCCTATGAGTGACAGTTCTCATAGACATCGCACAGACACACTGAGCTGAGCTATCCCAGTATATTTCTATTCCATTTTTACAGGTATAAGCTGCTTATCGTTGTTAACTTCACTGTGTTCTCTGTATGACCCTGAAAGTATTTATTATGCCAGAAACTGGATTGAATTAAGCAGGGATCTGCTGCTTTGTGTGCATTCTGTTCAAGTCTTGCACAGTGTCACAGTGATTTAATTATTCTTGGTGATTATGATGGTAGATTAACTAGTTTACTAAGACAATTACACTTTCCTTTGTGTTACTACTTAGTCCAAGAGAAATTGTAGAATATTTTAGGTTCTTATTTTTTCATAATAAAGTTTGTCTGAAAAATATTTTTGATGTGTTTTTTTTTTATACCCGGTGTAATATTTGGTGTGATATTTAATTTCGAGTTGTTTTGTTCCATATTTTCATGATCATCTTTCATATCCACCACTGTAAACATTTGACAGCTCTATCTTACAAGCCTACATTAGAAGATCTAAGAAGGCCAAACCTACACGTAAGAATCCATCCTGAGCAGTGAATGCTGCATAGAAGTGAAGCCGCCTGAGGAAGTAGATGGGCACAGGACTGTCTGTCCGTGAGATGGTTCCTTGAGAGACTGGTTTGGCAGAGCTCCGAGAGGGAAGAATTGTTGCCTGCTTCACATAAGTGGGTGTCTATATATGCAAGGATTGGCTGTTGAGCACAGAAGCCACTTACCTCAAAGAGGTTGGGAGAGATCTTGCCAGGTGTGTTTGCATATTCTAATGATTCTAAGCAGCAGTAGTAGTGAGAATCTGTTATGAAGAGACCTTCCCCAAAGTTAAGAAAAGGGCATGCATGTACTTCCAGTGGAAACAGCTAATTTTAGCACAGGTAGGCTACTTGCATTCATAACCCTACCCCTAGTGTGCTGTTACCACACTAGGCTAGAGAATACCTGCAAGAAGGCTATTGTATAATCCTTCCAGCAACGCTTATGTCAGGGTGGAGAAAAGCTTCCAGGCTTTCTGACCTTTCAAAAAAACATTCCCCACAAGAGCAGTTGGCCATCAGGTATTTTCCCTGCTTCTATAGACTTGAGATCATCAGCCTATCCAGGCATATCTAGCCTTATTGATTAAATATCATCTTAAGTCCATGGGCTACATGCTAAGTGATTTGAAGAGATAACGTTTGTTGTTGTTGTTGTTGTTAGACAAATGCCATTTTACTGGTGTCAGAGGTTGACATCTAACCTGTCCCTGGGGTGCAGATATGCCTACCACGCCCAGGAGTCCTGGACCTCCACCGGCTGCTGAGGTAAAGAAAAGAATGTTGCACCTTTACAAAATCCAAACTCGAAACAGGACAAGTGGATTTACATCAGTATTATCTGAGATGAACAGATATCTGTTATAAGACCATCAGCCTAATTTGGGTTGAATTTGAGTTGGGTCCATTCTGGTTTGCCTATCTCCACTGGTGGCACTATCAATGCAACACACTGTACATCATTGCACCAGTATATACACTCCAAACCCAATCAAGGCATAAAAAGGCCAGTGGAAAAAAGCGAGGAACTAGAGGGGGGAGGCGCATGCGAACAAAAAAGGTCCAGAATGTAAATGATAAAGGCATTTTTAATTTGAGTACCCAAGTTTTAACAGAACCGGAAAAGGCAGTTTTAGCCAAAGGTTTGAAGTTTGTGCCTCCTAAAAGTATGAACAAATTTGAGACATACATGGACGTTCACAGGTTCGTGAGGAAATTAAATATAAAGAGATATATGTCTAATCAACCACGTAACATTTCTACACCAGTTCACAGTGACATTGTACATTCTGGACTGGCAAATGCCTCCCTATTCAACCCTCCGGGTGCTCTCGCACCATCTTTGAAGGTGTTTAGGGATGTCATCTTGAGAGACCTAGAAACTCTGGAGATCAAAAAAGCTAGGAACTCTAAGTTAATACAGGAAGGCCTAGACTCTTTGTGTGATAACAAAAATATTGTCATTCGGCCGGCCGATAAGGGGGGTGGGATTGTGGTTCTTGACCGCAAGGATTACATGGCTGAGATGGATGTGATCCTTGGTGATGTCGACACCTACACCCCACTCCCCTGTGATCCAAAACTAAAATACCAAAAGGAATTGGAGACCATTGTTTCAAGGGGTCTAACAGGGGGGATCTTAAATAAGAGAGAGAGTTTTTATTTGATCCCTAGGGCTCCGAGAACACCAACGATTTATTACCTTCCAAAGGTGCATAAGAACCCTATCTGCCCCCCGGGACGCCCTATTGTTAGTGGCATAGACTCGATCACATCCCGGGTGGGCAGATATATTGACTTTTACTTACAGCCTTTGGTCCGTAAGATGCCATCCTACTTAAAGGATTCCCGCCAGGTATTGAATCTCCTGTCAGAGATAAACCCTAGACCAGGTATGTGGATGGTGACCGCGGATGTCACCTCCCTCTATACCATTATACCGCACGATAAGGGTCTAGAGGCAGTTAAGATCTCTCTTGACAGGGATTCGGGACTACCTGAAAGTCAGATATCCTTCATTATGGAGTTGCTTATATATGCTGCTACCCATAACTACTTCTGGTTCTCTGGAAAATTTTTCCGTCAGAGCCGTGGAGTGGCTATGGGGGCCAAGTATGCCCCCAGTTTGGCCAATTTATTTATGGCCAAATGGGAGGAGGATGTCATCTATGCCCACAGGACCCCTCAGCTGGTCCTGTGGGCTAGATATATTGATGACATCCTCCTCCTATGGGATGGTGATGGTCAGGATCTACAAGATTTCATATCATCTTTGAATTTGAATGATCGAGGTATCCACCTTAATTTTGAAATGAGCCAGACCCAGATTCATTTTCTGGATCTGACTCTATCTATCAAAAATGGGTCTTTTTCTACGTCGACCTACTTTAAAAGTACGGATCGTAACTCATATATTGCTTTGGATAGTTGTCACCATCGACCTTGGCTTAACGGTGTACCAAAAAGCCAATATATGAGGCTGCGCAGAAACTGCTCGAACCAACAGGAATTTTCAAGTCAGGCTAACATACTTACTGACAGGTTTCTCGAAAAGGGCTACACTCTAAACTCTCTCTTACCGACCCTCAAGGAAGTGGAAGAGATGGATAGAGGGTCTCTTCTTAGAGAAAAAGAAAAAGCCCCCCAAGGAACATTTTGTGACTCAATGGTGCCTTTTGTAACCACCTACTCACTCCAACATAAAAATATCAAGCAAATCATTTCTAAACATTGGCACATTGTTAACAACGATAGAGTATTGAGTAAAATCCTACCTGAAAGACCCCAAGTAGTTTTCAGGGGGGCCCCTTCGCTTAGGAACCGAGTGGCCCCTAATATTCTCGATCCCCCCATCAAAAAATTAACCTTTTTCGACCAGCTAACTGGTTTTTACCAATGCAGGAAATGTAGAGTTTGCTCATTCAATAGTTGCAAAAGTAGAAGGACACAAAAGTTTTTATCTACGAGTACTCAAGTCCAGCATACCATAACTCCGTTTATTACCTGCTGTACAGTAGGGGTAGTATATTTGCTACAGTGCCCTTGTGGCCTTCAGTATATTGGGCGGACCAAACGCCCATTACAAATTAGATTGAATGAGCACATCACAAACATTAAGGCTGGATTTAGGAATCATTCGGTCTCAAAGCACTACCTTTTCAAACATAATAGAGACCCCTCTAATACACTTTTTTTAGGGATCGACAAATTTAGTGCTAATTGGAGGGGGAGCTCATTGGTGCGAGAAATATCCAAATCTGAAATGTCCTGGATCCATAGGGTTAAAACATATGTCCCCTATGGGTTAAACATAGATGTGGATGTCAACGCATTCATTGACAATTCATGAATTTGTTGGTTCCAGATTATGTTTGATATGTTCTAGTTCTGAGCTACATGTGTCAAACACACACTATACTCCATTTTTCAATTTCTGTTAGATTTTTTAAAAAATTTTTGAAAATATGCTGTTTGGAGGAAAAGTTTATATTTTTCCCCCCCTTTTATTGTGATTTGGTCTTAAGAGGAAAAATTTTAAAAATTATCCCCAGCACTATTCTCTTTCTTTAGCCATAGAGGTGGATTCCAATGGTTTATGGAGCTTACCTGGTATCCGTGGTCAATATATGTGCTATAGAGAATTACAGTGTTTCTCTTTTTCTTGAATCCAAATTTATTTAAAAGAAAAAAATTTTTTTATTTCTTTTTGCATACTATGTTTCCTTTTTTTTTTACTATGCTTCGCTGTTTCATTTTAAAGCATGTGATCCCCCCGGTTTCAGCGATAATAATTAGTAACAAAAATTTTTTTTAATTTTTTAATTAATCTTTTCTCCTTAATATTTACTATTAGCCGAGCATTAAGGTTTGCTGTGGCTAAAACTGACATTATTATATGATGTCTCAGTGTATTCCTTGCAATGAACAAGTTTCCAATACCTGGTCCAATATAGCTATGTTTTGCCCATACCTATAATGGTTGTTTGTGCTTCACAACACGGAGCTCAGAACGAGGCTTGTTTAGCTGTGTGTCTATATAACGGTGGTGATTCAGCACGTTACCCGTACCCATTGAAAACGTCAGCCTATGACGAAACGCGTCTGGGACGTACGTGCTGACGTCACCACGCCATTGAGGACGGGTTTTTCTGTTTATGTTGCCGGCCGGCTTCTATTTTATGCCTGAAACGATCTTCTTTTATGTAAGTGTAACCTTTAAATTTTTTTACAATAAACTTGTCAAACGTACTCCACCATGGTCTGCTGCTTTCTCTCCCTTTGGGTAAATTATGAGCCGCTGAGCTTAGGAGACTGAGTACCGATCTTTGAAGTGGACCAGGACCTTTTGCTACCAACTACTGGCCTATTTTATCTGGGAAACTATATGCATTGATTATCGGTAGTCTCTGGTAAGGAGCCCCTCTGTGTGGTGACGGGACACGTGTCAGTCGTTTTGCTTTTTGGATCACTGGTGTATGTGTTTGATACTTCTTCTTGCTGGGATAAATGCCAGTCGTTTGTTTTCTGTTGTGTTCTGGTAAGCGCAATATTCAAATGGTGGAGGAGTTTCCTACTTTGAACACGCTTTAATTTTTTATTTTTTTTAATTTTGTTTTTTCACACTGGGTGTTCTAAATTAATGTCCCTTTATTTTTGTGTAGAAAAGTGTTATATATATATTTATATATAGCTCTTTTTTTCATATTTTTGACAATATTACGCTATGTCTGCTCCCCTTTTTTCTTCTGGGTAATAACCACTGGGGGCATACGCCACTCTCGAGTATCTTATGTTCCGCGTTCCTGAACCATCTAAAGGCCCAGGCTGGGTATAAGCCAACTGCGGAATTGTTGCTTATTTCTGGTAAGCATATCACTTGGAAGGCTGTGTTATTGATTTGCTGAAAACACTTTTATCACCTCCGAACCTTCTTGGAAGGATTTAGTCTACTGTACACCAATACACCTTGCCCCTTTTTTTGAGGACTACTAATAGCGAACCTCTAATCTGGGACTTTTCAAATCTATTCACAATAATTGTCCAATATATTCACTATTGGGTAAATAATTTACTCACTGTATATTTTGTATTTATCTAAAAACTTTTTTGTAAGCAATTTTTGAAAAAATTGTTTATTCATTTTCTGTATTGTTTTCACTTGATTGTGACATTCCTGGTCAACACTCATTTGTTATTAGCGCAACTTCTCTTTTTTATCTTGTATTTTTGTGTATATCCCACAATAAGTTTGCAGCTTTTTTTGTAATTATCTATACAGGGCACCTATAGGGAACCCATACACTTCCCTCCCCCGTTCCAAGCGCAGTTTTCTCCCCTTTACCTTTTGTCTCTGATAACATTACTGCAGCTGGTTTTTTGCTTGGTAACCAAGTACCCATTGATTGTCAATTATGGATATCTTTGAGTTTAGGGCCAAAAAAGTCGTAAACATTGAAGGTGTTTTTGAGTCATATAAAGAAAATGAGAATGACCTTGGTGGTTTGTTTATGAGGTTAAAGAACCTCATGATTTCTGAGACCCATACCCAATGGGATATAGCGTACCTCGAAACATATATCAAAAGTTCCATGGTACCGAGAAGCTTAAGATGGGAAATTTGTCCTCAGAAAGGAGATACGGAACTAGAGGAATGGTTTAGGTATTTCAACACAGCGGGGATTTCTTTCCTACGGTTTCTTATAGAGAGAAAAACTACCAAATTAACCAAATTGGACATAGAAATTAAGACCATAAAGGATAAACTCGGTCCAAGTAAAGAAAGTGACGAATATAGAGAGAGATCCCAGAACCTATTAAAAATTTTGGAAAAGGAGGATAAAGAACAAAGATTAAAGAAAAAGAAAAAATATAATCGAGATCTTGTTGATTATCAAAATAATCTGGTGTTTGAATGGCAGAAAAAACTTCTTGAGGATTTGGCAGGACAGACGGATAATGAAATGGAAATTTCCACTCAGGTCCCTGTTGCCACCACTGGAACCATACCGAAGGTGCCCCAAATCCCCAAGCAAAACACAAATACAAAAAAAGCTCCATTTGGGTCAAAACCCCAAAGAGGCCAAGCATCCCATACAAACCAGTCTCCCTTCAGGAATTCAGTAGGGAAATCAAAAGCTGCCCAACCCAATGCCTATCAAACTCCAGCCCCCATGCGATATAATTACAACCAACCTATGGGGAATTTTCGTCCCAATTTCCCTCCTCCCCCGCCTTGGATGACCACACAGAATCCAAATGGTAGAGGAAGAGGGTATCAAACCAACAACAGAGGTTATGGTCATACTAATGATCACTCAGATTGGTGGAGATATGGACAGACCAGTGATTCATTTTCAGGTCTACCATATCAGGATTTCCAAAACCCCGCTTGGGAATATAATATACCTACCCAGAATAACTTCTTTCCTTTGAGAGATAGAGTTCCAGATGAGGGTTATAATCAAAGTGACGCCCAAGATCATCTAACCAGGGATAATTCTTCCCTCTTATTTCCATCCCAAACCCAGAATGGGGGTACGCCTAATTTTAGACGTTTAGGCCCTAATGGCCAAGGAAATTGGGGTTTTTCCAAACCCAATCAAGGCATAAAAAGGCCAGTGGAAAAAAGCGAGGAACTAGAGGGGGGAGGCGCATGCGAACAAAAAAGGTCCAGAATGTAAATGATAAAGGCATTTTTAATTTGAGTACCCAAGTTTTAACAGAACCGGAAAAGGCAGTTTTAGCCAAAGGTTTGAAGTTTGTGCCTCCTAAAAGTATGAACAAATTTGAGACATACATGGACGTTCACAGGTTCGTGAGGAAATTAAATATAAAGAGATATATGTCTAATCAACCACGTAACATTTCTACACCAGTTCACAGTGACATTGTACATTCTGGACTGGCAAATGCCTCCCTATTCAACCCTCCGGGTGCTCTCGCACCATCTTTGAAGGTGTTTAGGGATGTCATCTTGAGAGACCTAGAAACTCTGGAGATCAAAAAAGCTAGGAACTCTAAGTTAATACAGGAAGGCCTAGACTCTTTGTGTGATAACAAAAATATTGTCATTCGGCCGGCCGATAAGGGGGGTGGGATTGTGGTTCTTGACCGCAAGGATTACATGGCTGAGATGGATGTGATCCTTGGTGATGTCGACACCTACACCCCACTCCCCTGTGATCCAAAACTAAAATACCAAAAGGAATTGGAGACCATTGTTTCAAGGGGTCTAACAGGGGGGATCTTAAATAAGAGAGAGAGTTTTTATTTGATCCCTAGGGCTCCGAGAACACCAACGATTTATTACCTTCCAAAGGTGCATAAGAACCCTATCTGCCCCCCGGGACGCCCTATTGTTAGTGGCATAGACTCGATCACATCCCGGGTGGGCAGATATATTGACTTTTACTTACAGCCTTTGGTCCGTAAGATGCCATCCTACTTAAAGGATTCCCGCCAGGTATTGAATCTCCTGTCAGAGATAAACCCTAGACCAGGTATGTGGATGGTGACCGCGGATGTCACCTCCCTCTATACCATTATACCGCACGATAAGGGTCTAGAGGCAGTTAAGATCTCTCTTGACAGGGATTCGGGACTACCTGAAAGTCAGATATCCTTCATTATGGAGTTGCTTATATATGCTGCTACCCATAACTACTTCTGGTTCTCTGGAAAATTTTTCCGTCAGAGCCGTGGAGTGGCTATGGGGGCCAAGTATGCCCCCAGTTTGGCCAATTTATTTATGGCCAAATGGGAGGAGGATGTCATCTATGCCCACAGGACCCCTCAGCTGGTCCTGTGGGCTAGATATATTGATGACATCCTCCTCCTATGGGATGGTGATGGTCAGGATCTACAAGATTTCATATCATCTTTGAATTTGAATGATCGAGGTATCCACCTTAATTTTGAAATGAGCCAGACCCAGATTCATTTTCTGGATCTGACTCTATCTATCAAAAATGGGTCTTTTTCTACGTCGACCTACTTTAAAAGTACGGATCGTAACTCATATATTGCTTTGGATAGTTGTCACCATCGACCTTGGCTTAACGGTGTACCAAAAAGCCAATATATGAGGCTGCGCAGAAACTGCTCGAACCAACAGGAATTTTCAAGTCAGGCTAACATACTTACTGACAGGTTTCTCGAAAAGGGCTACACTCTAAACTCTCTCTTACCGACCCTCAAGGAAGTGGAAGAGATGGATAGAGGGTCTCTTCTTAGAGAAAAAGAAAAAGCCCCCCAAGGAACATTTTGTGACTCAATGGTGCCTTTTGTAACCACCTACTCACTCCAACATAAAAATATCAAGCAAATCATTTCTAAACATTGGCACATTGTTAACAACGATAGAGTATTGAGTAAAATCCTACCTGAAAGACCCCAAGTAGTTTTCAGGGGGGCCCCTTCGCTTAGGAACCGAGTGGCCCCTAATATTCTCGATCCCCCCATCAAAAAATTAACCTTTTTCGACCAGCTAACTGGTTTTTACCAATGCAGGAAATGTAGAGTTTGCTCATTCAATAGTTGCAAAAGTAGAAGGACACAAAAGTTTTTATCTACGAGTACTCAAGTCCAGCATACCATAACTCCGTTTATTACCTGCTGTACAGTAGGGGTAGTATATTTGCTACAGTGCCCTTGTGGCCTTCAGTATATTGGGCGGACCAAACGCCCATTACAAATTAGATTGAATGAGCACATCACAAACATTAAGGCTGGATTTAGGAATCATTCGGTCTCAAAGCACTACCTTTTCAAACATAATAGAGACCCCTCTAATACACTCTTTTTAGGGATCGACAAATTTAGTGCTAATTGGAGGGGGAGCTCATTGGTGCGAGAAATATCCAAATCTGAAATGTCCTGGATCCATAGGGTTAAAACATATGTCCCCTATGGGTTAAACATAGATGTGGATGTCAACGCATTCATTGACAATTCATGAATTTGTTGGTTCCAGATTATGTTTGATATGTTCTAGTTCTGAGCTACATGTGTCAAACACACACTATACTCCATTTTTCAATTTCTGTTAGATTTTTTAAAAAATTTTTGAAAATATGCTGTTTGGAGGAAAAGTTTATACTTTTCCCCCCCTTTTATTGTGATTTGGTCTTAAGAAAAAATTTTAAAAATTATCCCCAGCACTATTCTCTTTCTTTAGCCATAGAGGTGGATTCCAATGGTTTATGGAGCTTACCTGGTATCCGTGGTCAATATATGTGCTATAGAGAATTACAGTGTTTCTCTTTTTCTTGAATCCAAATTTATTTAAAAGAAAAAAATTTTTTTATTTCTTTTTGCATACTATGTTTCCTTTTTTTTTTTACTATGCTTCGCTGTTTCATTTTAAAGCATGTGATCCCCCCGGTTTCAGCGATAATAATTAGTAACAAAAATTTTTTTTAATTTTTTAATTAATCTTTTCTCCTTAATATTTACTATTAGCCGAGCATTAAGGTTTGCTGTGGCTAAAACTGACATTATTATATGATGTCTCAGTGTATTCCTTGCAATGAACAAGTTTCCAATACCTGGTCCAATATAGCTATGTTTTGCCCATACCTATAATGGTTGTTTGTGCTTCACAACACGGAGCTCAGAACGAGGCTTGTTTAGCTGTGTGTCTATATAACGGTGGTGATTCAGCACGTTACCCGTACCCATTGAAAACGTCAGCCTATGACGAAACGCGTCTGGGACGTACGTGCTGACGTCACCACGCCATTGAGGACGGGTTTTTCTGTTTATGTTGCCGGCCGGCTTCTATTTTATGCCTGAAACGATCTTCTTTTATGTAAGTGTAACCTTTACATTTTTTTACAATAAACTTGTCAAACGTACTCCACCATGGTCTGCTGCTTTCTCTCCCTTTGGGTAAATTATGAGCCGCTGAGCTTAGGAGACTGAGTACCGATCTTTGAAGTGGACCAGGACCTTTTGCTACCAACTACTGGCCTATTTTATCTGGGAAACTATATGCATTGATTATCGGTAGTCTCTGGTAAGGAGCCCCTCTGTGTGGTGACGGGACACGTGTCAGTCGTTTTGCTTTTTGGATCACTGGTGTATGTGTTTGATACTTCTTCTTGCTGGGATAAATGCCAGTCGTTTGTTTTCTGTTGTGTTCTGGTAAGCGCAATATTCAAATGGTGGAGGAGTTTCCTACTTTGAACACGCTTTAATTTTTTATTTTTTTAATTTTGTTTTTTCACACTGGGTGTTCTAAATTAATGTCCCTTTATTTTTGTGTAGAAAAGTGTTATATATATATTTATATATAGCTCTTTTTTTTCATATTTTTGACAATATTACGCTATGTCTGCTCCCCTTTTTTCTTCTGGGTAATAACCACTGGGGGCATACGCCACTCTCGAGTATCTTATGTTCCGCGTTCCTGAACCATCTAAAGGCCCAGGCTGGGTATAAGCCAACTGCGGAATTGTTGCTTATTTCTGGTAAGCATATCACTTGGAAGGCTGTGTTATTGATTTGCTGAAAACACTTTTATCACCTCCGAACCTTCTTGGAAGGATTTAGTCTACTGTACACCAATACACCTTGCCCCTTTTTTTGAGGACTACTAATAGCGAACCTCTAATCTGGGACTTTTCAAATCTATTCACAATAATTGTCCAATATATTCACTATTGGGTAAATAATTTACTCACTGTATATTTTGTATTTATTTAAAAAAACAATTTTTGAAAAAATTGTAATTGTTTTCAATTTTTTGGAAAAAATTGTTTATTTTATTTATACACTGTATTTCAGGCTTGTAACAAATACATAAAAGACTGCTGATTTTTATTTTGTTTTTGATCTTGAGTGAGTTGAAATGCCTTAGCTATTGGTGCCAAAAAATTGTAAAAAAAAAAAGGCAAAAAAATGTGTAAAAAAAAAAAGGCAAGACGTTTTGTATAAATTGTTGTAGGCTATAATATCTGTCATGTTTTGTTTTTTTTTTTATCTATCCCAACCCCCCCCCACACTTTTTTCCCCTTCCCTTAAAAAAAGTTGGTCAGTTTTTGTTTTTCTGTGACTAGTTTTACACAATTTTCGGCTTACCATAAGGGAGCCAATAGTGGCTCCCCTCCCCGATAAATGATTTGTGGATAATCTACTAGATTTGCATTGTCTGTGAATCTGATGATCCCTTTATGTATCTGAATTTTATCTACTAGATGCCTACAATTGTATTCTGTATAATGGTGTAAAATTTACCATCTTTTATTGTCTTGCTGTCATGGAAACTGCCTTTTTAGTTAAATAAAGAATTTGAAAAAAAAAAAAAAAACATAACTATGGCCACCCATTAAAAAAATGACTGCAGCACTGAAAGTATAACTTAAGGCAATTTTTTTTATTTTTTTTATTTTGGACAGAGTGGTGAGGGATTAGAACACCTTCACCCTCTCTACTTTTTCTGTTTATCATCAAAAGTGAAAGTAAAAGAAAATCCCAAATTTTGGGTTGTCCCCAGAACAGTAATAATTATTATATTATATTAATAAATTTCTATTATTATATTAAATATATTTTTTATTATTATTAATTTGATTATATATTGAATTAAAATGATAATTAGAACAATAAATATAATTATAGATTATATTATATTAATTAAATTTTTAATTATTATAATATATTAAATGAGATAAATATATTAATTATTATTGATTTTATATTAGGATTATTAAATAATATATATTAATTTATATAATTATTAATATATATTTAATATTATTAATTTATAAAAAATTATTAATTATTTTATATAAATTATTATATTTAATTAGAAATTATTAAATTAAATAATTAAATATAAATTATTATTATTATAGTATTAGATATATTAAAATTAAGAAATTAATTGTTTATATTAATTTATTAGTTTATATAATGAGAATGATTAATATTTTATATTATTAAATTAGAAAATATATAATTTTATAATTTTAGATATTAGAATATAATTAAAAATTGATAATTTAATAATATATTATTATTAATGTAATTATTGATATTATATTTAATTAATTTTAATGAATAATATATAGATATAATTAATCAATATATTTATTGAATTAAATATTAGATTATATTTTAAAGATAAAATTTAGTTATTATTTAGATTAGGGATATATATTTGAAAATTATAATTATAATTAAATAAAAAATTAGAACACCTTCACCCTCTCTACTTTTTCTGTTTATCATCAAAAGTGAAAGTAAAAGAAAATCCAAATTTTGGGTTGTCCCCAGAACAGTAATAGAGGGGAAATCTTCCAATGGGGACACTAATTCTGGTGACCTGGGGGGGGGGGGGGGGGGGGCCAAATGAATTCCCTTAATTTGCAGGGATTTCCTCTCACTTCCTGTTTTGGCTATGGGACAGGAACTGAAGGTAAATCTTCCAAATGGAACATAGATGGCTAAAAATTGACAGGGGTTCTAACTCTCCCTTACTTTATCCAAAATGAAAAAAAAAAAAAGTTTTGCCTAAAGTCCTACTTTAATTACAAATGCATCTGCTCATCGTTTTCTGCTAGTCCCCCTGCAAAGTCTCACAAATACCTGTTGATTCTACCAGTGGAGTCTGCCTAATGAAGCTTCCTATGATAGGGTGGCAACAATGCTGCACTGCTCTTGAATTAAGAGCAGAGTTGACACTGTCATGTAGGATGTGCCTGTTTGCACTACAATGGGATGAATAATTGTTGCAGGTGGCATGCCTAACAGCATTGTAACTGCTTAGTCACCAGCCTGTAGCATGTCAATGAGCTAGGGTTGCCACATCATCCATTTAAACCCAAACACATATGAATTGAACCGGTTCATTTATTGCAGTTAACGCACCAAGGAAGTTTAATTATCACCTTAATCAGTCACAGAACCTGTGTAATTAATACGTGTTCGGGTTCAAAGGGATGAGGTGGCAACCCCACAATGGGCACCTGGCCACACCTAGTCCTGCCCCCTGCTTTCTGGATTGACAGCCTTGCCTCTATTGCTGAAATAACTGTGAGCTACAGTTTCCATAATAGGGATTGTGTGAAGCACAAATAAAGAAGAATTTGGAACAATCGTGGAAGGTAAAGGCTTAATGAAGCCTGTACATAACTTGTTAATCGGATTTTGTACTTGTTTAGACGGTCATGCATGAGAAGTCCATTTTTGGGTAATCAAGGGGAATAGTGATATTGGAAACTTCCAAGCTGCTGTTTGAAGTAAACAGCGAGCCACCCATTTCATAATTCAATGAATTGGTGCACAGTGGTGCACTCTGTTCTAATAGATGGCAAAAAGGACCTATTAAATCTGAAATTTGGCTAAAAAAAACCTTCCTTACAGCTTCAATCATATCAATTACCTGTAATGAAGTATGTTACATGTTGTGTAGGCAGCTGAATCTCGAAGAAATCTTCACTGCAGGGGTGCCTTTGCTCTTCCTGTCTCTGCACCTCTGCCACTGCGATGGTTAACAGTTTGGGGTCTTCAGGCAGAACAGCAGTACATATGATCAGATGGGGACATGCCCTGCCTTACTCCTACATTGAGAAACATTCTTTCATTGCTCTCACGGCCTTTAACACAATCTGTGAATGGGAGAGAGTCTGATCAGTCACAGGATTCTCTCATTCACAGATCGTGGTACCAGCAGTGTAACTAATGAAAGAACTTTTCTCAATTGAGGAAGAGGAGGAAGAAGGAGGGGAACCCATCAGACCATTTGTACTGCTGTTCTGCCTGAAGCCCCATCTGTGAACCATTGTTGTGCTGGAAGTTCAGAGACAGGAAGAGGACTGGCCTCCCTGCACTGAATTACAGGATCCAAACACAAAGAGAGGGGCGCCTCTGGGTGCAGATGTTTTAACAAGACAATTTTATTTTAAACATGTGTACAAGCAACTCACATTTGGCAAGATTGTCATAAGCATGTAGATTAAAAGCATCCATCTGGGGTCCTCAGATCAGTCTCCATTTCTCATGCTGGATGCTGCACTTCTGTGCTGTTCGTCTGTGTACACCTCAAAGATGAAAGATGCCGGCCGCGGTGGAGAGAAATCTCAAAATGAGGCTCGGTCCGCAGTGAGTTCCAGGCATAGAGAAATGACGTCACTGGCAAGCTTGAAGAAGGAGCGCGGCTGTCACGTCAACACAGCCTGTATGCTCGTGAAACACGTCGCTTGACAGTGACGTCACTTCTCTATGCCTGGAACTCACTGCAGACCAAGCCTCATTTTGAGATTTCTCTCCACCGCGACCGGCATCTTTCATCTTTGCGGTGTACACAGACGAACAGCACAGGAGTGCAGCATCCAGCATGAGAAACGGAGACTGATCTGAGGACCCCAGATGGATGCTTTTAATCTACATGCTTATGACAATCTTGCCAAATGTGAGTTGCTTGTACACATGTTTAAAATAAAATTGTCTTGTTAAAACATCTGCACCCAGAGGCGCCCCTCTCTTTGTGTTTTCTCCTCAGCTATTTGGAACTTGGTTTCGGTTCCCCCTCGGAGGCAGCCCTGTTCTGTGGACTTTATCTTACCCCCTTCACTTCCCCCTCCCCCCCCCTTCCCCCGGATCCATTCCTAAAAGACTTTCTAAAGTAATTCCCATGGACTTCTTATGCTGCATTGTATACATATGGTAATATGTCATGTTTACAAGTGCCAGTTCCTTGCTAAGTGATTTTTCACTACCTATACATCCGGCCTTTGCGGATTTACTTGTATAATTGTGAATTACTTGATCCAACTGCCTGTACAACGTGGTTTATACTTCATTACATGTAAGTGATGTGACTAAAGCGGTAGAGAATTTTTTCTAGCTAAACTTCAGCTTTAAATCTGTTCCTAACATATAATAAACACCTACAAGTAAGGCATGTGTAGCATCTGCAAACTAGGTCATGGTGTCTCTATGTCACGTTTTCCTATTCTGATCCATGAAAGTACGACGCTGGGACATATCTGTATTAAGCCCTAAATACTTTGAGAGCAGGCTTACCTAGAGGTATGTCCATTCATCCTTATGTGCAATAGGGTGTCCAGACTTGTGAAAAGGCACTTGAAGACCAAAGGGCAAGCTGCTAACTCAAAAACTAGGAAGCAAGGAAAATTCTTTGGTCAGTGTCTCTCGATGTTTTGGATCTGTAAGGCACTATGCGAAATACATTTGGTCACTGCCCCAAGGGACTTGTTTTATAATTATTGGACAAAAAAGGAAAAGCAGTTGTGTTGAAACCAATTTGTTAATGTTTTTCATTTTAAATTCTACACTGAAAAACGTTGGGATTCTGGTTGTCTTCAAGAACTTCTCCAATATTTGCCTCTCTTATTCTGTATATGTGGTCAATGAATCCTACATCTGTGTGGTCATCAAAGTTTCTTTATGGGTATGATACTAACACGTTTAAATTGTTAATTGTTTTAATTTCATTCAGGCTTTATTCATTTAAGTTGGTTACCCAACATCGGTAAAACGGCACATTTTAAGTTCTAGATAGTATTTAATTTAGGAAGTTGTATACAAATTCTTACATTAAGTCACTGGCAAGCTTGAAGAAGGAGCGCGGCTGTCACGTCAACACAGCCTGTATGCTCGTGAAACGCGTTGATTGCCAGTGAAGTCACTTCTCTATGCCTTAATTGTTAATTGTTTTAATTTCATTCAGGCTTTATTCATTTAAGTTGGTTACCCAACATCGGTAAAACGGCACATTTTAAGTTCTAGATAGTATTTAATTTAGGAAGTTGTATACAAATTCTTACATTAAGTCACTGGCAAGCTTGAAGAAGGAGCGCGGCTGTCACGTCAACACAGCCTGTATGCTCGTGAAACGCGTCGCTTGCCAGTGAAGTCACTTCTCTATGCCTTAATTGTTAATTGTTTTAATTTCATTCAGGCTTTATTCATTTAAGTTGGTTACCCAACATCGGTAAAACGGCACATTTTAAGTTCTAGATGGTATTTAATTTAGGAAGTTGTATACAAATTCTTACATGGTAATATGGTCCTCAAAGACCACTAGATGAGTCCAGCAAGTTGTGCTGCATATAAGTGACGTTTCTTCTGTTCTCCTTGTAGATGGATGAAATTAAATTTAAAGACAGAGCAGTCTACATGCTGGAGAAAGAGTTAGGTGTGCAAGCCGGCCATACCCAAAGACTGCAGCTCCAAAAAGAGGCTCTAGATGAGCAGCTTACCCAGTTCAAAGAGTCTGACCGTCATCTGGGTAGCCCAAAGAGAGAAATTCCTTTTGCAAGTGGTGCAGGAGAAGCTTCTGATCCGGGGAGCCCTGTAAGGATTCTGCTCGCTGGCTAACAAATCGTTTTTTTTTAAACAATTTTTCACCCTAAATTTTCTTGCTGTCTTGCTGTTTTGTGTAGGGTAGAGCATTACAAAATAAGTATTTTTGAATTTTAAAATATCATATAGGCATATTTTTTTTATTGAGTATATGTGTTCCTGCAGGACTAGAAAATGACTGTCTTCGGCAGGAAAGTCCTCTCTCATTTCACTACATGCTTGAAGCTGCAGAAATCTGATATCTGAATGAATGCCCCTGTTGCCCTTAAAGTGGAACACCTTTCACTTTCTACTGGGTGACCACTTCTAATGGTGTCCTCATTTTACTAGGAAAGTACTTTTATTCCTGTGTCCCCATCAAAGAGATTTCCCCTCACTTTCTGCCACCTTCAGCAGATCAGAACATTCTTACATAGTTAGTAGGCAAGGTTGAAAAAAGATACAAGTCCAACCTATGTGTGTGATTTTGTGTCAGTATTACATTGTATATCCCTGTATGTTGTGGTCTTTCAGGTGCTTATCTAATATTTTTTTAAATTATCGATGCCCCCCGCTGAAACCACCAACTGTGGAAGGGAATTCAGTAAAGCACCCTCTACGCCAGCCTTTCTCAACCTTTTAACTCTAGAGGAACCCCAAAAATAATTTTCAGGTCTCGAGGAACCCTTACTAAAACCAATTTATCCGGGTCAATAGGAACAATGCCCCTTATACTGGTGGCCAATAGGAAGAATGTCCCACTTAAAGTGGTGCTCAGAATGTCACCCTTAAAAACGGCTAAAAAAATATTTGGTGTCATGCTGCTGGCTTTGCTAAGTGATGCTGAACCTTGAACTCTGTAGGCACCATCAAAAAGGTGGTTCATCAGCCACAGCTCCAGGAACCCCTAGCAACCTCTGGAGGAATCCCAGGGTTCCACGGAACCCTGGTTGAGAATGGCTGCTCTATGCAGTTTAAGGTAAAACCGTTTTTTTTCTAATTTTAGTGAATGGCCACATGTCTTATTAAATTCCCTTATGTAGAAAAGTTTTATCCCTATTGTGGGGTCCCCAGTATGGTATTTGTATATTTAAATCATATCCCCTCTCAAGCGTCTCTTCTCCAGAGAGAACAAGTTCAGTGTTCGTAACCTTTCCTCATAAATAATATCCTCCAGACCCTTTATTCGTTTTGTTGCCCTTCTCTGGACTCTCTCCAGTTCCAGCACATCCTTCCTGAAGACTGGTGCCCAGAACTGGACAGCATACTCCAGGTGCGGCCGGACCAGAGTCTTGTAGAGCGGGAGAATTATTGTTTTATCTCTGGAGTTAATCCCCTTTTTAATGCATGCCAATATTCTGTTTGCTTTGCTTGCAGCAGCTTGGCATTGCATGCCATTGTTGAGCCTGTCATCTACTAGGACCCCCAGGTCCTTTTCCATCCTAAATTCCCCCCAGAGGTTCTCCCCCCCAGTGAGTAGATTGCATTCATATTTTTGCCACCCAAATGCATTATTTTAAATTTTTCCACATTAAACCTCATTTGCCATATAGTTGCCCACCCCCATTCTAAAAAATTAAAGAGGTTCTGACCTTTCCCCTACTCTATCGAAAACTGGAAAATAGCTTGATCTTGGGCTCTAAATTAAATCTGACATTTAATTTCCCACCTGCCCACCTATGTTCATCATGACAAGTGCTTCACCGTCATCTGAATTTGGCCTTGTTAATCACACGTTAAATATTTATCAGTAGAGGTGATTGATTTCCATGTGGACAGTAGTACGTCACCTCTGACTCTTAATGTACTCCCCGCATCCCATTAACCCTAGAAGGAAAAGTGGCTTTGATGCTGTCAGGATGAAGAAAACTGCCTGATCCACTACAAGGGTGGCAGGGTGCCTCAACATTCCCGATGTAGCAAATTACATAAGTTGTATATCATGTGATCAAGCCTAATATGAGGAAAGGAAGCCTGTCATTTGAGAAATTCTGGGGCTGCCATTGGTGACCTCTAATGCCCCGTACACATGGTCGGATATTCCGATGGAAAAAGTCTGATCGGATTAGGTTGTCGGAAAAAACAATCGTGTGTTGGCTCTAGCGGGCTTTTTCCGTCTCAAATTTTCCGACAACAAAATCCGATCTGACTTTTTCCGATCGTGTGCAGGGAATTCCAACGGACAAAGTGCCACGCATGCTCAGATCAAATTACGAGACCAAAGCTATTGGCTAGTAGCCTCTACGTAGTTCCGTAGTACGCAACGAACGTCACCATGTTCGGAACGGTCGGATTTTCCGACAACTTTATCCGACCGTGTGTATGCAACACCAGTTTCGGCCAAAATCCATCAGAAAAAATCTGACAGATTTTGTGGTCGGAATGTCTGACCATGTGTACAAGGCATAACTGTGTTGATGGGGAAGCAAGATATTTTCTTTCCTGCAAACCATAGTTGCAGGAAAGAAAATCATATCATCTATGGCTGGCTTAAAGGCTAAGTTCACCTTTTTATTAATTTTTAAAAAAAAATCAGCCCCCCCCCCATGTACCAATATAGCATTAATGTACCGTACTTATTTTGCAAAAATAAAACAACTTTTCATTTATTCTACAATCACTTACATCACTCTCTTCATAGCTGTTAAAACATACTGCTCGATTACTTCTGCCTTACTTCCTGGACAGACCTTGGGTCATGACACAGGAAGGAGTTGACCAGCTGAGGGTAGATGATGCAGGGTGTGTGCCAATGAGATCAGCTGGTCAAATCCTTCCTGTGTCATGTTCTAAAGTCTATCCAGGAAGTAAGGCAGAAGTAACCGAGCAGTGTTTTTAAACAGCTATGAAGAGTGTGAGGTAATCCGGTGTAGAATTAATGGAAAGCGGTTTTATTTTTGAAAAATAATTACATTAATGCTATATTGATACATAGGGGGGCTGGAATTTATAAAAAAAAAAGTGAACAAAGGTGAACTTAGACTTTAAGTCTTTCATGGGTCATCATGGTTCTCCGATAACTCTCAATCAGTGCAAATTTGCTGAACGACCTGGAAAGGTATCAGCAAGCCCTTCATCGTGTAAAAAACAAATCCTGTTGAGATGGATTAAGACATAACCAGAGCTTGGCAAAGGATGCAAACTGAACAATTTCCTCAAATACCACAATACTGAAGGCTGGAGGGAAAAAAAGTTTCCTTTTCTTTTTTTTTATAAAGGAAGTCTTGGGCACCCTTTGGCAAGGGGGCTGCCTCTGGCAGGGGGGCCCGGGGCAATTGCTCCTTTTACCCCCTTATAAATCCGGCACTGTATTCTACAAATTTGTCTCTGCTTGCTTTGTGCATACCATGTCTTCTACATGCTTTGTGGCATTTTTCGTATGGGAGTTTTGTGGATTCCATTTTCTTTTGTACATATTTTTTTAAAACAAACTAGTAGATTAAAAAATATAAAATTTTACTTTTTGAATACATGCAGCGATTGCTAGTTAATCAGAAGTGTAAAATCAAAGCTTTAGCCTTCAAGCACACCTGTACTTTACTTATGCAGAGCACAGCTACAGGTTGACTTTAACGCCCCCCTCCCCAGCAACACATACTCTTCTTTGCTCTCCCACTGCTCAATTCAGCCACTGGGAGTAAGTAAAGGAAGCCTGTTGTAAACTTCAAGTTACTTTAGCCAGAGTTTACACAGGATGTGACACAATGTGACAGTATTGGACCATTGCCAAGGACCAGCAATTTTATATAAGAGGAAGGGAAGGGGGTTACATGCTCTCCTGTACCTGGAGTTACTCTGTATTTTCCTAGCTCCAGGCAATTGAATGGAGCAGCTGGAAAAGAAAAGGAAAGGTTGCTGGGGAGGGAGGGGCACTAAAGAAGGATGCACTTCTTGATGTTATTCTGCAGCTGGACACTGCTACCCAGAGTGAATTTTCTATTACATTCTTTTATATGACAACAATAATGCAGGACAAAGTGAACACTGTTATCCCAAAAATGTCTAAATAATACCCCCTGCAAAAGAAGAGATATAATACTTACCTCTCTAGTGGGCAGCAAATTCTAACTTTACTCTGCTAAAGGTCTATTCAGCTGGAGATCCTTCAGCATCCAACACACTCCTGGGTTTGTTGGAGGCCTGGTTCCCCTCTGGGATCTTTGATATTTTTTGTCTATGATCTCTATGATAGTACTGGTTCTTTAACCACTTCAGCCCCGGACCAATTGGCAGCCAAAGGACCAGGCCCCTTTTTGCGATTCGGCACTGCGTCGCTTTAACTGACAATTGCGCGGTCGTGCGACGTGGCTCCAAAACAAAATTGGCGTACTTTTTTTCCCACAAATAGAGCTTTCTTTTGGTGGTATTTGATCGCCCCTGTGGTTTTTATTTTTTGCGCTATAAACAAAAATAGAGCGACAATTTTGAAAAAAATGCAATATTTTTTGCTTTTTGCTATAATAAATATCCCCCAAAAATATATAAAAAAACGTTTTTTTTCCTCAGTTTAGGCCTATACGTATTCTTCTACATATTTTTGGTAAAAAAAAATCGCAATTAGCGATTATTGATTGGTTTGCGCAAAAGTTATAGCGTTTACAAAATACTGGATAGTTTTATAGCATTTTTATTAATATTTTTTTTTTTACTAGTAATGGCGGCGATCAGCGATTTTTATTGTGACTGCGACATTATGGAGGACACATCGGACATTTTTGACACATTTTTGGGACCATTGTCATTTATACAGCAATCAATGCTATTTAAATGCATTGTTTCCTGTATAAATGACAGTTGTAGTGAAGGGGTTAACCACTAGGGGGAGGGGAGGGGTTATGGGCTGTGACGTGTGTGTTTTTTTTTACATTAGGGGGCGGGGCTGACGTCTGACATCATTGATCGGCTTTCCCGATGACCGGGAACAGCCAATCAATGACAGGCAGAGTAGGAAGCACGGGGAGAGGTTTGTTTACACATACCTCTCCCCGTTCTCCAGCTCCGTAACCCGATCGCGGGACACCAGCGGCGATCGGGTCCGCTGGTCCCGCGGCCGGGGTCACGGAGCTCCCGACCGGGTCGCGAGCGCGCCGCTGGTGGTGCGCGTGCGACCCACAGGCAGGCAAATGCACGACCACGTACAGGTACGTGCTTTTGCCTGCCCGTGCCATTCTGCTGATGTATATATGCAGTGGGCGATCGGGAAGCGGTTAACAACATATAATGGAACCACTGAGCACAAGGGGGATAACCAAAAATCCAACACTCTTGGAAGAATCTATGGGACACCCAGAGCACACCTAGATGCTGAACATTCTTCAGCCACTGCAGTACTTCCATAGTGCAAAGTTAGGACTCATTGTCTTCCAGGGAAGTAAGTATTATGCCGCGTACACGCGGCTGGACTTTGCATCGGGCAAAACTCCATCTGCATTTCCGACGAAAAATTTAGAACAGGCTCTATATCTAAGTCCATCGGAAAATTGCTGACAGAAAAAGTCAGATGGGGCATATACACGGTCAGAATATCTGATGAAAAGCTCCCATTGGACTTTTTCCATCTGAAATTCCAGCCGTGTATATTAGCCATTAGGCCTCTTTTTTTGCAGGGGTCTCTTCTTGATATATATATATATATATATATATATATATATATATATATATATATATATATATATATATATATATATAAAACTATTTATAAAGTAACTTTGTAACTTTCTTTCTTTGTTATGCCATGTACACGCGATCAGAATTCTCGTCGGAAAAAGCTCTGATGGTTTTCCCGACGGAATTTCCGACGGAATTCTGCTCAAACTGTCTTGCCTACACACGGTCACACCAAATTCCAACCGTCAAGAACGCGGTGACGTATAACACTACAACGAGCTGAGTTCAATTCTTCCGAGCATGCGTCAAATTGTTTCCGAGCAGGCGTAGGAATTTTGCGTGGCAGAATTGCTACAGACGATCGGAATTAACATGCTCTCAATTTTTTGCTGTCGGAAATTCGGCCAGCAAAATTCCGATGGAGCATACACACTGTCGCATTTTCAGATGAAAAGCTCTCATCTGTCTTTTTCTGTCCGGAATTCTGATCGCGTGTATTGCCTTAAAAATCACATTAAATGAGGACATGCTTTAAGAATGTATATATTGGGATGATGGCAATTCCACCCACAATAATTTGAGTCTATCTATTTAACTTTCTTCTTTTCTAATATAATAGAAAATTCACTCTGGATGTGGCAGTGTCCACTGAGAAGCAGATATTCACTTTTAGTGTTCAGGTCAACTTTTGGGACGAGCTAAACACAATCAGTGCCAATGAGGTAGTATCAGTGGCTTACAGTCCCATGCCCAGAGAGTCACTTGCTTACATAGAGTAGACATCCATGTTTGACATTCTATTTTCTAGAGTTTTCATTACTTATTTTACTTGTTTCATTACTTACTTTCGTTACTTTCGTTACTTTCATTACTTATTTAGTTATTTTTCATCAGTTTAAAGTGTCTATTGTTTACATTGTTTTGGTGGGAAAGGACACCATTTTTGCTTAAAGGGATTGTAAAGGTTCGTTTTTTATTTTCTAAATAGGTTCCTTTAAGCTCGTGCATTGTTGGTTTGCTTACCTTTCCCTTTGATTTCCCTTCTAAATGTTTTTTTTTCTTTGTTTACTTTGTCTGAATTTCTCACTTCCTGTTCCTCCTCAGTAAGCTGTTCGGTAAGCTGTTCTGGCTGACTAAACACCACTCGGATGATGGTGTGAAGTTTACTGAGGAGAAACAGGAAGTGAGAAATTCAGACACAAAAAAAAAAACATTTAGAAGGGAAATCGAAGGAAAAAGGTAAGTGAACCAACAATGCACTAGCTTAAAGGAACCTATTTAGAAAATAAAAAACAAACCTTTACAACCCCTTTAAGGAAAACCTCGCTTGATTCTAATAGACATATGCACAATAAAAAAATTAGTTTATTTTCATTTCGTTTCTTTTGTTTCAGTTGATTCATAACGATTCGTAAATTCGTAAGTCGTCGGTGTTCGTATTGGTAACGATTCGTATTTTCGTAAGAGTTATTTTTTCGTTGATTCGTTTTTCCGTTAGTTTAATTTTCGTTTATTCGAAATTCGGACGCATTCGTATTTTCGTAGATTTAGTTACATTCGTACTTTCGTTAGATTGATTTATTCGTACTTTCGTAACATTGTTTTCGTAGATTCGTAATCGGAGCATAATTCATAATTTTATGTAATGTGTATGCTATTATTACATTGTAAGAGACACGGAAAATTACGAATCGAAAAAAAAAAAAAAAAAGTTACGAATGTACGAATTTTTTCGCTCAATCCATTCGAAGCACGTTAAGCAGCGCCATTGTAAGAGACACGGAAAATTACCAATTTAACAAAAAAGTTACGAATGTACGAATTTTTTCGTTCATTTTGATTTTCGTTGTTCCTGTTTTATTTTTTTCGGATTTTCTTCTTTCGTAGTTTCGTTGTTTCTAATTTGGTTATTTCGGATTTTCGTTGTTTTTCGGATTCGTTCCGATTCGATTCGAACATTCGTTATTCGTTAAAAATTTTAGGGAATCGTTCGTTCATTCGTACGATAACGAATGAACGAATATAACGAATTTTAACGAGAAACGAAAAAAAAAAAAAAA
This sequence comes from Lithobates sylvaticus, assembly GCA_028564925.1. Classification (NCBI taxonomy): domain Eukaryota; kingdom Metazoa; phylum Chordata; class Amphibia; order Anura; family Ranidae; genus Lithobates; species Lithobates sylvaticus. The sequence continues at coordinate 29,027,657 of CM053036.1, read as the reverse complement.
ACGAAACGAATTGCACATGTCTAGATTCTAACAGGACCTGTCAGGACAGCTGCCATCCCATGTTGAAGGCTGCCCCTGCCTGAGCCCCCGGAAGCGATGGCAGATTAGGTGCTGGCTCGTCTGTGTGATGCTGCTACTTTCTATATTCATATATACTATGTGATCATTTGCCTCCAGTTATTCTTAGAATCCTGTTTTTTTTTATTACTGCTTATTGAAAGTGGAATCCATCGTCCTCGCTAACAGATCATGCAAGCTTTGCTTCTCTGCTTTAGTGTTGTGTGCCTTGTTCCTTTATTTGAGAGCTTGAAAAAAAAAAAAAAAAACCCAGTCTGGGTTTGCAACAAGGCATTTTACAGCTTCCATCACAGCTTTTTTTTTTTTATTTGCATAGCCGACCCGTACAACCTACTTCTGAGGGTTGTTAACCCAAAGTCTCTCATGCACCAGTTGTATAATGATCATGAAATTGGGGCCAATTCTAGAGCGACAGTTCTTTGGGGAAACCAACCATTTAATCTGTATGTGACAATACGGAGCCAGAATAGGGAGCTGGCTTTATGCTGTAGGGAGTCAGTTGTCTTTGAAGGCAGCTGTATTTCATCAAGAATATAATTTGGCTGTTGCAGAATAGAAAAGTCTTTGGGTGAGTACTGTGGCTGAAATGTCATTTGTATTTTAGGTAGGATGAGAAAGCTTTATAGATGTCGGTGATTCCAATAGTTTGTTCATTTGGTGTCTGTGGCTTCTTTGTGCTTTCATGAACATACATTTCCCCCCTCCCTATTGCCCCCTGTTCCATATGTGTCACATGTCTGGTTCTTTGTTGGGGGTGTCAATGCGTTTTTTTGGAGTCTTTGGCTTTGCTGCCACATTAATCACGAGTTCAGTTATTTGCAGTGGGTCTTTGTTTCAGGAACAGCAGTTGGATGAAAAGGATGCTCGTCGCTTCCAACTTAAGATCGCTGAGTTAAGTGCAATTATCCGGAAACTAGAAGACCGCAATGCTCTGCTGTCTGAGGAGAGGAATGAACTGGTATGTCTGTCTCTTAACAGGATGCATCCACTGGATTTAGCAGTAAATACTTGCATTTTAGACCTATGAATGTGCTGTATAATAAGCCCCTTTAACCACTTTCAGACCGGACCAATTTGCAGCCAAAGGACCAGGCCCCTTTTTGCGATTCGGCACTGCGTCGCTTTAACTGACAATTGCGCGGTCGTGCGACGTGGCTCCCAAACAAAATTGACGTCCTTTTTTTCCCACAAATAGAGCTTTCTTTTGGTGGTATTTGATCGCCCCTGCGGTTTTTATTTTTTGCGCTATAAACAAAAAAGTGCGACAATTTTGAAAAAAAACGCATTATTTTTAATTTTTTGCTATAATAAATATCCCCCAAAAATATATAAAAAAAAATTTTTTTCCTCAGTTTAGGCCGATACGTATTCTTCTACATATTTTTGGTAAAAAAAATTGCAATAAGCGATTATTGATTGGTTTGCGCAGAAGTTATAGCGTTTACAAGATAGGGGATAGTTTTATAGCATTTTTATTAATAATTTTTTAATTAGTAATGGCGGCGATCAGCGATTTTTATTGTGACTGCGACATTATGGCGGACACATCGGACATTTTTGACACATTTTTGGGACCATTGTCATTTGTACAGCAATCAATGCTATTTAAATGCATTGATTCCTGTATAAATGACACTGGCAGTGAAGGGGTTAACCACAAGGGGGCAGTGTAGGGGTTAAGTATGCCTAGGGGCGTGTTTCTTACTGTGGGGGGGCGTGGCTGTCAGCTAGTGAATGCTGATCTCTGCTCCAATCACAGGGATTCTGTGTACTTCCGCATCTCCCCGCTCTGCCTTCCCGTGAGACAATCGCGGGTGTCACGGCGATCGAGTCCGCGGGACCCGTGACCGGCCTCACGGGGGGTCCCGACTGGCGTGGGAGCGCGCCGCTCACGGCCCGCTCCCGGCCCGCTCCCGATGGCATGGCAGACATTAAGGAGACACTTATATATACGCCCTCCTGCCTGTACGTGCCATTCTGCCGACGTATATCGTCGTGCGCCGGTCGGGAACCGGTTAAGCTGCTACATACTAGGGTGTTTCTCTTTCTGACAAGAGTTTTTCTTTGCTTAGAACAGCAATCAACAGATATGCCAAGTTTGAATATGTAATGCCCCGTACACACGGTCTGAAATTCCGACTGAAAATGTCCGATAGGACAATGTTGTCGGAAAATCCGACCGTGTGTGGGCTCCATTGGACTTTTTCCGTTGGAATTTCCGACGGAAAAAATTTGAGATCCTGCTCTCAAATTTTCTGACAACAAAACCCGATGGGACTTTTTCCGATCGTGTGTAGGGAATTCCGACGGACAAAGTGCCACGCATGCTCAGATCAAATTACGAGACCAAACCTATTGGCTAATAGCCTCTACATAGTTCCGTGGTACGCAACTAACGTCACCACGTTCAGAATGATCGGATTTTCCGACACCTTTGTCCGACCGTGTGTATGCAACACCAGTGTCGGACAAAATCCGTCAGAAAAAATCTGACGGATTTTGTGGTCGGAATTTCCGACCGTGTGTACGGGGCATTAGACAATATCTGTAACCAGCCACCTTATTTTCCTCTTTGAACGAGTCATCGTATCTTAAAGATGCAATGTTTTTTGGTTGTGCAGGGTCTCCTTTATTGAAACATATAGTGAAAAACATTATTCCCCTTTATACAGTATATCCACAGTAATCAATGGAAATAGACAGCTCCTATTACATAGCATCATTAAACAAGGTGTAAGAACCATTTTCTGTAACTGATACGTGTTCATCAACAAAATCAATGCTTGAGTTGAGAGAACTTGAACTGTGGAAGCTGTTTAGGCAAAGAGAGCAAAGGACTAGTCTCCAGTAATAGGGTTGCACCGATACTATTATAGGTATCGGTGCCGATACCGAGTATTTGCATAAGTATCAGTACTCGTGCAAATGCACCGATACCTGAAACCAATACTCTCAGGCTCGGTTCTTTGAGCTGTCAGTGGGGATGAACAAATGTTCCTCTGTTTAACCCCTTATTAACCCTTAATTTACTCAAATCAGCCTTAATTAACTCCCTATTCTCCTCCATTTAATTACTGTATTTATCGGCGTATAACATGCACTTTTTCCCCCTTAAAATCAGGGGGAAATCGCGGGTGCGTGTTATACGCCGATCCCCCGCTGATTGTGAGCAGAGGAGTGAGTGCCGCCGATATCTATACATAGCCGAGTATACTCAGCTATCCTCGGCTAGTTCTGCTCACAGTCACGCCCAGTCACGCCCTATGATGGACATAACACAGGGACTGGGCGTGACTGTGAGTGGAGCTATCCGTGCCTAGCAGAGTACACTCGGCTATTGTATGTATATGATCAGCGCTCGGCTCTGCTCACAGTCACGCCCAGTCCCGCCATTGGACCTGCATTATGTCCACCATAGGACAGGACTGGGCGGGACTACGAGAGGAGCCGAGAAGAGCCGAGATACACAGGACCGGCTCTGTGTATCTCGGCGGCGGCATTTTCAAACTGCAGTGACGCTGACATGTCACTGCAGTTTAACTGCAGCCTGGGCAAGGCTGCAAATGACACTGAGGAGGCTGCAAATGGAGGCTGCAAGGCTGCAGATGAAAACTGACAAGGCTGCAAGGCTGCAGATGGAAACTGACAAGGCTGCAAGGCTGCAAATGACACTGACAAGCATGCAGATGGACGCTGTGCAAGGCTGCAGATGGACACTGAAAATGCTGCATTGATGGGCATTTGAATGTAAGTTTTTTCCTTAAGTTTTTTTCATTAAAATTCCCTCCTGAACTTGGGGTGCGTGTTATACGCCGACGCGTGTTATACGCTGATAAATACGGTACTATTTTCCTGCTTTTGTTTTTTTTTTGTTCACGTCTATTTTATAAATGATAAACAATTAATACTTTTTTTTTTGTTTGCTTTGTTAGTGAATATTTTCACATTACAAAAGCGCAAAAAAAAAAAAAGTCAATTTATTTCGTTTGTAAATGACTTTTCAATGCTTTGTACCATTGCTGACAGCTGAAGTGTAAACAAAGGTTTAGGTATCGGTAATTGGTATCGCGAGTACAAAAAAAAAAAGTATTGGTACTCGTAAAAAAAAATTGGATCGGTGCATCCCCAGTATTCAACGTAGGCTTCCTGCTGCTGATCTTTACCCAATACCTGAATTACCATGCTTTGTTCCGTGACTTTGTGTGGAAGAGGTCAGCTTGGTACCCAGATAGCAAGCAATTGTGCTGCAAGTTTGAAAATGACTTGCTAAGCTATTGCTAGACTTGCCAGGCTTCACAAGTTTGTTGCACAATTGCAGCAAGTCCACATTGCGTGACTCCAGATCAACTTTAATTGCAAACATTCTGCAAGTCTGCAGCAAGTTATGTTATGTTATGTTGTGCAATAGTCATCCCACCACAGGGGGCACTGTGACTTGCAGAGATTTTGCTGTAGACTCACCACTGCAAGGTTGCTCTTGCAATGCAAATTTGCTACAAATTGGAAAAGTGTCAAGTAGAACTTGTGCTTCAAGTGCTTTGCAAGTGTACAACTTGCCAGTAAAAGTGTGCAGCAAGTTAACAGACTTGTAAGTCAACATTCAACACTGCCACAAATTTATGGCAAGTTATACTTTCTATCTGGGTAGTAAAGCACAGATTTTCTTCCCCATGTCAGAGCTGCTTTTTTTGATTACTGGTGAGGAAATATTCAAGAAGCAGTATGAAAGGTGTGGAAAGCACAGAATGAGTAAATCAGAAGCAGGGAGATACTTGCACTGCAGGTCCTCAGGTACAGCTTCCTCTCCAGCAAGGAAAATCGTGAAAAGCACAGTAAGGACATTGCCAAATCTCACTCCAAATCTCGTAAGACTAGCAGTCAGAGGCAGCAATACCTAAGGCAAGCCATAGATGAATCGATTTTCTTTCCTTCCACCATGGGTGGAAGGAAATAAAATGGCTTGATTCCCCCATCAACACAGTCAGTGTTGATAGGGGAATGCCTCCCACAGCACTATTGTATTCTGCTGGCGGGGAGGGGGAAGCCTATCCTGCCGGAAGAATACAATGATTACTGCTAGCGGCTATAGGCGCTGACAGTAATCGTATGTATAAAAATCCGACAGGCTGATTGTACCCAAGTCGATTGATGGATCGACTTGGACCTGCCCATACATGGATCAAAATTTGTCCGGTTCAGCAGGAACCGGACGGATTTTGATCCATGTATGGCTGGCCTTAGATGTGTCCTAGATGTGTGGAGCTAACTCTGGAGGAGCAGCTGAACAGTTGGGATCCTCTTGCTCTGCTTCATTGATGACACTGGTGTGACACTGACACACCTGTAACTATTATAATAGGTTTTATCAGTGGCTATGCCCTATATTGATCTGCCCCATACAGCCCCTCTCTTTCAGAGTCTTCCGTGGCTATAGATGATTTAACACTTCACATACAGTATACAGCTGCTACAGGAACTACTATCAGATACTCTTTTCCAGGCACTGCTTAGGCACAATTACCATTTATAGATGTTCACAGCAGATAACACAACAAATCTTCAGTTTTTGAGTGTCAGTCTAATTTAGAGATTTCTAGGTTAACCACTTCAGCCCCGGACCAATTGGCAGCCAAAGGACCAGGCCCCTTTTTGCGATTCGGCACTGCGTCGCTTTAACTGACAATTGCGCGGTCGTGCGACGTGGCTCCCAAACAAAATTGGCGTCCTTTTTTTCCCACAAATAGAGCTTTCTTTTGGTGGTATTTGATCGCCCCTGCGGTTTTTATTTTTTGCGCTATAAACAAAAATAGAGCGACAATTTTGAAAAAAATGCAATATTTTTTACTTTTTGCTATAATAACTATCCCCAAAAAATATATATAAAAAAACTATTTTTTTCCTCAGTTTAGGCCGAAACGTATTCTTCTACATATTTTTGGTAAAAAAAATCGCAATTAGCGATTATTGATTAGTTTGCGCAAAAGTTATAGAGTTTACAAAATAGGGGATAGTTTTATAGCATTTTTATTAATATTTTTTTTTTTACTAGTAATGGCGGCGATCAGCGATTTTTATTGTGACTGCGACATTATGGCGGACACATCGGACATTTTTGACACATTTTTGGGACATTTGTCATTTATACAGAAATCAGTGCTATTTAAATAGCACTGATTCCTATGTAAATGACAGTTGTAGTGAAAGAGTTAACCACTAGGGGGCGGGGAGGAGTCAGTGTGACGTGTTGTGTTTTTTTTTACAGTAGGGGGCGTGGCTTCCCGATGACAGGGAACAGCCGATCGATGACGGGCAGAGTAGGAAGCGCGGGGAGAGGTTTGTTTACACAAACCTCTCCCCGTTCTTCAGCTCCGTAACCGGATCGCGGGATACCAGCGGCGATCGGGTCCGCTGGTCCCGCGGCCGTGGTCACGGAGCTCCCGACCGGGTCGCGAGTGCGCCGCTGGCGGCGCGCGCGCGACCCACGGGCAGGCAATTTAAAGGGGACGTACCCGTACGTGCTTTTGCCTGCCCGTGCCATTCTGTAGACGTATATCTACATGAGGCGGTCGGGAAGCGGTTAAACACAATCTATGACAATGAGGGTATCCATGGTTCCAAGAACTGGTGCATACCTGGCTTGTGAATTGTTAACATATCAAAAACATTCATGTTTGAAATTAGATTTTATAGTGTTTTTATATAGTTCTTTTTGATAATTTTAATGACCTGTGTATATTGTGTACACTGTATTGGTGGGATAGGACGTTATAATGATGTGTTCTTGTGTTGCAAGAATCTCAAATGACTGCATTAGATGCTAAACTCGAGCTGATTAACACACAGCTCGAGCAATTTCAAACACACCCTCTATATATCTCACTTGATGAACAGTTAAAAACTCGTTTTGATAAGTTCAACCATGAGATTCTTGCGCAGAAGGATAAAAAATTCTTTCGTGACAAGAAAGCTTTTCATGAAGAACGTGCATATAAATGGAACGACACTAACCGCACAAATCGCTCCAATATGTCCATACGACCTGGCCCTAGGGCACCTAGTTCTCGTTCCACCACTGACAAGACTCACACCTCTGCCCACCCACCCCACAAACCCAATCTCCCTTTGGGTTCACGTAAACCCAAACGTGGACGCACACCCAATTTTTCGAGTGACGATGTGTCTGACATGGAGGGGACTCCCGGCGCCTCCCCCCTTGGGGACTCGCCGGTAGCCCCCTCTAATGCCAAGACACACAGATCGCACTCTCTACCTTCTGCATCTCAGAATGCAGATTTTTTAGACAAAATGCGAACCTCACTTCACACATACCAACAACAAATCTCCCAAAATCCAAAACCCAAACGACCAACACGCTAACAGCATCTTCCAATAATATCATTAATCTTTCCTCACACATACTTACTCGTCATGAAATCTCAGTCCTAGAAAAGGGACTCACTTTTTGTCCAATCTCACAGCTTGATAAATTTACAGCTATAAAAGATATACACCTTTTCATCCGTAAGTTACTCCTGCACAGCATGTACACCCCCAATCCCTTTTCTGACAATGCTCTGCACACTGCCACAGAAACCACTGCCCTCCAGCAGCTCATTGAACTCCTCGAGGAGAATAACCCACCAGATTTGATTGACACCATTGATCTTGAAAATCTCCTCAACAATTTTGAGGATGAGATTCCCCCCTACAACTCACATCCTTCACACCACATTTCCCTCAAGAAAAAATCAAGTTTTTTTCCCTCACCTAGCACTAACCCACGTGCTGCACTATTTCTACAGTCAGTGACTAACGAAATACGACACCTTAAAACCTCCCCTACCAATCCCAAAAATAAAAACTTTACATATAATCAACACCTGGCCCTACAAGACTTAAAAACTAACTCATCTATAGTGATCAAACCGGCGGACAAGGGTGGAAACATTGTTGTCCTAGACAAAGTAGACTACCTTGAGATGTGTCTCAACATACTACGTAATCGTGAATGGTATGCCACAATTCCCAGTACATCAATCAGGTTGTTCCAACAGGAACTATATACTCTTGTCGATGATGCTTTCAGACAAAACATTATTGACAAATCTACTTCAGACTATATCAGGACCAAATTCCCGAGAGAGGCAACTTTTTATGCCTTACCTAAGGTACATAAAAACCTTCCCAGACCACCAGGCAGACCCATCGTCTCCGGACGGGGCTGCCTCACGGACAATTTGAGCCGTTACATAGATAAATTACTCCAGCCTTTAGTACAAGCATTACCTTCATATATACGTGATACCACACACTTACTTCAAGGCCTATCGGACCTCCATGTCGATACCGACACTATCCTGGTCGCTATCGACGTCGAGGCCCTCTACAGTTCTATACCCCACCCTTTAGGACTCATAGCTATTCAACACATTCTGTCCAACGCCAATTTATACTCTCATGAGTTGTCTCTTTTTATCATTAAAGCACTCAAATTTATTCTAACTCATAATTTTTTCTCTTTCAATGGTTCCCACTACCTCCAGGTACAGGGCGTCGCCATGGGCACTTGTTGCGCACCGGCGTACGCCAATCTGTACCTGGGGGAGTGGGAACGTGACCTATTCAGAACTGATGCTGCCAGCACCTTTACCAAACATATAGCCTCTTTCCGTCGCTATATAGATGATATTTTGATTCTATGGCAAGGCCCCATCGATACTCTACAACACTTTCTTGTATACTTGAATACATCCAATTCCCTTAATCTAAAATTTACAATGACCTATAGTCATAGTTCCATCTCTTTCCTTGATCTTACGCTTAGCAAGGATAGACATGGAAAACTACAAAGCCAACTGTTCCGCAAACCAACTGCTGGCAACACCATCCTTGCGGCCTCTAGCTTCCATCCCCAGCCCCTACTCAAATCCATCCCTTTTGCCCAATATTTACGTGCCCGACGAAACTGCTCGACGGATACCTCCTTTGAACACGAGGCCTCCATATTGAGGGACAGACTTCGCGCACGTGGTTATAAGAACAGTGTGCTCAAAAACGCATACAAAAAAGCGAAATCTAAATCACGCTCTGTTCTACTTACCCCCAAAACCAGTGGGCCATCCACACAACCCCCTCTTAGAATCATCACGAATTACTGCCAACAACATAATGAAATTACTCAAATACTTTCGAAACACTGGCACATTATCTCTACAGACAGGATACTTTCCCCCTTTGTTCCGCCCAAACCTTTGATCACTTATCGACGTGCTCCATCTCTCCGTGACAAACTGATTACTAGTGAATACAAAAGTAGTAATAAATCCCAGAGACAACTTAAGGGCACATTTCCATGTGGCAACTGCAATTATTGTAAATATCTACCAAAATCTAACTTACACAATGTTTTACCTAATGGTCAACGCCTCTTTCCTAAACATTATGTAAACTGCCGTTCAATCGGTATTGTCTACCTTTTGGAATGTGAATGTGGGTGCTTCTACGTGGGTAAGACCAAATTACCATTCTGGAAACGAATATATGGTCATATCACCAGCATAAATCAAAGAGATCCCGATTTACCATTGGGACGACATTCCTCTATTGTTCACCCAGATACCACCCCTAAAATCTCGTTCAAAGCTTTAGATCATATTCCACCTCCTACTAGAGGGGGTGATTACAACAAAGTGCTCCTACAGAGCGAACTTCGATGGATTTTCCATCTAAATGCCACCTTACCCCCCGGCCTCAATGAGGCTTTCAATTTTAAACCTTATCTCGAGGGTTTCGAGACTGGAATTTGCGAATTAGATTTATAACCTGGTCCCCCACGAGAAGCACCCACATAAATCTCCGTATCATATGTATTATATACTGTGTATGTGTAATCATGTGCCTGTCCCTTTAATCCAATGTCTATATGCCATATACTACATAATATTGCAATATGCAATATTCATTGTCATGTCAGTTACCCACTTGTTCTCCCCTGTTTATTTTTGCCATCACGCTTCTATATTGTTCTACATTTATCTACTTAGCTTGTTCTCCCTCACTACACTACCCGGCGCGGGTAAGACCTGGCAATGCATGCGCGATTGTGCTTCTGCGCATGCGCCACATTCCCGCCGTCTATTCGGACTATCCACCATGTCCGCTTCCTGTTTGCGCTCCATCTTGGAGCGCACCAGGATGTCGGCGGCCTCTTTCCCGCGTCGGTGACGTCACGACGCCGGACGTGCCCCCGCCGTCATGACGTGGCCACGCCCGGCGCCGCCCCGTCAGAGGTCCACAACAGGAAGTATACTCTGGCGCTTTTTGGCGCCTCTCTTCCCACAGACACACTAGCCAATCAGTACAATGTTTTCTCAGCTACACCCACACCTCCATCCAGCTGATTCTCATTATTTGACCCCATAAATACCTCCCATACTCTGGCCTCAGTATACGCTGCTGACCGTCCAGAGATGACCTGTTATCCACTGGCAACGCCCTCCACCCAGGTAAATACATGGCTTTCTTGTTTGGCCATACACTGTGCTTTTAGACACCCTTTTTCATTACTCTTTTATACTTTATTTCTACAGTGATACACTGTCTGGCCTACTTTGCCTGATACAGGACCCGGGCTCCCCGCCCCAGCCCTGTACTTTGGACCTTGTAGCCCGTGAGGGTTTCCCAGCAAGCTCCCCACATTATGTGGTCAAGTTCACCTTGTTTTTACTCTACATACCCCCTTGATACTTTTGGACACCACGCTCAGTGGCTCCCTCTTATGGCATACAAATAAACATTGGCAAGACAAGTGAGTATCCTTTTGACAATTTACCTATCACATTAGCTGTACTTAGCAATGTATATTCTGACAGTATAAATATGCTATATATTTTACTGATATTAACCCTATGATTCCTCACACACCTAGATGAGAATCTAAAGGATATCTAGTTGCCTTGATAAAGGACCAAAGTCCGAAACATGTTGGCATCTTCCTTACCCTATGTACCAAGCAAGTTCTTATCATTGTCACAATGTTTTGTATGTTTCTGCTGTTGACATGCTACTAACTGTATCAATTGATTCTATTTTTTTTGTATGCAAACATACCATGCCTTACTGAGCATTTCTTGTATATTTTGTATATTTTGAATAAAATATTTACTTTATTACATGCATACATCTTTCTAAAGTGTCTATCTTCACTCCAAGCATCCCTCTGGGGTATTGGCCTATGTTTTATGCACATTATGGCCTATTGCTAAATTCTTTTTCTTGTGTTGCAGTTAAAACGTCTGAGAGAAGCAGAAAGTCAATATAAGCCTATTCTAGACAAAAACAAGCGGCTCAGTCGCAAGAATGAAGAAATGTCCCATTCCCTACGGCGTATGGAAAACAAGTTAAAGTTTCTAACCCAGGAGAACATAGAAATGGTGAGAGCTGTTTCAATTCCATCAGCATCTGTCATGGCTGCCCCTTCTTGGAATTCTAACTCCTAATGCCAATGCTTTGGCTACCTTACGAAGAAGTGTAGATAGGAAGGCCACACACAATCACACTAAATTCTGACGGATTCGAACCTGATGACGTACGACCAGACTAGAATAAGGAAGTTCGTAGCCAGTAGCCAATAGCTGCCCTAGCGTAGTTGTTTGTCCATCGGACTAGCACACAGACGAGCGTTTTTTTCGATAGGAACTGGGTCCAGCGGAGTTCCGACGGGAAAATTTAAGACATGTTCTATTTCTAAAGTCTGTCGGATTTTTTGACAGCAAAAGTCTGATGGAGCCCACACACAATCGAATTGTCCGATGGATTCGTTCCGTCAGACCTTTGCTGTCGAAAAGTCCTCTCGTGTGTACGCGGCATTAGTCTTTTTTTCCAATGCTTTATTGACAGAAAAAAAAGTTCAAATGGAGGGATGGAGGGTTAAGGGGAATTCAGGTACCTTGTATTGCGGGTCATGGGTACTTCTTGATCCAGAGGACAAACAACTCCACAACTGGATCCAGCAACCACCGGATAGGCCTCTCTCACTGACCTAGCAGCCGATGCGATGCTCGGTCATACTCTCTGCCACAGACTTGAATAATTAGTAGAACCGTTGCACAATCCTCTGCCACAGGATTGTGTAACCAATAACTTTTGTAACATCAACGTATAGTCACACAGTACCAGTTTCTTTCAGCCAAGCCGGCGATACTGTGAGGTAGATGACCCAGGGATGCGTCCTCCAATTGAGTCTCCAGGCTCTTCTTGAGGTACCAGCCGCGCCGCTCGGTTCTCTCTCAGAAGAGTCCTCCCCTGGTTTCTCCAATTGCTTGGCTTCTCCCCGCAGGCAAGACAGCACAGGACCACCCCTGGATCGGTAGGCCCCAGGACTTCTTGAGACAATTGAATGGCTACGGTACACCTTAGGCCAGGAGGGCCATCAGGTGGGAACACACCCTACCACGGGGTCTGTTCCTTAAGTAACCTCTCCCAGAATGCACAGTGGGCAGACCACTCCCACTGACTGTTTCCAGGCAAAGAGGCACTCAATACACCCAGCCTGTTGCAATTTCCAACCCTGACCAATGATGAGAGCGCCACCCCTCAGCCAAGTGAAAAACCACGCAACGGAACTGAGCTGGAACAGAAACCAGAAATTTTACACAATCAGTCTGAGCTAAACTACAGCTCAGACAAAACTACATTTTCACTTATAGCGTCTGCCCATCAGGAGCAGGGCGCTACATTTCTTTATGGCAAAGATACATTTTTGAGCAGCATCAACCTTTAATCATAGTTGAATGCCAATAGTGAAAATATTATAAATATAGATTGCAAATTTTCAAATATATATATTTTTTAAATTTTTTAAATGTATCGTTATAGAGGCAAAAAGTTGGTGGGAGAGATATAAGAAGACCAAGTTCTCTGAATGACCTAGACCAAAGTCGAGAAGAGAGGGAGATCGATTTTCTGAGACTGCAGATCAATGAACAACAAATATTTATTGATGAACTCTCTAAAGTAAGACATGTTTCATTTCACTCACTTATATGCATGACTAATAGATAACCTGTCTAAGGCACCATTCACACCAGTGCTTTTTATGTACACCATCTCTCCATTCAACCTCTGGGTGCAAAGAAAAATGCCTGGTACTTCTGGGTATAGGGGAGCATGTGACTCACTCCCAGCCTGCAAAGTTGCTTGGTGATTGTATGCTCAGGCATCCAAAATTTCACAGGGAGGCAGGGAGAGAGTTGTGTAATCTCCAAATCATGACATGGAGCTTGCACAGGGCTTTTCCTATTGATTCATGGCAGCTAAAGGGAGCAGCAGGAAAGCTAAGGAACAGGTGAGTATGGGTGCTGCTGATGGTGCCAGCATTGAAGCTAGACATGTGCAATTTTTCGTTTTTCGTTTGAATCGTACGAATCCGAATAACGAATCGTTCGAATCGTACGAATCCAATTAACGAATCATTCGTATCGAACAAATCCGAAAAACAACGAAAATCCGAAAAAAAAACTAATTAGAAACAACGAATGTACAAATGAAGAAAATCCGAAAAAAAACGAAAACGAACGAAAAAATTCGTACATTCGTAACTTTTTTTTTTTTTTTTTGAATTGGTAATTTTTCGTGTCCCTTACAATGGTGCTGCTAAACGTACTTTGAATGGATTGAACAAAAAAATTCGTACATTCGTAACTTTTTTTTCGTAACTTTTTTTTTTCGATTCGTAACTTTTTTTTTCGATTCGTAACTTTTTTTTTTTTTTTTTCGATTTGTAGTTTTCTGTGTCTCTATTGAACAAAAAAAAATTCGTACATTCGTAACTTTTTTTTCGATTCGTAACTTTTTTTTTCGATTCGTAACTTTTTTTTTCGATTCGTAAATTATTAAAATGTAATAATAGCATACACATTACATACAATTATGAATTATGCTCAGATTACGAATCTACGAATGTTACGAATGTTACGAATGTTACGAATGTACGAATAAATACGAATGCGTCCGAAAATTAAACTAACGAAAAAACGAATCAACGAAAAAATAACTCTTACGAATGTACGAATCGTTACGAATACGAACACCAACGACTTACGAATGTACAAATCGTTACGAATCCGAACACCGACGACTTACGAATGTACGAATGTTACGAATCAACGGAAACGAAAAAAACGAAACCAAAAAAACTAATTTTTTTCAAAAACGAAAAAAAAACGAAACGAAAAAAAAAACGAATTTTTTTGTTGTGCACATGTCTAATTGAAGCTGTTGCTTTGCCCTTCAGGAACAAGCACCGGTTCTCTTTAATTATGAGACACTGACTTTTAAGGGCCATATCAGTCAAGTGAACATGGAGCAACTTCCAAATTGCTTTTCTTAGCATTTATGTTTCCTGAAAAACTTTTAAGCCTAAGTTTAGCTGAAATATTTTTTTTTAAATCAGTACAAAGGACAGTACTCACAATGAATGAGAAATGTCCCTTGTGCTGGTGGCTGCTATGTCTACTGAAATTTTCTTTCTTTTGCTCTATCACATACCCCTGCAACTGTGATGTCCCAGAGCTGCAGGGGTTAAAACAAGAGGCTGGACAATTCACATTCACTTGTTGAAATATCTGACAATGCCCGCTCTTTCCACCCCCCTATTCCGTTCATAAAATCTGTCATATCGCTTCTATGAATGGAGATGGACCTTTCATTCATCCGCTCATCCTCCATTCATAGAGCAATTTTACAGATTTTACAAATGGAGAAGTGCGCCGGCATGTATATATGCAGGTATAGATGTCACTTTTGAACAAGTCCCACCACAACAATGATTTGTAGCTGCCTAGTGAAGTTTTTTCAGTTAGTTTAAAATCACAGAAGAAAAAATTCCTAGTGTGATAGGGGGATACATATGACAGATGGAGCAGCAGATAATGCTGATAAGAACATTGAGGTAACTACCCTGTTTCCCCGAAAATAAGACCTAGCGTGATTGTCGGTGATGGCTGCAATATAAGCCCTACCCCCCAAATAAGCCCTAGTTAAAGTCCTTGTAGGTCTTATTTTCAGGGTAGGGCTTATTTTCGGGGAAACCGGGTAGGGCTTATTTGGGGGGTAGGGCTTATATTGCAGCCATCACCGACAATCCCGCTAGGTCTTATTTTCGGGGAAACAGGGTATGAAGCCAGTGTTCTTATAAAGCACTTTCTGGCTAGTGTCTCAAATATTCTCTAACAGACTTGAAAGAGGGAAAAAAGTTATCGATCTTATAGAACAGGGGTCTCAAACTGGTGGCCCTCCAGTTGTTGCAGAACTACAAGTCCCATCATGCTTCTGCCTATGAGCGTCATGCTTGTAACGGTCAGCCTTGCAATGCCTCATGGGAATTGTAGTTCTGCAACAGCTGGAGGGCCACCAGTTTGAGACCCCTGTTATAGAACAATAGCAAGAAATATAGGCTACTGCCAGTATTTGGTCCTTCATTCCAATGGTGTGTTAATAATATTTTTTGCTTCTGTTGAGATGAGCATCAGAGAGAGCATTACAATGCCAAACTAACTATGACCCTCAGACTTGGGCAATCCTCATATGCTTGCCTCATGCTGTGAAAGTGTTTTTCCATCTTATACCTTTAATACATCTCTCTAAAAGCAGTAATAAGTATTTCCCATGCTTTCACGTGCCTGTCTGGTATTGCTTTTCCAAATGATTGTAAACTTTACCAATTATAACTGGATCACTTGCATTTACTAAATTTTTTATGGGCAGCCTTATCAGACCCGCAGCCCATCCTTGGTGCATTATAGTTACATAGTTAATAAGGTTGTATAGAGACAGAGTCCATCCAGTTCAACCTGAGTGAGTGTCTACAATTGTCCCTATCACTGTAGACTGTGCCTCATTAAGATCCTCATCTATTTTATTTTTATTTATTTAAGGTACCCATATAGCACCATAAATTTTATGCAGAGCTCCACACATACATTGCACACTCACATTGGTCCCTACCCTCAAGGAACCCACAATCCAAGGTCCCCAACTCACATTCATACACTAGGGCTAATTTTGGACAGAAGCCAATTAACCTACCAACATGTCTTTGGAGTGTGGGAGGAAACCGGAGTACCTGTAGGAAACCAGGCACAGGGGGAACATGAAAACTCCAGGCAGGTAGTGCCGTGGTTGGTGACCCTTTTTACTGCTAGGTGAAAGTGCTACCCACTACACCACTGTGCTGCCCAAATTATAGGCTCCCATAATTAAAATATATATCCCTACCAATGCCTCAATGTTCTTAGCTGTTCTTTAACCTCCCTAGCGGTGTTCCCGAGTCTGGCTCGGGTTGAGTTTTTTTCTACCAGGAGCGGTAACCCCGAGCCAGACTCGGGCTTGCGTTGCAGGATACAGGGGGGAAATTACTTACCTTTTCCCCTGGATCCTGCGATGTCTCCCCGCTGTGTGAGCGAGCCGTCCGCTTGCTCGATTCACACAGTGCCGAGTGCCGCTGATCTCCATTCCCTGCGCCGTTCCGACGCACGGGAGCGGAGATCCGCGCCAAATTCAAATTACAGATTACAGTACTGTATACAAAAAATACACATCCCCTTTGTCCCTAGTGGTCTGCCCAGTGCCCTGCATGTCATTTTATATAATAAAAATATTTTTTTCTGCCTGGAAACTGGAGATTGTCACTAGCAACCAAAAAGTGTCCCTTTATGTCAAAAGTGGTTTTAGACCAGCTAGAAAACACTGATAAAAAATTAGAATCACAATTTATCATCAAACAATAAATTTAATGACAGCGACTATTCATAAGAATTCATAAGAATAGCGGAGTTATTCATAAGAATTGCATGCCTACAATATAGAAACGCCAAATTTCCATGCAAAATAATTGTACCGCTTTCAGCACTAAATTCCAGACAGAATCACACCGCCAGGGAGGTTAAAGGTATCAGAAGAATTTAGCTGATTTACTCAGGTAACCAGGAAGAGTCAGTGGATGAGTATTAGCGTCCTCATCTACACAGTAAAATGTCCTTTTACACTGTGCATGGAAACCAATTGATGCTTATAGATAAAGTTATTTCATTTTGGTTTTATCAGATTTATATTGTCTTTCTAGACACTGGAAACCGCAGGATACGTGAAGAGTGTCATTGTAAGTATTATTAATGCCACAAAACATTCTTATTATCATTGCATCATCTAAACTTTTAAAATAACCTTACAGTTGTTTTTGGAGGGGGTGGTTCTTGTTCTGAGTTCTGTAGCTGAAGGCACTATGGAATAATTCATTTTCAAAGTTCACTGTAGCAATATTGAAGGTATTTAAAGCTAGCAAATTTAGAAAGATAAGCAGTTTGTTTCCCTGCCCCTGTGTAGTTAGCGTAAAATGCTTATTTAGTTTAGGGGTAAGGAACATGGGCATCCACAAAACTTTTTTCAGGGGGGGCATCCTTTTAAGGTCACCCATGCTCTGCCCCTTTTTGACAATGTCATTATCACGGTCATTAGTACAGGAGATGGTCAGAAACTGCGGACATGGTACAGGAGATGGTCAGAGACTGCGGACATGGTAGAGGAGACGGTCAGAGACTGTGGACATGGTACAGGAGATGGTCAGAGACTACAGACGTAGTACATGAGATGGTCAGAGACTGCAGACGTAGTACAGGAGATGGTCAGAGACTGTGGACATAGTACAGGAGATGGTCAGAGGCTGCGGACATGGTACAGGAGACGGTCAGAGACTGTGGACATGGTGCAGGAGATGGTCAGAGACTGCAGATGTAGTACAGGAGATGGTCAGAGACTACGGACATAGTACAGGAGATGGTCAGAGACTACGGACATAGTACAGGAGATGGTCAGAGACTGCGGACATGGTACAGGAGATGGTCAGAGACTGAGTCCCCCAGCCCCACTTCACTTGTCAGCTCCAATTATTACTGTCCTGTCCCCCAGTTACAGTGCCCAGCCCTGACTTGTGTCACCTTCTATTCCAGTTATCCATCTTATTCCATTTCCTCACCTTCTAATAATGATATCCTGGAGTGGTGTTGAGTGGTGGTGGTCCAGTGTCCCTCAACAACAGTTGGGCGGGCCGCAGGCTGGAGGAGAATTCGGGCACTGCTGCTGTGGGCACAGGCAGTCGTGTAATCGGATGGATCTCTGAGCCAGTCTAATCGATGCCACCAGTCAGTGGGCAAGGGCCATGGGAGCCAGAGAAGGAGGTGGGTGGAGACTGAAGATTAGTCCCTCCCTGCCCTGCTGCCTGCAGGTCACTGGGCTCCACGGTCAGAGAAGGAGGAGGTGGGTGGAGAGAGTGAGACAGTCTCAGGATGCAGAGCAGAGTGCAGCACTAGATGCAGGCCTCGCTCCACTCGGTCCCCTAATGGGACACACGTGTATTGCTGGTGCTGCTTAAGTGCCGATCCGATCCCTGATTCTGGGGGGGGGGGGCTCTTGCCCCCCTTGCGGATGCCCATGGTAAGGAATCAACAGAAATATTTTTTTCCTTGCTACCACAGGCTTCCTCTCCACTGAATGACAGGTCCCACAAAGCCATAATCTTCACTGGTCATGTAGGTGCAACCTTGTACAATGCAGTACCAGCTGTTGAGGGCACGCCCATATCTCAGGAGTGGAGGAGAGCGCAACCTGTCAGGAGAGTGAGGGATAAGGTAAGTATTCCTCTACTTCTTCCCCTCCAGACTAAACAAGTATTTTACCCTTCCCACCTGGAGGGGGAGCCACAAAATTCTTATATTTAAGGGCTGACTTGCATTCAGCTTTAAGTCTCTCAGCAGCTCAGCTCACCCTCTCCCTCTCACAGTTGTCCCTAAATTAAACAGAACAGGATCTCTGGGACTGGTGAACAGGGGGAACCGAGCTGTTAACAGATAGATGTGCACCAAATGATCCACAAAGGCTCAAAATTGATATGGCCCAAAAGATAGCTTACACCAATGTGATCTCAATAAGTTGAACTGTGTTAAAGCCACTGTTTCTAATTTTTCCGAACCACTGGATTGGTGTAGGGCAATGTGGTTACTATAATTAAAAAGGGATCAAAGTTTTTACCAAGTAAACACAGGCCGGCAAGTTTGACTTCTGTAGTCAGGAAAACACTCAAGAGTTTAATAAAAAAAAAACATAGTAGAGTTTTTGCTGAAAAACATTATTTTAAGCAATAGTCAGCATGGATTCATGAAAGACCGAAGTTGTCAAATATTCTTTCTACGAGGAAGTAAGCAAAAACTTAGGCAAAAAAATGGCTATGGATATCATATACTTGGATTTTGCCAAAGCGTTTGACACAGTTCCCCACACATGGGTAATGTGTAAGGTACAGTCTACTAGACATGTGCACTGACAAAAAATTTGTACATTTTCGTTTTCGTTTCATTCGTTTTTTGCTTTTTTCGGAAATTCGGAATTCGGAAATTTCGTGAATTTCGTGAATTTTCACATTTCTATTTTTCGGATTTCCGAATTTCGAATTTTCGAATTTTCGGATTTCCGAATTTCAAAATTTTCGAATTTCATACTTTCGTTTTTTCAGAATTTCAGAATTTCGTATTTTCAAATTTACGAATTTACGAATTTAGAATTTTCAAATTTTTGGATTTTCGGATTTCCGAAATTCCGAATTTCGAATTTTCGAATTTTCGTATTTCCGAATTTTCGAACTTCCGAATTTCGTATTTTTGGATTTCCGAATTTTCGTATTTCCGAATTTTCGTATTTCCGGATTTTCGGATTTTCGAGTTTTCGTATTTCCGAATTTACGAATTTCGTATTTTATGAATTTTCGGATTTCTGAATTTTCGGATTTTCGAATTTTCGGATTTCCGAATTTACGAATTTCCGAATTTCGTATTTTTCGAATTTTGAATTTTCGAATTTTCGCATTTCCGAAATTCCGAATTTTCGAATTTCCGAATTTCGAAATTTCGGATTTCCGTATTATCGAATTTCCGAATTTTGGATTTTTGGTTTTTCTGAATTCCGAATTTTCGGACTTTCGGATTTTTGGAATTCGTGAATTCAAAGATTTGAAAATCCCAAAATTTGAAAATCTGAAAAAAGAAAGAAAATCTGTTTAATTTATAACTAACTATTAAATTAACAAGTACGAATTTATCCGAAGTTACGAATTATCTGAAATAACGAATGCCGCATCTAAACAAATGGAAAAAGGTTTTATTATTATTATTTATTATTATTAGATTGTTACGTTCCATTTGGTTAGATGCGGCATTCGTTATTTCAGATAATTTGTAACTTCGGATAAATTCGTACTCGTTACGTTCACTAACAGACAAATTTGAAAGGGAATTCCAATACCTATAATTTAATAGTTATTATTTAGAATTAAACAGATTTTCTTTCTTTTTTTCTGATTTTCTATTTTTTTAATTTTTTAATTTCCGAATTCCGAAAATTCTGAATTCCGAAAATCCGAAATTCGGAAATTCGGATATTCGGAAATTTGGAAATCCAAAAATATGAAATTCGGAAATTCGAAAATTCGGAAATTCGGAAATCCGAGAATTCGTAATTTCGCAAATTTTGAAATTCGTAAATTCAGAAATTCGGAAATTTCGGAAATTGGGAATAAAAAACGAATTAGGAACTAAACGAATTGCAGTCTACAGTCTACAGCTTAGAAAATTCAGTTTGTAAATGGATAGAAAATTGTCTAAAAGTCCGTATTCAGAGAGTATTATTATTATTATTATACAGGATTTACAATATAAAGGGAGACAGTACAGCAACAATACAATACAAAAAAGAGTTAGGAGGGCCCTGCTCCTGCGAACTTACAATCTAATAGGGAGGGGATGGTGCAACAAAAGGTAATATCTGTGAGGGATGAACTGATGGGAGAAACAGAAGATTCAGTTATTAGCTGAGGGCAGGATAGGCTTCCCTGAAGAGATGAGAATTCAGGGATCGCCTAAAAGTGGACAGAGTAGGAGATAACCGGACAGATTGGGGTAGGGAGTTCCAGAGGATGGGAGAGGCTCTGCATAAGTCCTGGAGACGAGCATGGGAGGAGGAGATAAGGGAGCTAGAGAGCAGGAGGTCTTGGGAGGAGTGGAGAGGAGGGTTTGGGTGTTTTTAAATGTATTCATTGGGCAATTGGAAGCCAGTGGAGGGATTAGAAGAGAGGGGTAGCAGACACTGAGTGGTTGGTAAGGTGGATGGGTCTGACAGCGGCATTCATGATACACTGAAGTGGGGATAGCCTGCGGAGAGGTAGGCCAATGAGGAGAGAGTTACAATAGTCAAGGTGAAAGATAACGAGGGAGTGAATAAGTTGCTTAGTGGTTTCAATGGTACGGAAGTGAAGTCTGCAAGATTTGGACAGTGATTGGGTTTGGGGCTGAAAGGACAGTTCAGAGTCCAGGATTACACCTAGCACCCTGACATGAGGGGAGGCACTGATGGTTGTGTTATTTATTGGTAATGAATGATTCATACTCTGAATGGTCTAAGGTAATTTGTAGTGAACCCCAAGGTTCGGCATTCGGACCCTTACTTTTTAACCTATTTATAAATGATATAGAGTTTGGGATTAAAAAAGGCATTTCAGTTATAGTAGAACTACAACTAGTACTTCCCCTAGAAGAGCTGCTTAATTTTTTGTGATTTCTCTGCACACCAGAAGATGGCACACCTCGCTCACACAGCACTTACTGGCACACCTTGAGGTATTTTAAAAAATTTATATTAGGCCAAGCATAGTCTAAGGCCCCATGTACATGGGACGCTGCTAAACGTATGTTCAGAGGCAGTTGGATGCATCGCATTCATGCATTCAATGTTATCCTATGTGACCATGTACACAGTCTCATTTATTGCTGTTTTTAGGCAGTTGCGTTTAACGGCGTTTCTTCTAAAGCAAAAAAATTGTTTCAGACGCTGAAGTTTCCGACGTTTCAGATGCCAAACGCATCTGAACGCAGCTAAGCGCGGTAACCCGCGTTTAGCCGCTTTTTCGTTTATAGGCGTTTTTTGGCCATTTAAAAAAAAATGCTTCCAAACGCAAACGCAGCAAAATGCTGCAAAACGCTGCTAAACACAGCATGTAAACGCGGCAAAACGGACGTTTTAAACGTGGGTTACTATTTGTCAAGTTAAATCGTTCAGGAGAAGTTGTAAAAACATTCCAGTGTACATGGGGACCAAAGGTTTAGGGTTAGGGCGTTGTGAATTTTGAAGACTAATCGTGCCAAAATATCTGCAGCTACAGAGGTCAGTGAGGGCTTGCTGTAATGCTCATCTACTGCTTCTTTGGTACATGTAAATAATTGAATGTCCATATCCCGTCCACAGGTTTATTTTAAATCCAAACACTGGATTACGTGCTTTGATGACTACACTCTGGTTACAACTGTAAATTAAATTGGGAGAAATCCCCCTTTATTTATGGTGGAAACTCTGTGCTCAGAAGTGTAAGAAGTGAAAAAATTAGCTGCCAACACTTATAGATCTTGACACAAAATTCTACATAAACCTTAATAAAACCCTCAAAAAACAAGTGTAAACAATGTATACAAACAATATTCAAATATAAGGAAAATGCAATCATCCATGGAAAAAAAAATGAAAAAAACTGTCAGAAATAAAAAAAGTGTGAAAAAAAGTATATATATTTCAAATATGTGATGAATCCACTCAAAAAAGTCCTATTAGGAAATTTCCAGCAGATTAAAGGTGAGTCTTCCAAAAAAAAATTTAAAATTAAAAACGAAGGGAGTGAAAATGAGACACCTCCACCGCAAACACATGCTCTAGTGAATAGATGCACCTTACCAGAATGTTTGACCACCTATAACGGACGGTCCAACAAGGTTTGTGTATATTCCATGTGACAAGACAAGGGGATCATCAGACCTCTGAGAAGCAGCTCTCCATGTAGTAACTCACAAGGAATCCATCTAGATCAAAACTAATTGTAAAGGACTCATAGGGGTTGATTTACTAAAACTGGAGAGTCAAAAACTTGGTGCAGCTGTGCACGGTAGCCAATCAGCTTCTAACTTCAGCTTGTTCAATTAAGCTTTGGCAATAAAACCTGGAAGCTGATTGGTTTCTATGCAGAGCTGCACCAGATTTTGCACTCTTCAGTTTTAGTAAATCAACCCCATAGTGTAGTATTTCGTAAAAGCTGATTTATTACAAAAGATTAAAACTACTCACAAGACAAATGCGGTAAACAAGCGGTATGTTATAACTGTACATAAGCCCCTAAACTCTTTCCTCATGTTGCGCATCGACTTCCGGGTCCCAGCTGATGTGATTGCGTCACTCTCATTGGCCCACGGACGTCATCAGGGGGAGTGGCCACAGATCCCCCTTTACAGAACTGCCAACTGTCAAAATACCCCAAAAGTGCTTGCATCTGTTTGGCCAATAATTTTCCACCCGACTCCTTTGATTTTTAATCGAAGAATGTCGGAGGGAGTGGTGCTGCCACAGCTACCTACTGACAAAATTCATCCGGTTCATTAGGAACCAGCTAAAATTTGCTCAGTGTATGACCAGCTTTAGATCTACTAGATCTCTAGATACTAGAGATGCAATCTACCTGCGCAGGTTTTTGGTTTACATCTTAAGCCTCATAAACACGATCAGACTTTGTACAATCTTCCCCGTGGATTTTTGTACAAAGGGCGTTGGCCCCAAGTTTGTATTGCATACACACGATCAGACTTTTTTAGGCAACAAACACGAACGTAGTGGCGTTTCAACGTACTGACGACACTTCGAAAGAGGACGTTCAAATACTCCAGCGCCACCTTTGGTCAACTTCTGTATTGTTGTCTGATCTTTTGCATTGGTTCTGAGCATGTGTGTTTGTACTTTGTACAAAAGTCCGATGGTTTTGTGTACACGCGGTCGGACTTTGCTCCATCGGACTTTTGTTGGCAGAAAGTTGGTCTGTTCGCACAGCCAACAAAAGTCAGATGACAACTGAAAAAGTTGGTCCGATGGAGCGTACACACGGTCGGATGTTGGTCCAAAACAGCTAATTTGCATGTTTGTTGTCAAAAAGTCCGATCGTGTGTATGGCCCTTAAGCAAGACTGAAGTGCACCAGCCATCACCCCTACTTAAATCCCACCTTGGCCTTGTTATCTTGTGTCCTGGCCAAAACTGTCCCAGAGTCTAAAGGCCCGTACACACGATCAGACTTTTTGACAACAAACATGCAAATTAGCTGGTTTGGACCAACATCCGACCGTGTGTACGCTCCATCGGACCAACTTTTTCATCGGACTTTTGTTGGCTGTGCGAACGGACCAACTTTCTGCCAACAAAAGTCTGATGGAGCAAATTCTGATCGTGTGTACACAAAACCATAGGACTTTTGTACAAAGTACAAACACGCGTGCTCAGAACCAATGCAAAAGATGAGACAACAATACAGAAGTTGACCAAAGGTGGCGGTAAAGAGCAGAAAAAACACGTGATTTGGTGAAAGTTGGCTGAAAAAGTCCTGCTGTGTGTATGCAATACAAGTTCAGGGCCAACGCCCTTTGTACAAAAATGATGTGCAGGTCTAGGTCTCATCTCCTACGCTAGTCTTTCTTTTTTCACACAGACAAGGATAGAAGGTGTGCTGGATCTTTGGGCAAGGAGCTAGGGTCCTACCACAAATGTGCATGAAATGGATTTGATAATACCCAATACAAAAATGAGTTGTCTTGCCAATATTACTACATTTGTGATGTTTCCTTAACCACTTCCCTACCCGCCCATAGTCATATGACGCCCACAAGGTGGATCTCCCATCCTGGGTGGGCGTCATATGACGTCCTCCCATTCCCGGCCGCCTGGGGGGCGCGCGCGCGCCCGCAGCGTCGCTCGGGACCCGGTGCAAGTGCCCGGCGGCCGCGATGTCCGCCAGGCACCCGCGATTGCCCGTTAAAACAACGGGACCGTGGAGCTGTGTGTGTAAACACACAGCTCCACGTCCTGTCAGCGGAGAGGAGACCGATCATGTGATCCCAGTACGGAGGAACACATGATCGGTCTCCTCCCCTTGTGAGTCCCCTCCCCCCACAGTTAGAATAACTCCTATAGGGAACACATTAACCCCTGCAGCGCCCCCTAGTGTTAACCCCTTCCCTGCCAGTCACATTTACACAGTAATTAATGCAATTTTATAGCAACGATCGCTGTGTAAATGTGAATGGTTCCAAAAATGTGTCAAAAGTGTCCGAAGTGTCCGCCGCAATGTTGCAGTCACGAAAAAAAATCGCAGATCGCCGCCATTACTAGTAAAAAAAAAAAAATGCAATAAATCTATCCCCTATTTTGTAGACGCTATAACGTTTGCGCAAACCGATCAATATACGCTTATTGCAATTTTTTTTACCAAAAATATGAAGAAGAATACGTATCGGCCTAAACTGAGTAAAAAAATAGTTTTTTAAAAAAAAAATGGGATATTTATTATAGCAAAAAGTAAAAAATATTGTGTTTTTTTTCAAAATTGTCGCTCTTCTTTTGTTTATAGCGCAAAAAATAAAAACCGCAGGGGCGATCAAATACCACCAAAAGAAAGCTCTATTTGTGGGAAAAAAAGGACGTCAATTTTGTTTAGGTGTAACGTCGCACGACCGCGCAATTGTTGGTTAAAGCGACTCAGTGCCGAATCGCAAAAAGTGCTCTGGTAAGGAAGGGTGTAAAATGGCCCGGTGCTGAAGTGGTTAACAGTATTAGCAGCAAGATGCAGAATAAAGAGCTTCCAGCTTTCCCTCTTTGATGGAGAATGGGCATTGAGCCACGGGCAAGTCGTAGAGTCACTGACTTTCCATAGAGAACAGGAGTTTTCCTTGGTAACTTCCTGAGAGGAATTTGGTTTTGGCATCCTTGCGCTTGGTCCTATTAAACAGCATGTCAGATGCTGCGTCAATGAGAGTTTTAAAGTGACATTGCCCTAGTACCTCCATGGTCTGTCTGATTATACTGGAGACTAGGCACTGTGTAAAACCAAAAAGTTATTAAACTGGCAGATTCAATCTAAAGCCCCATACACACAGTCGGAAAATCCGACCACCAAATCCACACGGTCGGACAAAGTTGCCGGAAAATCCGATCATTCTGAACGTGGTGACGTTTGTTGCGTACGACGGGACTACG
The DNA here is from genome assembly GCA_028564925.1 of Lithobates sylvaticus. NCBI lineage: Eukaryota > Metazoa > Chordata > Amphibia > Anura > Ranidae > Lithobates > Lithobates sylvaticus. The sequence continues at coordinate 29,001,420 of CM053036.1, read as the reverse complement.
TAGAGGCTAGTAGCCAATAGCTTTGGTCTTGTAATGTGATCTGAGCATGCGTGGCACTTTGTCCGGTCGGAATTCGCTACACACGATCGGATTTGGTGTGATCGGACTTTGTTGTCGGAAAATCTATCCAGCAGGAGATAGAACTTTGTCCGTCGGACAATCCGATGGAAACTGTCCGATGGTGCCTACACACGGTCGGAATTTCAGACAACATTGTCCGATAGGACAGAATCCATCGGAAAATCCGACCGTGTGTATGGGGCTTTAGCCTGCTATCCATTTTTTTCATGCATTATATTTGGAAGTCATTCATCATGGCTCGTATTTTAACTTTCTTATGCCAGATGCAAACTGGAAAACTTCTCTTCACTGTGCAATTAATTTATATGTGCAGGACCGAGAAAAGCTTTTAAGGTTACGGAAGCAGCGGAAAAAGATGACAAAACTCCCTAAGGTAAAAGCATTTTCCATTTTTATTCTGAGTTTTATGGTCAGGACTAATCATAGAAAACAAATCTTCCTGTCTTGCTGTTCCTGATTAGCAGATCCAGTGAAGCAAAAATATAGCAATTTGTTCCTCTATAGAGCGTTATTAGCTTTCTGCACAAATGTCACTTATATATTACATCCATCAACTTGTTATATAATTACTGTTTGCCATTTAAAGTTTAATGCATTATAAACCTATCTACATGCACCTTGTGGTCTTTCAATTGCAAAAGATGTGCATTGATCATGCAGTTTCACTGTGTCATTTGTTGGCCTGTATGCACAGTTTGTGTGTATTGTAGTGCTGACTGTTGACTCTGTTTTAATGTTTGTAACTTTATAATGAAAATTGTAATAAAAAGATTACAAAAAAACCGAAAATGAGGCTTATCACTGCACAGGTTAATACATGGCCTCTATCTGTAGTCTGAGAACTGACAATTCCTGTGAAGAAACTATATATCCCACAATCTATGGGTCTCTTCATTTAGTTCACTGCAGGTGAGGTGAGAGCTAAATAGAAATTAGATCTGACACAGACAGAGCAATTGACAGAGAGATCACCTTGCAATCTTTCATCACATTAGCACCCCCACATTTATGATACATCACAGAGAAAATGGTAAGGCATGGATTGGGCGCTATGTAAACTGGAAGAAAAAGTTCCCTGTCCCTTTAGCAAATAGAGACAAGCTAGATGGATGAATACATAGGGGAATCAATCAGCCATTACAGACAAAAAGTCCGATGGAGCCTACACACGGTCGGAATTTCCGACAACATTGTCCGATAGGACATTTTCCGTCGGAAAATCCGACCGTGTGTATGGGGCATTACAGGTCACATATATAGATATCTCCATTGGATATTTAGCTGCTTTACTGAAGTTCACATTTAAATGACATGTACTAATGTTCTTTTCAATTTTATTTTTTATTTATCAGCCAGTTGTGGAAACATTCTTTGGTTATGATGAAGAGGCCTCGCTGGATTCTGATGGTTCTTCAATATCCTACCAGACCGATCGAACAGACCGTACCCCCTGCACGCCAGATGAAGATGTGGAAGAGGTGACACATCTTCATTCAATAATCCAGCTATACAGAATGCCTCCTGCACATCTAACATGGTGCTATCTATTTGTAATCTGTTAAAAAGAGTCCAGTAAAATGAACAGCTCTGTTTGTTAGTGATGAATTGATCTGAAGATGGGCATTAATATTCATGTTAAGTTACTGTCAGTACTTGTCCTTCAAGGGACTGAAGTACCATAACTATATACTGACAAGAATTTTAATACCGCTGTACAATGTATGAAATGATATAAGTTCATGGGTATTAAAAGAACTTATCATATAAAATTACAGTGGCCATTCTCCAACACATATACATAACTAGACATGTGCACAACAAAAAAATGTGTTTATTTTCGTTTCGTTTTTTTTGTTTCCGAAAAAAATTAGTTTATTTTCGTTTCGTTTTTTTCATTTCCGTTGATTCATAACGATTCGTAAATTCGTAAGTCGTCGGTGTTCGTATTCGTAACGATTCGTATTTTCGTTAGAGTTATTTTTTCGTTGATTCGTTTTTTCGTTAGTTTAATTTTCGTTTATTCCTTTATTCGAAATTCAGACGAATTCGTATTTATTCGTACATTCGTAACATTCGTAACATTCGTAGCATTCGTAGATTCGTAATCGGGGCATAATTCATAATTTTAAGTAATGTGTATGCTATTATTACATTTTAAGGGACACTGAAAATTACGAATCGAAAAAAAAAGTTACGAATGTACGAATTTTTTCGTTTAATCCATTCGAAGCGCATTAAGCAGCGCCATTGTAAGATACACGAAAAATTACGAAAAAAATAAAAAAGTTACGAATGTACAAATTTTTTCGTTCAATCTATTCGAAGCACGTTAAGCAGCACCATTGTAAGAGACACGAAAAATTACGAATCGAAAAAAAAAATAAAAAAGTTACGAATGTACAAATTTTTTCGTTCAATCTATTCAAAGCACGTTAAGCAGCACCATTGTAAGGGACACGGAAAATTACCAATTCAACAAAAAAAAAAAAGTTACGAATGTACGAATTTTTTCATTCATTTTCATTGTTCCTGTTTTCGTTTTTTTCGGATTTTCTTCATTCGTACATTCGTTGTTTCTAATTTGTTTTTTTCGGATTTTCGGATTCGTTCGATTCGAACGATTCGTTATTCGTTAAAAAATTTTGTGAATCGTTCGTTCATTCGTACGAAAACGAATGAACGAAAATAACGAAAAAAAACGAAACGAATTGCACATGTCTATACATAACCTCCTCTCCAAAAATTCCAGCTATAGCCATTGTTGTGCCTCCTGTTTCCTGCAATGCCTATGAAGCCATAAACTACACAGTAAATAAAAAGTAAGAATAGAATTGTATTTGATAGGCTTAAAGCCCAACCCCAGTAAAATTAAAAGTCCTCTTTTGCAGGGGGGGTTGTATCCACACTGCAAGGGTTAAAGTGGTTGTAAACCCAAGATAAAAAACAAACAAAAAAAACCTCTAAGACAAAGGCATCCCATACTAGCTCATTATAAAATACTTACCTTAGAACGAAGCCCTGCAGCGGTGCCCGCACACCGCTGAGATGGCTGACATCTTCCATGGTGTTTCTTCTGGGTATGCGGGCTCCGGGTGAGTGGCCAGAGCTGCAATGACATCAGGCGTGCGGGAGCCGGCAGGCATGGCACAGAGCTCTGAAAAAAACAGCACATACAGCTGTTCCTTCAAAGCGCATGTGCCGATGACGGCGTATATAGTAAATATCTCCTAAACGGTGCATGTTTAGGAGATATTTACAGTACCTACAGGTAAGCCTTATTATAGGCTTACCTGTAGGTACAATTAAAAAAGAAGACTTTCCTTCCTCTTTAACTGTTCATTTCTGTCTAGGGGATACACTTACTTGTTCCTTCGCTCCCCTTGTAGTATATTAATGGACCTTTACTAAAAAAAACAAGAATGTTGCATATACTGTACAAATTACTTGCAGTTGTAGAAAAACAATGCAGAACATTCAGTGGGGGTTATTTACAAAAGGCCAATCCACTTTGCACTGCAAGTGAACTTGAAAGTGCCCTGAAAGTGCACTTGGAAGTGCAGTCGCTCTAAATCTAAGGGGTAGATCTGAAATGAGTGGAAGCTCTGCTGATTTTATCATCCAATCATGTGCAAGCTAAAATTATGTTTTTTATTTTCCTTGCATGTTCCCCTCGGATCTACAGTGACTTTACTTCCAGTGCACTTTCAAATGCACTTGCAGTGCAAAGAGGATTTTCCTTTAGTAAATAGCCCCCAGAGTGTCACAAACATGCATACAACACACCTGCACAAACTATCCAGCCTAGCTAATGAGTTTTGAAAATGGTCTGTATGTGCAAAGGAATACACTAAAAAGTTACTTGGCTTGCGTTATAGCTGGCCTACAATTTCCCTAGCAAACAGGACTCCAGGCTTCTCAAGCGATTGCAAGAAACCAGGTTCTTGCTATTTATCTCTTGTAGTGTACATTATAGTGTTTCACCTCTGGCAGAGCTTTCCTTCACCTTGTGGAGTCCTCTCTGGCAGAGCCATTCCTTATTTTTGTGGAGTCTCCTCTTTCAACTTGCGTCCATGTATTTATAAATTCTCTGTAGCCATTCCCACATGGATGTATACCTTTCTATGTCTTTCTTTCTACATCAGTTTCTGTGAGAGAAGCATATTCATAAGTCCAAACTCTAGATGTAGTATCCTACATGCCAAGGGTCAAATATGTCAAAAGGTCAAGTTATTGTTAATCCTTATTGACATAGCTTTGGGTCCAATGTTTGAAAAAGCTCCTCTAAAACAATGGCATTAACTAAAAATGTGTACATTGTCCAAATATGAAACATTAGTCTCTATTTCCCCATTGTATTATAAGACAGTGAAATAGTCATGTGCAAATATAGTTCCAATGGCATTTGTCTATTGCCTTGTACACACGGTCGGATATTCCGACCACAAAATCCATCTGATTTTTTCCAAAAGATTTTGGCCGAAACTTGTCTTGCATACACACGGTCGCACAAAGTTGTCGGAAAATCCGATCATTCCGAACGAGGTGACGTACAACACGTACGACGGGACTACGTAGAGGCCAGTAGCCAATAGCTTTCGTCTCCAAATTTCTTCTGAGCATGCGTGGCACTTTGTGCGTCGGAATTCTCTATACACGATCGGAAAAAGTCTGATCGGATTTTGTTGTCGGAAAATTTTAGATCCTGCTCTCAAATTTTTTCAGTCGGAAATTCCGACAGAAAAAGTCCGCTAGAGCCCACACATGATCGGATTTTCCAACAACATAATCCGATCGGACTTTTTCCATCAGGATATCCGACCGTGTGTACGGGGCATAAGAGATGTTTCCACAAGAAAACTAATGTTGTTTACTCCAACAACAAATGTGTTTATGTAAGTCTGCAAAATCACAAAACCTACAACACCCCCCGCCAGACGGTTCTCCCCTACACTCCATCAATGGATCCTCCCTCAGCATCCTCACATCCAATGCAGGGCTATGCAGGTCTTGATGAGATCAGAGGACAAGAGGCTGCAGGTACCCATCTGGCTGCATGGAGTGAAGGATCAGGTAAATAAAGCCGCTTTATGTGGTCTTTTCGTTTTCCTGGAGTTCAGCTCAGAATATTCTCTACACAGGGCATGGCCAAAGAAGATACAGAGCTGAGGTTCCGCCAGCTAACTATGGAGTACCAGGCCTTACAGCGGGCATATGCCCTTCTGCAGGAACAAGTGGGTGGAACCCTGGATGCAGAGCGAGAAGTCAAGGTGATTATTTGTTTAATTTCTTTTTCCCCTTTACGTTTCTGTTATTCACAAGCCATTTTCTTTGCAGAGATAACCTCTTAAAGTGGAAGTAAACCCTCCTATCGTTTTCAGCCAAGGAAGCTGCCATCTTGGCCTCTGTTCAATCTTCAACTGCCATGAAGCTGCACATGTGATCAGTTATGACACCAGCCATTGGATGGTTTGACAGTTTGGTTGAAAGCATAGTCAATGTGACAGGTAGCATTTCCGGCATGCCATTTTTTTTTTTTAACTATTTAAATCAAAGGGTTTACTTCCGCTTTAAACCCCTCAATCCTTTATTGGTTCATGTTGTATCTTTTTTGTGGTTATGAACTAATAGAAGTGTAAATAACTGATATCTGTACTAATGATGAATTGGTACATATCAGCTGAAAGTGGAAATTTTTTATTCCTACAGACTCGAGAGCAACTGCAATCTGACATTCATCATTACCAAACAAGAATAGAAGATCTTGAGAAAGCCATTTCTGAACAGGGCCAGGTGAGATGCGTTTATGAGGCTTCTATTAATGGATGGGAAGAGAATTGTATTTAAATATTAACTCCAGGCAATCCACTCCACTGATATACAGAAGTATGAACGCTGTTTTACCAACTAAGGGGTTTGCATTTCTGTACATCCTGCCCTTAGATCAGGGGTCTCAAACTGGTGGCCCTCCAGCTGTTGCAAAACTACAAGTCCCATGAGGCATTGCAAGGCTGACAGTTAAAAGCATGACTCCCACAGGCAGAGGCATGATGGGACTTGTAGTTTTGCAACAGCTGGAGGGCCGCCAGTTTGAGACCCCTGCTAGATGTATACAGCTCTGTCACATAGCATGGCAGATAGATTACACCAGTAACAGTTAGGCAATACAGTGGTGTCTAGACATGTGCACAACAAAAAAAAAAGTTTATTTTTGTTTCGTTTTTTTCGATTCCGTTGATTCGTAAATTCGTAAGTCGTCGGTGTTCGTATTCGTAACGATTCGTACATTCGTAAGTCGTCGGTGTTCGTATTCGTAACGATTCGTATTTTCGTAAGAGTTATTTTTTCGTTTAATTTTCGTTTGTTTGAAATTCGGACGCATTCGTATTTATTCGTACATTCGTAACATTCGTAACATTCGTAGATTCGTAATCGGAGCATAATTCATAATTTTATGTAATGTGTATGCTATTATTACATTTTAAGAGACACGGAAAATTACGAATCGAAAAAAAAAGTTACGAATGTACGAATTTTTTCGTTCAATCCATTCGAAGCACGTTAAGCAGCATCATTGTAAGAGACACGGAAAATTCCGAATCGGAAAAAAAAAAGTTACAAATGTACGAATTTTTTCGTTCAATCCATTCGAGGCACGTTAAGCAGCGCCATTGTAAGATACACGGAAAATTACGAATCGAAAAAAAAAAAAAGTTACGAATGTACGAATTTTTTCGTTCAATCCATTCAAGGCACGTTAAGCAGCGCCATTGTAAGAGACACGGAAAATTACGGATCGAAAAAAAAAGAAAAAAGTTACGAATGTACGAATTTTTTCATTCAATCCATTCGAGGCACGTTAAGCAGCGCCATTGTAAGGGACACGGAAAATTACCAATTCAACAAAAAAAAAGTTACGAATGTACGAATTTTTTCGTTCTTTTTCATTTTCGTTCCTGTTTTCGTTTTTCGGATTTTCTTCTTTCGTACATTCGTTGTTTCTAATTAGTTTTTTTCGGATTTTCGTTGTTTTTGGATTCGTTCGATGCGAACGATTCGTTAAAATTTTTAGCGAATCATTCGTTCATTCGTACGATAACGAATGAACGAAAATAAAAAAAAAAAAAACTAAAAACTAAAAAACAATGAAACAAATTGCACATGTCTAGTGGTGTCCTCTCTATACCCATAGCCTGCTGACTGGGCAGCAAAGGTTCATTCAAGCCCCGTTCACATATAGTACAGTGACTTGCATTTTACCAGGTTAGTGCTAGGACAGTGCTAGGACAGTGCTAGGACACACTGAAAACAATTGTTTTCTATGTGTCATGTTAACACTACACCCCAGAGGTGCATTGCAGTGAGCTGCAATAAAATGCAGACACGTTACATTTTTATCACAGCATACAGGAAAGGATTGTATGCCACTATACAGTAGGGTTGCCACCTTTTCTTCAAGCCAAACCCGAACACTTTAGCAGCAGCGTTTATTTTTTTTGGGGGGGGGGGGTATACGCTATAAGATTGTAAAAGACCTGGGACACTTTCGGTGGTCTGAAAGAGAGTAGTAATGTGGTACTTAGCACGCCACGGCAAAAAGTGCACGTGGCTGAATTGTGAGTGTTATACCACGGAATGCAGGGGTCAGATATGTCCTGGGGAGAGGGCTAGTGCTATCAGGGGGTGGGGGAGTTATATATGTGCTGGGAAGGAGTCTTTGGGAGGGGGAGAGGGCCAGTGCTTACAGGGGGGGTTGGATGTGTGCTGGGGGATGCTTTGGGAGGGGAGAGGGCTAGAGCTAGCAAGGGGGGTGCCCGGATATGTGCTGGGGGGACACATTGGTAGGGGAAAGGACTTGTGCTAGTGGGGGAGGGGGGTCAATTATGTGTTCGGGGGACACTTTGGGAGTGGAGAGAGCTGGCCCTAGCAAGGGGGGGGGGGGGTCAGATATGTGCTGGGGGTGCTTTGGGAGGGAAGAGGGCTAGTGCAAGAAGGAGGGGTGTTCTTTTGGTGGTATTTAATCATCACTGGGGTTTTTAATTGTTTGCTATATAAATGAAAATATACTGAAAATGTAAACAAATTAAAAAAAAAAAAAACACGCTTTTCTTAGTTTCTGTTAAAAAAATTGTAATTTTTTGTAACAGTTTTTTGGACATTTATTTTACGTACTGTCACCAGACAAATGGTCACCAGACCATTTTATGTACTGTCACTGTCACCAACATCATCATATGACTAGTGTGGCAGTAATCAGGGACACTGACTGGTGACAGTATGTAAAATAAATAAAAAAGCAAAAGAATTAATAATTATACGATTAAACGATTTTCTTTTTTTTTTTTTTTTTTTACAATTTTACATACTGTAACCAGAGCAGTACAGTGTCACCATAATGACACTGTATTGCTCTGGGGAGATTATGAGGATTTTTTTTTTTTTACACTTTGATTGCCTATTACAGTGATAATCACTATTATTAACAATCATTTTAATGAATGATATCCATCCATGTGCCATTGTGTACAATTATGTAAGCTGTGATTGGGCACAGCTACAGTATCTCGAATTTTGGAAATATTTTAGAATATATTTTCATGTGACAACAATGAAGAAATGACAGTTGTCTACAATGTAAAGTAGTGAGTGTACAGCTTGTATAACAGTGTAAATTTGCTGTCCCCTCAAAATAACTCAACACACAGCCATTAACGTCTAAACCGCTGGCAACAAAAGTGAGTACACCCCTAAGTGAAAATGTCCAAATTGGGCCCAAAGTGTCAATATTTTGTGTGGCCACCATTATTTTCCAGCACTGCCTTAGCCCTCTTGGGCATGGAGTTCACCAGAGCTTCACAGGTTGCCACTGGAGTCCTCTTCCACTCCTCCAAGACGACATCACAGAGCTGGTGGATGTTAGAGACCTTGTGCTTCTCCACCTTCCGTTTGAGGATGTCCCACAGATGATCAATAGGGTTTAGGTCTGGAGACATGCTTGGCCAGTCCATCACCTTTACCCTCAGCTTCTTTAGCAAGGCAGTGGTCGTCTTGGAGGGTTTGGGGTTGTTATCATGTTGGAATACGGCCCATTCTCTGAAGGGAGGGGATCATGCTCTGCTTCAGTATGTCACATTCATGGTTCCCTCACTGAACTGTAGCTCCCCAGTGCCGGCAGCACGCATGTATCCCCAGGCGATGACACTCCCACCACCATGCTTGACTGTAGGCAAGACACACCTTTTTTTTATTCCTCACCTGGTTGCCGACACACATGCTTGACACCATCTGAACCAAATAAGTTTATCTTGGTCTCATCAGACCACAGGACATGGTTCCAGTAATCCATGTCCTTAGTCTGCTTGTCTTCAGCAAACTGTTTGCGAGCTTTCTTGTGCATCATCTTCAGAAGAGGCTTCCTTCTGGGATGACAGCTATGCAGACCAATTTGATGCAGTGTGCTGAGCACTGACAGGCTGACCCCCCACCCCTTTCAACCTCTGCAGCAATGCTGGCAGCACTCATACATCTATTTTCCAAAGACAACCTCTGTATAAGACGCTGAGCACGTGCACTCAACTTCTTTGGTCGACCATGGCGAGGTCCGTTCCGAATGGAACCTGTCCTGTTAAACCGTTGTATGGTCTTGGCCACCATGCTGCAGCTCAGTTTCAGGGTCTTGGAAATCTTCTTATAGCCTAGGCCATCTTTATGTAGAGCAACAATTCTTTTTTTTCAGATCCTCAGAGAGTTCTTTGCCATGAGGTGCCATGTTAAACTTCTAGTGACCAGTATGAGAGAGTGAGAGCGATAACACCAAACTTAACATACCTGCTCCCCATTCACACCTGAGACCTTGTAACACTAACGAGTCACATGACACCGGGGAGGGAAAATGGCTAATTGGGCCCAATTTGGATATTTTCACTTAGGGGTGTACTCAATTTTGTTCCCAGCAGTTTAGACATTAATGGCTGTATGTTGACTTTTGAGGGGACAGCAAATTGACACTGTTATACAAGCTGTACACTCACTACATTACATTGTAGCAAAGTGTAATTTCTTCAGTGTTGTCACATGAAAAGATATAATAAAATATTTATAAAAATGTGAGGGGTGTACTCACTTTTGTGAGATACTGTATCACATGGTACAGGGGCGCTGTGATTGGCCATGTCTGATCACTGTGACCAATCACAGAGATAGCAATAGTACACAATGAATGGCTATGAATGAAATCCATTGTGTACTATTGACATGTGATCGCTGTGATTGGTCACAGCAATCACAAGGTACAACGATCTGTGTCCGGTGGACACAGCAGATGACAGATCACGCAGGCATGCGGCTCCTAGGGCATGTATGAGGCATGCATCTGAAGGATGTCATAAGGATTTCACAGTACTCCCGCTTGGCCGTCATTTTACAATAGGCTAAGCAGGAAGTGGTTAAGCTACCACAGGGGGATGTTTACATGACACGGACATTGCAAAAATGATCCCCCTGTCTCATTCAGCAGGGCTGTCAAACAATCAACAGCAATCTGGTTGAATACCAAAATGTAGCCTAAAAGAGCAGCGGCAAAATAAAGAGGTAATCCCTCTACTCCCCCTGCTATCTCCCCCATCAGCATCTTCATAGGCGTGCGCACAGGGTGTGCCTGGGCACACCCTAATCACCCCCTGTGGAGCATATTCCCCCTGTTTAGACCCCTATTATTTCACCAACGCCTTCTAATGGGGCTTCTAAAAACATTTTTAAAAAATGAAAAAAAAAAATAAGAAATTGTGAAAAATAATAAAAAATAAAATAATAAAAATTAAAAAATACTGACACCGTCCACTGCTCTACTGACACCAATCTCTGCTCTACTGACTCTGTCGATATATATATATATATATATATATATATATATATATATACACACATGCACACACACATGCATATGTGTTTGATCTTTGGGGTGCACACCGTAATGCAATAGGCTGCGCACACTAGACATGTGCACAATAGAAAAATTTGTTTAGTTTTGTTTCGTTTCTGTTCGTTTCCGTTGATTCGTAACGATTTGTAATTTCGTAAGTCGTCGGTGTTTGTATTCGTAACGATTCGTAAATTTGTAAGTCGTCGGTGTTCGTATTCGTAACGATTCGTATTTTCGTAAGAGTTATTTTTTCGTTGATTAGTTTTTCGTTTATTCGAAATTCGGATGCATTCGTATTTTCGTAGATTTAGTTACATTCGTACTTTCGTAAGATTGATTTATTCGTACTTTCGTAACATTGTTTTTGTAGATTCGTAATCGGAGCATAAGGCCTCATGCACACGGACGTTTTAAAAAACGGGCTGTAAAGCTAGGTTGGACGTCTGGAAAAAGCAGCCTAAAAAAACTTGACTTTTACCGCGTTTTGCATTGGCGTTTTTGCACGTTTTTTAGCGTCAGCGTTAATTAGCGTTTTACACATCTCTAATTTACTATACAGGGATTACAGTGTCCAATCAACTTTTTGCAGCAAAAAAACGCTGCAGCTCAAAAACGCCGGTGCGCGTTTTTGCGCGTTTTTTGAGTGTTTTTGCTTGATTCGCGTTTTTACAGCTCTAGCCCAGCGCCACGGAATGCACTGGTCCTGGGTTTTTTTTACAGCTTAAAAACGCCTATGCCATTTGCAGCTCAAAAACGCCTAGGTGGGCATGAAGCCATAGACTAACATGGACAGGCGTTTTTAAGCTGCAAAAAACGCTCAAAAACGCGGCTGCAAAAACTTCCATGTGCATGAGGCCTTATTCATAATTTTATGTAATGTGTATGCTATTATTGCATTGTAAGAGACACGGAAAATTACGAATCGAAAAAAAAAAGTTACGAATGTACGAATTTTTTCGTTCAATCCATTCGAAGCACGTTAAGCAGCGCCATTGTAAGAGACACGAAAAATTACGAATCGCAAAAAAAAAAAAAAAAAAGTTACGAATTTACGAATTTTTTTGTTCAATCCATTCGAAGCACGTTAAACAGCGCCATTGTAAGGGACACGGAAAATTACGAATCTAAAAAAAAAAAAAAAGTTACGAAGGTACGAATTTTTTCGTTCAATCCATTCGAGGCACGTTAAGCAGCGCCATTGTAAGGGACACGGAAAATTACCAATTTAACAAAAAAAAAAGTTACGAATGTACGAATTTTTTCGTTCATTTTGATTTTCGTTGTTCCTGTTTTCGTTTTTCGGATTTTCTTCTTTCGTAGTTTTGTTGTTTCTAATTTGGTTATTTCGGATTTTCGTTGTTTTTCATATTCGTTCGATTGGATAATTCGTTATTCGTTAAAATTTTTAGCGAATCATTCATTCATTCGTACGATAACGAATGAACGAATATAACGAATTTTAACGGAAAACAAATAAAAACTAAACTAATTGCACATGTCTAGCGCACACCTATGAGCATCTTCATTGTCAGCACATAGGATGTAGCATACGTGGCTCCCAGTCCTGCTCCCCCTTTCCTAGTCTAAATACTGCTGTATAGGGATAGCAAGAGGCTGATACCAAACTAAGTTCAGGTACTTATACTAGTTGCAGTTAAATACATGCATTAATAATTTATTATTATACGTTTTGATAAATTTGTGTCTTTTTTTATCCAAATGGAATCAGCAGAGGGACTACTGGTTCAGACCTGCTTAATTAATGTATTTTTTTATTTTTTTCACACTGTTGGAGATATGAAAATGATAGCAAGGTGTTTATTTTAAACAGATAAGTGCAGTGACTATGTGTAAAGCGCAGTAACCCATTGCAACCAGTAAAGCAAAATATATGAATACAGTAAACCCCCCTCCATCGCGGGGGTTACGTTCCGGACCCACCCGCGAAAAGTGAAAAACCGCGAAATAGAAAGACCCTATTTAAATACACCCTAGGCATGTTTTGTTAACTTTTTAATAGCATTTAAAGGTCTTTAAACACACTTTTAAACAATATGAACACATAAAAGATATATAGAGAGAGAGATCACACAAAAATATTGTGTTAACAGTACAGTATACTGTAAAGTAAAATATAGAGTACAGTATTGTATGTACAGTACAGTACTGTACTCAGCAGAAAAGAAGATGACTACAGTACTGTATACTGTAAGCAGCAAATAATCAAATAAGAGCAGCTACTGTTCTTCTGAAGGTGCAGGTTCAGCAGGAGCTTCTTCAGGTGTAGGTGCCTTCTTGCTGCTCCAGAACCTCCAATTCTACATCAGAGGTGGCCGTGGAGGTACTTGGGGTGGATGCGGCCTTCTTCTGTTTTGGGAAGAACATAGTTATAGACAGTTGCTGGGCATGTTTCTTCTTTTGAGCGAGGAGGTTCTTGTACACCTGGATGGCTCCATCAATGCTGTTTTGGAACTGCAGTGAACGAACCATGTCAGGATCCCACTCAGCTAACATCTGTTTCAGGTCATTGGCCGTACGCACGACCCTGCCAAGGCGCTCAATTGACAAGCCTTCATCTTCTTCCTCCTCCTCCTGTTCCTCCACTTCCTCCTCACTCGCTGACTTGGTGAGTTCTGTCAGATCCTCATCGGTTAGTGGAGCTGAATGGGTTTCAATTAGGTCATTGACGTCGTCCTGGGTCATATCCTGAAAACCTTCACCTCCTAGCAACCTGGCCAGCCTAATTGCCTTGTCCACAGCTGAATGATGAACTTCGTCAGGAGAGAACCCTTCATAATTGTGAATAATGTCTGGCCAAAGCTTCTTCCAACAGGCATGCACAGTCTCCTTCTTCATCTCCTTGAGGGCCTTTTGTATGTTCTCCAGACAGGTTGCAATGGTGTAATTACGCCAGTAGTCCTTCAAATTGAAATTTTCATCATTGTTCATGGATTCGACAAGATGATTCAAGGAGTTGCGAGTGTACAGCGCCTTGAATGCTCGTATCACCCCCTGGTCCATGGGCTGAATTAAAGACGTGGTGTTGGGTGGAAGGAACTCAACTTGCACTCCTTCGTATGATAGATCCATGGCGTGGCCTCCTGCATTATCCATCAGCAGAAGCACCTTAAAAGCAATGCCAAGTTGGGCAAGGTAGACCTTGACGGCTGGGATGAAACAATTATGGAACCACTCAGTTGTGAGGACTTTAGTCATCCAAGCCTTACTGTTATGCATCCAATGGACTGGTAGCTGGTTCTTGTTTTTATTCTTCAGTGCTCTGGGATTCTTGGCCTTGTAGATCAGGGCTGGCTTGATCATAAACCCAGCAGCATTTCCACACATAACCAAGGTTACTCTGTCCTTATAAGCCTTGAATCCAGGTGCTCGGGCTTCCTCCTTCATGATGTAGGTCCGTTTGGGCATTCTTTTCCAGAACAAGCCGGTCTCATCCATATTAAAGACTTGCACTGGTTGGTACCCACCCTCCTCAATGATACTCTTGAAGGTCTCATTGGTGTACCTTGCAGCAGCTTCTTTGTCGGCAGATGCAGCTTCACCTTGCAATGAAACGCTCTTCAACTGATAGCGTTTCTGGAAGCGGTCAAACCATCCCTTGCTGGCAGAAAAACCTCCTGATGTACTAGAAGGCTGATCAGGATTGTCGCTGTCTGACTGTTCAGCTGCAGCAGAGCCTCCTTCAGAGCCTCCTTGATTGGCAAAAGTGTCATACAGCTTCTTTGCCTGGGTCCTGATGGTGTTACCATCCAATGTGATGCTTTTTTTTCTGCAATCTTGGATCCAAATGGCCAAGGCAGTTTCCATCCTAACAATGTTTTTATTGCGGGAAGAAACAACTCTTTTTGCAGCTTGGTTGATGGACACTGCAGCAGTTGCCCTGATATTCTTCTCATCCTTCTTGATGTAGCGAATCGTTGACCCATTCATACCATAATGGCGGGCTACAGCAGCATAACTCTGTCCTTCCTTTACCATGTCAAGAAGTTTCACCTTCTCCATTATTGTTAGGAACTTCCTCTTCTTTTGTGGCTCACCAGAAGCCGCAGCCTTAGATGATCGGCGTTTGGGTGGCATGATTTCAGCTACTGTACAGTATCCTTGTTTGTGGTTGGCACAAGTACAGTACAAGCACAGTTACCGCCCCCTCTAACGTCAACACGCTCGGTGCGTTCCACCGCTGCCTCGATATGATTCGCCGCTACATAACCGCGAAATGGCGAAATATTACCGCGATATCGGAATAACGGGTCCTAATTATAACAGCGCGATATACCGGGACCGCAAAAACTGAACCGCGATATAGCGGGGGTTTACTGTATAGCCATTGGACTTTGCTCTGCCATAGTAAACATGCTCTTAGGCTCGATTCTCATCTCTGCATTTTGCTTTTGGGCGTTTTTGCAGTGCTTTTTGCGGTGCTTGCCGCGTTTTTGGACACACATTTTTACCGTGATTTTGGCGCGATTTGCGTTTTTGTATTTTTTTTTTTTTTTTTTTACATTTTTTTTTTTTTACACTGTGGTTGCTTAGCAACCAGCTATATACAGTGTAAAAAAAAAAAACAAAAAAACGCAAATCGCGGTAAAAACGCGGTACTTGCGCTTTGGATGCGGGTCCCTTGACTTCAATTGCATGCAAAACGCTGCATTTTGCATGAAAAAAAGTCCCCGACCTTTTCCAAAAACGCAGAGGCACGAAAATGCATTGATGTGAACATGTTCCATAGGAACCCATGTTTAAAAATTTCCCTGCATTTCTGCAAAATGCAAAATGCATCAAAAAAACGCGCTAGTGTGAATGGAGCCTTAATGCCCCGTACACAGGAGTGGAATTTCCATCGGAAAAATCTTGGATGGTTTTTCTGACGGAATTCCGCTCAAGCTTGGCT
This sequence comes from Lithobates sylvaticus, assembly GCA_028564925.1. NCBI lineage: Eukaryota > Metazoa > Chordata > Amphibia > Anura > Ranidae > Lithobates > Lithobates sylvaticus. Next base: position 28,985,512 of record CM053036.1, on the reverse strand, counting down.
TGCATACACACGATCACATAAAAGTTCTCTGAACTTTCGACCGTCAAGAACGTGGTGACGTACAACACTACGACGAGCCGAGAAAATGAAGTTCAATGCTTCCGAGCATGCGTCGAATTGTTTTCGGAATTTCCGATCGGAACTTTTTCCGTCGGAAAAATAGAGAACCTGCTCTCAATCTTTTGCTGGCGGAAATTCTGCCAGCAAAAGTCCAATGGAGCATACACACGGAATTTCCGACTAACAGCTCACATCGGACTTTTGCTGGTGGAATTTCCGATCGTGTGTACGGGGCATTAGTGTCTACTCTCAGGAAGCTTTTTTGTTGTTTTTTGGGGATTTTATTGTGTGGGTATGTCAGTGTATAGTACATTTTTTTATTTTCAGATCCCCTTTATAAGGTATCAATGAACATTATTATTTTTTTACTGCTCATTTCTATTACTTTGCTCTTCAGGAGCCTTGTACAATTTTACATACATCAAATGCGGATGTCTTCCATTCTCCTGATTATCTGCTTGTTTTAATCTCATCATATATCTACAAAGACAATATAACCTAGACAAGTCTGTGGATACAATATCACAGCAATTAGACTCAAAACATACCTGTGATCAAAGCTTTCCAAATTATTCTGCCATGCTCATGACTAGTGTAGCCTATATACTACCCACCAGCTGGTACAGCCAAAATACTTCCCCTTACTTTAGATTAAATAATAGACCACACCTTCTTTTATGGAGTAAATGGCCGCAACAGCCTTTTATTAAAACATAACTCCAATAACTGAAAAACACATATAAATAACCATAGTGATAAATAACATATCAACACATAACCCGTAAACAAACATAAGAACTGTAAACAATCAGTTACACCCTGTTAATTGGTCAGTGACGGAGCTAAGTACTATAAACATATATATATATCTACTGTATCTGTATATATATATAACACCACCGGGGGCACTGCGGGATATAAAACATAACCAACTGGCCTCCATCTGTGCCGCCCGGAGACAAACACCTATCCCGCAGTGCACGAGTAATCATCAAATAAATAATTAGATGTACTACCAGGAGGGGCCATCTACTGATGAGCCCCCCACAAACCGGAGGGGCCATCTAATGATGAGCCCCCCACAAACCGGAGGGGCCATCTAATGATGAGCCCCCCACAACACTTACCACCTACATAACTGCTCCGTCACTGACCAACGAACAAACACGCCCCCCTTTTCATATGATGAACCTTCTGCTTCCGATTCCTGAAACGACAACAAAAACATTAAAACCTCCAAAACAATGCCTTATATTAGGGAGGGTGGGTGGGAAAAACCTGCCTCCTCGTGTGTTACTGCCCGCCGAATGTCCGTGGTAGCCACGCCCCCTTTTTATATGGCCGCTCCCCCCGTCTACTGATTGGCCCGCTGCGCTGGCCACACCCCTTACAAGTTACAATGTGTGTCCTAGACACACTGTCATGGCCAGGCCTGCCCTAATTTGCTTTGCTGCATCCCGGTCCGGCCCTCTCTTGACTAGTGTAGCCTATATACTACCCACCAGCTGGTACAGCCAAAATACTTCCCCTTACTTTAGATTAAATAATAGACCACACCTTCTTTTATGGAGTAAATGGCCGCAACAGCCTTTTATTAAAACATAACTCCAATAACTGAAAAAACACATATAAATAACCATAGTGATAAATAACATATCAACACATAACCCGTAAACAAACATAAGAACTGTAAACAATCAGTTACACCCTGTTAATTGGTCAGTGACGGAGCTAAGTACTATAAACATATATATATATCTACTGTATCTGTATATATATATAACACCACCGGGGGCACTGCGGGATATAAAACATAACCAACTGGCCTCCATCTGTGCCGCCCGGAGACAAACACCTATCCCGCAGTGCACGAGTAATCATCAAATAAATAATTTGATGTACTACCAGGAGGGGCCATCTACTGATGAGCCCCCCACAAACCGGAGGGGCCATCTAATGATGAGCCCCCCACAAACCGGAGGGGCCATCTAATGATGAGCCCCCCAAAACACTTACCACCTACATAACTGCTCCGTCACTGACCAACGAACAAACACGCCATAGCCTAAAAGGTTGACACCTCATCCTTGCAGGCACCTCCACACCCGCAGGGCCGACTGAATCCCCTCCTGCAGACCCAACGACCACAGGTCGATGCCCACATCAGTTAAATGGACCCCGTCCCTCCTCAAATAGAGGCCCACATTCTTCTCCAGTTCCCTGTGACGTACCACCAACCCCCCGTGCCATGTCACAAACCTCCCAACCACTTTATTCACCCTAATTCTGGCTTTGTTAATCCGGTAAACGGACCTGGCCGTACGCCATGTTGTCCTTGCCACTATGTCCGACCAGATTAACAACGTGTCTGGGAATTTCGCTCGCAGATACATCCAATCATTTTTAATGTCCGCGATCAGATCCCTGACCGTGCGGACCCCCAGATCGTTCCCCCCAGCATGTACGACAAGCACTGCAGGCGGCCTGTCCAGCCACGCAAACCTCTCAGCTTCTGGGACTACCCTGCCCCACATCATTCCCGGTTTCCCCAACCATCTTATAGTTGCCTCCCTTCTTGAAATCCCCAACTGCCTCCCACCTGGTCTCGCGTCCCCTCTCCGTGCGCCCCAACACACATACGAGTGTCCGAGAATCCAGATAAGGCGTGGGAGCACTGCGTCTGAAATGACAAACATAGTGTAAAGGACTTGCACCCCCAGGACCCTTGACCAGGTTACCCCTTTGTAGGCAGATATGCACAACAACAACATCTTAACACCCCATCTTTTTTTTTTTTTTTTTTTAATTTTAATTTTTTCCTTCCCACACTAACTGAGGCCGAATATAGGTGCGGAATCGCCTGGACTCCCATCTCCCCATCCGTCGCACATCCACCTCATCCAGCCCGTACCTAGCAGCCTCAGTGGCCGCCCCGATGCGGAAGGAGTGTGAGGCGTAGGCGGAACTATCCAACCCCAACCCCTTTAAACACTTACGCAAAACCGCAACAAACTGGAACCTGGACAAATTAGCTCCATCCTCGTGTACCAAAAAGGAGCCATCCCCTCCCGGCCTTATGCCCGCAAAATCCCTTACCGTTTTTACCGGGCACATTGCACAACCTTCTACTGCATACAGCGATATCTGTACCCCCACACCTTTTTGGTCCGTTTTTGACTTCCGCAACCGCACGGACACCCTGTCCTCCAGGACCACTACATCCCCCCGCAGTAAACCACCCGCCCTTCCTTTTGCTGGGCTGACCAATTCCCCTATACGAAATGCCCCAAAAAACGCCAATGAAAAAGCGGTTTTAAACAATAAACGCTCATAACCATCCCTGCAAACCGATCCCAACTGTATCCCCAAATCCAATAAATTTTTGAATGTAATCGGCCGTCTGGTGTCCTTAGTCCTGTTTTCTTTCCTGTAACCCTTAATGGCCTGTTTCACCCAAAAATCCTTTGTCCAATCTACTTTCTTTTGTAATTTGAACAAAAAGGCCAAAGCCGCCATTTTCTTCTCAATAGCCGATACCGATCGCCCCCTTTCCATGTTCCTGGATACCAAATATAGCACCAACAGTCGACCTGACGACCCATACTCACCCACACCTGCTTCTTGCATCAGTTCTCCCCACTCTCTCCACACCTTCTGGTACCCTGCCCATGTGGACGTACTCACCGACTTCTGTATCCATCCCGCCGCTATTCTAGTGCCAAATCCCATATCCAAGCGGGGCAAGGAACTCCCACCTTCTGTGCCTCCGGCGCCAGAGCCCTGAATTTGTCCCACTGGAACCGAGATAAAGAGTCAGCCAGTGTATTCTCCACCCCCGGGATATGTACAGCATATAAAAACACATTCAATCGCAAGCAGCGCAACACCAACTGTCGCATCAGCCGAATGACAGGTGGCGAAGCCGCCGACATGCTATTGATGACCTGCACTACCCCCATGTTGTCACAATTCAAACGCAACTTCAAATTTCGACATGACTCGCCCCACAGTTCCATCGCTAGTACTACCGGAAAGAGCTCCAGGAGCACCAGATTACGCAACAACCCAGCCTCTGCCCAATTCCGTGGCCACGGTTCCGCACTCCACCGTCCTTGGAAGTACGCCCCATACCCGGTAGATCCTGCGGCGTCTGTCACCAACTCCACGTCGAAGTTACTTACCGGACCAGACATCCACACCGACCTTCCGTTAAACTCTGCTAAAAATTGATACCATACCTGCAGGTCATCCCTATGTTCCTTACGCAGCCTAATGTAATGCGTGGGAGCCTTGACCCCAGCCGTAGCCGAAGACATCCGACGGCAAAATATTCGCCCCATGGGAATAATCCTGCATGCAAAATTCAATTTTCCTAACAGGGATTGCAACGTACGCAGCTGCACTTTCTTGCACCCATGTATCTCCCTGATCTCTTTCTGCAAATCCCTGAGCTTCTCTTCAGGTAACCTGCATTCCATTTTTATGGAATCAATAACTATACCTAAGAAGCTCAGCTCTGTCCGTGGCCCCTCCTTCTTATCAGCTGCCAGAGGCACCCGAAATCTCTCCGCAATGTGCTGCAACGTGGACAACAGTATCGCACACACATTGGAAGAAGGAGGGCCCACGCAGAGAAAGTCATCCAAATAATGGATGACGGATTCAATACCCGTGACATCCCTGACCACCCATTCTAAAAAGGAGCTAAATGTTTCAAACAGTGCACATGATATAGAACAGCCCATGGGCAAACATTTATCAACATAAAACTGTTCCTCCCAATGGCAACCCAGCAACCTGAAACTGTCCGGGTGAACCGGGAGAAGTCTAAACGCCGACTCCACATCCGATTTAGCCATTAATGCCCCTTTTCCATAACGTCGTACCCAGCGTACGGCCGCGTCAAAAGACGTGTACGACACCGTACAGGTCTCTGGATCAATGAAATCATTTACCGATCCCCCTTTGGGAAACGATAGATGATGAATCAAACGAAATTTGTTTGGTTCTTTCTTAGGGACCACCCCCAACGGGGATACTACTAAATCTTCTATTGGTTTCCCCTCAAATGGCCCCGCCATCCTGCCCAAAGCCACCTCCTTGGCCAATTTTTCAGATACCACTGCCGGGTGCTGCAATGCCGATCTCAAATTGTTGGCCATGGGAGGGGCAAATGTCAATCTGCACGGAATATGAAAACCGTGCTTAAAACCTTCCTCTAGTAACAACGCTGCCGCCCTGTCCGGGTATCTATTTAGAAAAGGACGCATCCTTTCCCCCATCACCGGAGTCGTCCCTTTTGTTGCCAGACTCCCCACCCCGTTTTCCTTTCTTGAAACATTTGGCATGCGCATGCGCCCCCCCGCACCCGGAGCACTCGTGTTTAAACTTGCAGGATCCCCCATACTTACATGATCCCTCGTTAAACTGCCAACAGACTCCCCACTTCCTACTGGCCGGCGATCCCGAGGAGTTGCTACCTCCGGCCCCCCCATGAAATGGCTGTGCTGGCGTTTTTGCCGATGCCATAAGTCGCATCCAAAGACTGATGTCTTTGTGATCCCACCGCAGTGCGGGACGCACCGCCCTGCGCTGTCTGAATTGCTCGTCGTAACGTAGCCACGCCGTGCCCCCGTATACCCTATATGCCTCCCCTATAGCGTCCATATAGCAAAATAACGCCGAACAGTGTTCGGGGTTCTTTTCACCTATTACACCTGCCAAAATGGCGAACGCTTGCAGCCAATTGGCAAACGTCCTGGGAATCAACCTGTATCTCCGCTTCTCCTCGTCCTCCTTCTTTGTATCATCTGGTTTTACCCTGTCCAGATTAAATTTTTCTAAGGGCAACAGGGAGAAAATCTCTACATACTCGCCCTTCCATATCTTCTCTCTCGTCTCCTGCTTCAGGTGAGCGCCTAGGGGTCCCTCGAAGCAAACATACACTTCACATTTCGCAGCGTCTGCCAACCGCACAATGTCAGCTCTGACCGCTGCCTCTGTCCCCCCTTTTTCCGTCAAACTCACCTTCTCCGCCACATCACCTGCTCCGGTGTCCTGTAGCGCCGACGTAGCTGCTGCGACCGAACTTACCTCCCGTGTCGTACCCACGGTGCCTTCACCTGGCCCCCTTGTGGACGCCCCTTCCATCCGCCCCACCAACGCCCGTAGGCCCTCTAACAATTCCTGTATCTGGCCACTGGGCCCCACTGTGGACCCGCTCCCTGCCCGCGGTTGGTATGCGTCTACCAGCAGCGGAGCTGGAGGGGCAGCCCCCCCCCCCCCACCAGATACAACCCCCATTAATTTCTGTAATACAGCTGTAAATGCTAAATTATCGCACGACTTACCGGGCCGACCGGGCACCCTTCCATCAGCTGCTGGGCCAACCTCCACCGGTGCTTGTGGACGACTGGGTTCCAGCTCTTCTTCCTCCGAAATTTCTCCTTCTGACCTGCTCTCTACCTCCTGAGGTGGCAAAAACGGCAGTCCTTCTGGGGAGGGACTCCTGGACGTAGCGTGTCTCCGTCTGCCTGCTGACTTGGCCAGTGCCTTCTTACCCACCCGCCGCCCCCCACCCTCTCCCCAGTCCTGTGCGGTTGGGCCGGTCCCGGCGCCACTCCCGCCCCGTGACCCCTGACTGACTCCGCCAGGTGGCGTCCGCCTACCCGCCGTGCTACGTGCCAAGCTGCCCGATGATCCAGCTGCAGCCGTCAACTCGTTCACCCTTCTGTCCTCCTCCCTCGGCTCGTGCAGAGCTGCTGGGAGCGCCAAGGCCGAATCCCTCCTGGCTGTAGTACCCCCCTTTTTTGCTGCCCTTTTCCTGGGTGTTGAAACTTCTCCCCTCAGCTCGTGCAGAGCTGCTGGGTGGGACACTTCTAAAGACGGGCCCGCTGTTCCTTCCACATTCCTATCCCTGGGTCCTGCTGCTGCTGATGCTGCTGGCACTGTCTGTGTGCTTCCTCCCCCCCTTTCCCCCCTCCCCACGTTTCTCGCTGCCAGGGGTTCATTTGCCTGCTCCTCTCTGCTCCTTTCTGTTGATGTTGTACCCCGCAGGCCCGAGGCCTCCTCCCCCGCATGGGCCCAGCGGCGTGTGATCCGCCTGGGCCCACCGGTCGTTTCTCTCTGGGCCCTTTTCGCCGGGGGGGTTGAGTACTCCCCCCTCGGGCTCCTGGTGACCCTGGAAGGCCCAGCCCCATCCCCTGGAGAGTACCTTGTCGGCGGCCTCGAGATCCTGCCGCGCACTTGACTCCCGCCGTCCGCCGATCGCCGTCCATCTTGCGCACGCCGCTCTGCCGCCATCCGCATGGTCTCCTCCTGCTGCAGTCTACCTCTTGAGGCTCCGTTTTCGGCCAGCACGGCAGCGACCTGCTGCTGTATCCACTCTGGTCCCCGGGAGGCCGCCGCCGCTCTGAGTTGGTCCATGAGGTCCCGGACGTCCGCCATTTTGTTTGCTGGAAACGAGGAGCAGAGTAAAAAACCTGCCTCCTCGTGTGTTACTGCCCGCCGAATGTCCGTGGTAGCCACGCCCCCTTTTTATATGGCCGCTCCCCCCGTCTACTGATTGGCCCGCTGCGCTGGCCACACCCCTTACAAGTTACAATGTGTGTCCTAGACACACTGTCATGGCCAGGCCTGCCCTAATTTGCTTTGCTACATCCCGGTCCGGCCCTCTCTGTCTTTGTTTTCTAGAACAAACGCTCTGACTTTGTACAGTCTCAAAGAAACTCAACAGGGAAGAGAATATCAAAAGGTTGGAATTTGTGGTGGATTGTGAAATGATTATAATACATAAGCTTTTATGCTGCGTACACACGATTGGAATTCTCGTCGGAAAAAGCTCTGATGGTTTTCCAGACGGAATTCCTCTCAAACTGTCTTACCTACACACGGTCACACAAAATTCCGACCGTCAAGATCGCAGTGACGTACAACACTACGAGGAGCCGAGAAAAAAAATTAAGTTTAATGCTTCCGAGCATGCGTCGAATTGTTTCCGTGCATGCGTAGGAATTTTGCGTGTCGGAATTGCTACAGACAGGGCTGGTGCAAGGATTTTTTGACACCCTAGGCAAAACCTCATTTTGCCGCCCCCCCTGGCTCCACCCCCTTTGCCATGCCCTTGTATACCCCACCTTTTTAATGAAGTGCCCATCAAATGCAGCCTACCAGCTTCCATCAATTCAGCCTCACCAGCGCCCATTAATGCAGCCTACCAGTGCCCATCAATACAGCCTCCCCAGTGCCCATTAATGCAGTTTACCAGCACCCATTAATGCAGCCTCACCAGCGCCCATTAATGCAGCCTCACCAGCACCCATCAATGCAGCCTCACCAGTGCCCATCAATGCAGCCTCACCAGCGCCCATTAATTCAGCCTCACCAGCACCCATTAATGCAGCCTACCAGTGCCCATCAATACAGCCTCCCCAGTGCCCATTAATGCAGCCTCACCAGCGCCCATTAATGCAGCCTCACCAGTGCCCATCAATGCAGCCTCACCAGTGCCCATCAATGCAGCCTCACCAGCGCCCATTAATGCAGCCTCACCAGCGCCCATCAAATGCAACCTACCAGCGCCAATTAATGCAGCCTCACCAGCACCCATCAATGCAACCTACCAGTGCCCATCAATGAATGTTTGCTTTCTTCAATTCATTCGGGAGACGGGAGACAGACACAGTCCTCCACCGCCGCTGCGCCTCTGGCACAATCTGCAAATGGAGCGGCGGCTGCCTGCTGATGCTGAGACTTAGTTGCTTGCTGTAGAAGAGAAGAGAGTAGGAACACCAGTGGCCAGGCGCCCCCTGGCAGCAGGGCACCCTAGGCGGCTGCCTAGTTTGCCTAGTGGTAGCACCGGCCCTGGCTACAGACGATTGGAATTTCCGATCGAAACCTTTTCCGTCTGAAAAATTGAGAACATGCTCTCAAAGTTTTGCTGGCGGGAATTCGTCAAAATTCCGATGGAGCATACACACGGTCACATTTTTCGATGAAAAGCTCTCATCGGTTTTTTTCTGGCCAAAATTCCGATCGTGTGTATGCGGCATTAGAGGGAAAGCAGCTTGGTGGTTTGCTTCCCAAGAACAACCTGATGAAACAGAAACTTTCAAAAAAGCAGAAACTCTGTGTTTTAACAAAATGACTGTCTGCCTGTATGCACTACAATGCCTTGAAAAAGTAATCTTACCCCTTGAAATTTTCCACATTTTGCCATGTTACAACCAAAAACGTAAATGTATTTTATTGGGATTTTATATCATAGACCAGTGATGGCGAACCTTGGCACCCCAGATGTTTTGGAACTACATTTCCCATGATGCTCATGCACTCTTCAGTGTGGTTGACCATCATGGGAAATGTAGTTCCAAAACATCTGGGGTGCCAAGGTTCGCCATCACTGCCCTAGACCAACACATAGTGGCACATAATTGTGAAGTGGAAGGAAAATGATAAATGGTTTTCCAAATTTTTTTACAAATATGTGAAAAGTGTGGCGTGCATTTGTATTCAGCCCCCTTTACTCTGATACCCCTAACTAAAATCTAGTGGAACCAATTGCCTTCAGAAGCCGCCTAAATCCACCTGTGTGTAATTTAAAGCGGAGTTCCAGCCAAAAGTGGAACTTTGGCTCATTTGTTTCCTCCCCTCTTCAGTGCCACAATGTGCACCTTTCGGGGGGGGGGGGGGGGGAGTGGTGGACAGGATATCCTTTTCCCACTTCCGGGAGCCACAGCCGTGGATATTGACGTCATGGCTCAGCTCCCTCCTCCTCCCCCTGTCGCCGGGCCAGTAGGAATGAGGAGCAGAGCTTTGCACATGTGCAGTAAGGTTCCCGGCATGAAGCCGTAAGACTACACTACTGGGTTCCCTTACCTGCAATGGCGGCGGCAGCACCCGACAGCTGATGGAAACATCAGCTGCGGTGCCAACATTGCTGGACTCCAGGACAGGTAAGAGTCCGATTATTAAAAGCCAGCAGCTGCAGTGTGTGTAGCTGCTGGTTTTTAATTTTTGCAACGGTGGGTGGAGCTCCACTTTAATCTTAGTATAAATACAGCTGTATTGTTCTGTGAAGCCCTCAAAAGTTTGGTAGAGGACCTTAGTGAACAAGTAGCATCATGAAGGCCAAGGAACACACCAGACAGGTCAGGGAAAGAGTTGTGGAGAAGTTTAAAGCAGGGTTAGGTTATAAAAAAAATTTCCCAAGCTTTGAACATCTCACGGAGCTCTGTTCAATCCATCATCTGAAAATGGAGTATAGCACAACTGTAAAGTAAGGCGACCTGAACATTATTTCAAGGGTTCTTCAGGGGTAAAAATGTTGCAAAAGACTGCTCTAAGACGACCTCGTCTAATACACATTATACAAAAAAAATCGGGCTAACTTTACTGTTTTTTTTTTTCTTAACCTCCCTGGCGGTATGATTCTGGCTGGAATTTAGTGCTGAAAGCGGTACAATTATTTTGCATGGAAATTTGGCGTTTTTATATTGTAGGCATGCAATTCTTATGAATAACTCACTTAAATCTGTCCGAACCAGAGTCTAGTAGACATCCCGGGTATGATAAAGTTTGAAACACAAAATAATAAATTATAATATAATAAAAATATATATAAAAATGATTCAATAATGTAATCAAATCAAAAACACTGAAATTTGCTCAGTTGCAGAATAGTCGCTGTCATTAAATTTATTGTTTGATGATAAATTGTGATTTTATTTTTTTATCGGTGTTTTCTAGCTGTCTAAAACCACTTTTGACATAAAGGGACACTTTTTGGTTGCTATGGACAATCTCCAGTTTCCAGGCAGAAAAAAAATCTTTTTATTATATAAAATGACATGCAGGGCACTGGGCAGACCTCTAGGGACAAAGGGGGTGTGTATTTTTTGTATACAGTACTGTAATCTGTAAGATTACAGTACTGTATGTGTTTTTAAACTTTTTTGAATTTGGCGCCGATCTCCGCTCCCGTGCGTCGTAACGTCACAGGGACCGGAGATCGGCGGCACCCGGCACTGTGTGAATCGAGCGAGCGGACGGCTCGCACACACAGCGGGGAGACATCGCAGGATCCAGGGGAAAAGGTAAGTAACTTCCCCCCTGCATCCCGCAACGCAAGCCCGAGTCTGACTCGGGGTTACCGCTCCCAGCACAAAAAGCTGGCCCCGAGCCAGACTCGGGGTTACCGCCAAGGAGGTTAAATTAATTAAAGTGTATTTTTTCCCCAAAATATTGTATTTGAAAGACCGCTGCGCAAATACAGTGTGACATAAAATATTGCAATAACCACCATTTTATTCTCTAGGGTCTCTGCTAAAAAATATATATATATATAAAGTTTGGGAGTTCTAGGTACCATATTTATCGACGTATAACACGCTCTTTTTTCCCCTTAAAATCAGGGGAAAATTGTGGGTGTGTGTTATACGCCGATCCCCCGCCGATTGTGAGCTTCTCGGCGGTTTCGGACGTTCTCGGCGGTTTTCAGACACTTGCGGTTCTAGGTTTGGGAGTTTGGGAGTTATAGGTACCATATTTATCGACGTATAACATGCACCTTTATCCCCTTAAATCAGGGGAAAATTGTGGGTGCGTGTTATACGCCGATCCCCCACCGATCCCCCGCCGATTGTGAGCTTCTCGGCGGTTTCGGCCGTTCTCGGCGGTATTCGGCCGAAAGTTGCCGAAAATAGGCGAGAACGGCAGAGTGCGGCCAAAAGTCGCCAAAAATACCCGAAAGCCGCGAGAACGCCGAGAACAGCCGAGAACTACCGAGCATCGCCGAGATACACAGGACATCCGCTCTGTATCTCGGCGGTGCCATTTTTAAACGGCAAGCTGACAAGGCTGCAAATGACTGACAAGGCTGCAATGCAAGGCTGCAAATGAAACTGACAAGGGGGCATTTAAATGTAAGTTATACGCCGATTAAATACGGTAATTTTCTAGCAAAAAATAATGATTTTTAACTTGAAACCAACAAGTGTCAGAAAAAGGTTTAGTCTTTAAGTGGTTAAACTGTCCTAATTTACAGACCGAAGATCATCCCTTTGATCTAAAGAACAAAGCGTTACAATGTTTATAGTTGACTCAGTGGTTGAGGAATGTTGTAAAACTTGGCAGACTGCCTGTTTTTTGGGGGTTTTTTTGACAGCCGTCGGCTTGAGCAGAGAACTCTCTGCATAGAATCGGGAAAATGCTTTGTTAAGATTGTGAGTTGTGAAGAATCACAATCTCGATTCTTAATGATTAATCGTGCAGCTCTAGTGTACAGAAATATTTTCCTATAGGTCACTGTATATATATACTTATTACATGTTTTTTTTTTTCTTGTTTTAAGGACATGAAATGGATTGAGGAGAAGCAGGCACTTTATAAGAGGAATCAAGAGCTACTGGATAAAGTAAGACTTCATCCTAAAATACTTTATAGCAAGACATTTATCTTTTTTTCGAGACACAAAGAGAGTAGAAAATGGTGCAAACCCAATGAATTAAAAAAAAAAAATACAGTAATGTAATTAATCAAGTGCTCATCAAAATCAGTCTGGGGATGAAGGAGCGATATAAAGCCCTACAGTTCACTTTCTCGAGGCTTGAGAAAGGGGTAGAGCCCTAAAATGCACTGCTAGCAACCCAACAATGCTTCCTGAAGTAATTCCCACCCCATAGCCATCCAAGCAATCTAGGACATTGTATGTTGCCATGCTTGAGCGGGTCCCGCACTGCAGATGCTATTGCCACCTGACATTTCCATCTTGGAGCCCCACCACTGACCATGGACTGTAGGACTTTATGCTGCTACCACCTTCTCAAACTGCCTTTGATGATGCTCTTTTAATGCACATTGTTTGCAGCCTTTTCTTCTCTTCGTGTTTCAGTGCTGGATCTCCCTGGACTTTAGAAGCTCCAGAACCAACCGCATTTCTCATCCTCTTTTCACTTCTGAAACTTTTTTTTTCGGCTTTGATGAACTGAGATTTTGATGCATTGACCATTTATAAAAAGTACTGTGCACTGCTTCATTTTTGCTCTATTATCTGTCCATTTTTATTCTTTGTCCAGAGCACTACAAAATATTCCATTGCAACCAGTTAGAACTTATTAGACATGTGCACAACAGAAAAATTTGTTTATTTTCGTTTTGTTTCTTTCGTTTCCGTTGATTCGTAATGATTTGTAAATTCGTAAGTCGTCGGTGTTCGTATTCGTAACGATTCGTATTTTCGTAAGAGTTATTTTTTCGTTGATTCGTTTTTCAGTTTAATTTTCGTTTATTCGAAATTCGGACGCATTCGTATTTATTCGTACTTTCGTAACATTCGTAACATTCGTAGATTCGTAATCGGAGCATAATTTATCATTTTATGTAATGTGTATGCTATTATTACATTTTAAGAGACACGGAAAATTGCGAATCGAAAAAAAAAGTTACGAATGTACTAATTTTTTCGTTCAATCTATTCGAAGCACGTTAAGCAGCGCCATTGTAAGAGACACGGAAAATTACGAATCGCAAAAAAAAGTTACGAATGTACACATTTTTTCGTTCAATCTATTCGAAGCACGTTAAGCAGCGCCATTGTAAGAGACGCGGAAAATTACCAATTCAACAAAAAAAAAAAGTTACAAATGTACGAATTTTTTCGTTCAATCCATTCGAATCGCGTTAAGCAGCGCCATTGTAAGGGACACGGAAATTTACCAATTCAACTAAAAAAAAAAAGGTACGAATGTACGAATTTTTTCGTTCATTTTGATTTTCGTTGTTCCTGTTTTCGTTTTTCGGATTTTCTTCTTTCGTAGATTCGTTGTTTCTAATTTGTTTTTTTCGGATTTTCATTGTTTTCTGATTCGTTCGATTCGAACGATTTGTTATTCGCTAAAATTTTTAACTTATTATGCTCTATAAGATGCTGAAACTGGCTTATGTTAGCTGCTATGAGTTACAGCTCTTCATAATTCTTTGCACACACTCAAAAAGCTACACTATCTACATGGATGAATGACCTGTAGTGGTTGGCCAAGGCAATCTGATTCTTGTTTTCAGTTTTTCAGTGTAGCATTAGAACATGGAAGTAACCCGTAGCTTGCTATGACAAGAACACTAGTTCTTCCTTTAGACAGTTTGATAAAGAAGACCGACTGTAGGATGGGAATATTGCTTTGTGCAGAAAAAGTTTTCTGAAATGAGCATATGGTAAAATTAACTATGTTCTTTGCACTGCAGATTAAGCAAATGGAGATTGATGAAGCAAAGCTAAAAGCTGACGTCCAAGATGGAAAGGACCAGAATGAGCTGCTAGAATTCCGAATCTTAGAACTTGAAGTAAGTAATCAAACAGTTTTTTTTTTTTAAGGTGGCTTCTTTTGGTGTATGATGTTGGTCCAGACCAGTGATGTAAGTAACTGAGTTAAAATAAACTGAGTTACTTAACGCAGTTACTTTAGAGGGTAACGAGTAATCTAACTGATTACTTTTCCCCTCATGGTAACTCAGTTCCCATTACTTTGGCTTAGTTACCCCAATTACATCTACCGCCACTAGATGGCAGTAGTGTAATTCCGGTGTCCTGCCGAAAAAGTTCCCCCACCTGATAAGGACCCCCTGGACTGCGCAGGCGCAGCGCTTGCGCAGTACGAAGGACTATGGAGCTTCCGAAAATTGCCGAACCTAAACAGCTCTGAGTGAACTCTACACCGCGCAGGCGCAGTTAACATGTAACTGTACAAGGCGATGCCGCACGCTCCTGATGCTCGTGCTACTCTGCAAGGGGCGTCTATCGTGTAAGTAAGGGGCGGGTCTAGTATTACTGTAACCAAGGGGCGCATTTATTATTATTGTTATATATCGAGCTCTGCCCATTAATTTAACATTCGCCCTCTTCTGTAGCCATCCGCCCCTTACACGATATAATAATAATAGACCCGCCCCTTGCTTACACGCTATAACAAATCTGCCCCTTGGTTACACGATATATAACAATAATAATAAATGCGCCCCTTGGTTACAGTAATACTAGACCCGCCCCTTAGTTACACGTATAGAATATTAAAAAAAAAAGTCAGTTACTTTGCTGCGTAACTAATTACTTTTCCAATGTAGTAACTGAGTTACTAACGCAATTACATTTTGGGAGAAGTAATTTGTAACTTAACTAATTACTTTTTTAAAGTTAGATGACCAACACTGGTCCAGACCTTCACAGAACCAAACTAAAACAGTTTAGAAGGTCCTAGCAAATTGGAGTAAAAAATATACCTGTCCACACATTTACAATCAAAGAAAACTACAGGCATACCCCACTTTTAAGTACACAATGGGGTATATTTACTAAAGCTGGAAAGTGCAAAATCAGGCTCACTTCTGCATAGAAACCAATGAGCTTCCAGGTTTTATTATCAAAGCTTAATTGAACAAGTTGGGGTTAGAAGCTCATTGGTTTCTCTGCAGAAGTGAGCCTGATTTTGCACTTTCCAGCTTTAGTAAATAAACCCTATTGTGTACTTAAAAGTGGGGTATGCCTGTACTTATGCGTGCTCTGTTATTTTGATATCCAAACTGAAGAGGCCTCAGGTAGTTGTCTACTAACTCTTTGCAGGGTATACTCACTAATATGGTCTCCATGTACTGCAGTACAGTACATATAACTTATAAAAATGGGGCGCAAAATACTATCCACCAAGTGAGATGGTGAGATGGTAATCAGGGAAAATGCTCCAAGGCAGCTCCAAATGTACCAATCCACAGAAAGTGGTAAAATCCAAACTACAAAAGAAAATGGACAGAAACGCCTCTAATGCCGCGTACACACGATCGGAATTTAGGCCAGCAAAAACAGATGAGAGCTTTTCATCGGAAAATGCGACTGTGTGTATGCTCTATCGGAATTTAGCTGGCCGAATTCCCGCCAGGAAAAATTTGAGAGCATGTTCTCAATTTTTCTGACGGAAAAACTTTCTATCGAAAATTCCGTATGCAATTCCGACGTGCAAAAACTCACGCATGCTCAGATTCAACTACGAGATGGAAGCTATTGGCTACTGGGTATTGAACTTCCTTTTTCTAGTCCCATCGTACGTGTTGTACGTCACCACGTTCTTGACGGTCAGAATTTGGTGTGACCGTGTGTATGCAAGACAGCTTGAGTGAAATCCCGTTGGAATTCTGTCGGGAAAACCATCAGAGCTTTTTCTGACCAAAATTCTGATCGTGTGTACGCGGCATAAGAGTATCACTCAAATCTAAATAAGGCTGTCAACAAAAACGATACAATTAGAAAGGAGGTTGGGACTTTAAAATGAAGTGGCTGGAATGCGTAGGTAGAGATAAAAGAGTATTTAATTAAATTCATAACAATATATAGTAAAGGTAAATTCATCTATATACACATACATGTACATCAATTTGGCATAAAATATGTTCATAATAATATCAAGATGTATATAAAAACGCATCAATCCCGGATGCATACATAAACAATAGATGGTATATAGAGCAATAGTATGGCCTGCAATGCCTAAAATGGCATACCCGGTACTGGTATCTATAATCGCATAGTGTAGACAGAATTGTATGAGTTAATGTAGATGACATCATCAAAGCTTAATAAATATCACTGTAGCATCCAATGTAGCTCGACGCGTTTCATGGATGTATCTCCACTCATCAGGAGCAGATGCGATAGATTCCTGTAAAGGATACAGATATAGTAAACCACACTCTGTATAGAGGGGAATAAAAGCAATATGAAGAATGCTTAAAAACGAAAGTGGCCAACACGTGCACCATTGCAAGTGTGATTGAGTGATTTCTCATGTTCTGCCCATAAGCTAAACAAGAGAAACCTTAACGTGTATGGCTAGCTTACTCCATCTGAATTTTGGTCATTAGTGGGCTAAGTTAGCCCCAGGCTTCTTATATGTCTTAGTTAGTAGAAGGGTGGCATTCTGACCACTACTGTATGGGTTGTGTTCTTCCTACTGAATACCAATGTAAAAGGCATTTTTTGCATTGACCCCTGATGAATTGGTTTCTTTAAGGGTTCTCTGAGACCTTCAAATATTTTAGGGGTTCCAGTGGGGTAAAGGTTGATAAAAACTGCTCTTTATAAAAAATAAGATAAAGAAGTCCAGCAGGAAGGATGTGCCCTTCACAATGGCCACAGCAGGTGTGCAGACCCAGGCTGTGAAAACAAGTGCAGAGATCTCGCCAGATGGTTTATCTCTCCAGCATCTACCAAAAACTGTACTATCAGTTTTGGGTGAATGCCCCTAAAATTAGGTCTATGACTCTTGTCTTCTCAGGAGCGAGAGCGGAGGTCACCTGCTATTAATTTCCACCTCATACCCTTTCCAGAAGGGAAGAGCCCCCTCCAGGTCTATTGCGAAGCTGAAGGTGTCAAAGTAAGTAGAGCATTGCCTCTTCTTTATGGACCAAGATTTTTTAAAGTGTTGTTTCTACTGACAAGTTTGATCCATCTTCTTTAGGACATCATAGTCTGTGAGCTGATGAGAAAGCTGGACATCCTAGGGGATAACGCCGTAAGTGTATGTTCACTTTCTAAATTGTGCATGTTCTAGCGGCTTTATTTGTCGCACACACAAACACAATCTGCTCTAACAGGTGGAGCGTACTGACTGAACGTAAGCTAGTGACTTCTGAGAGGACAACATTGTGGCATTTCACAATCTGTCTGGGTCCTGCTCATCTTTCTGAAAGCAGCATTCTGCACCATTGCTAATCCTACGCTCAACAAAATACTGCTTTGTCTCTGTGCTACAAAAGTGTTCATATGTCATCTGCCTTCCTATATTTGAATTTGTAATTCCATACTGGGTGTTGATGATTTGGAGATAATATGCAGTGAAGTTGGTGGTTAAAGTGGATGTAAACCCCGAAAAAAAAAATTTTTTTGATGTCATAATGTAGAGTATAAGATTTCCTATCATTTGAGCCCAGTCTTGCCACATAGAGTCCAGCTCTGAGCAATCCTCTTTTATTGTTCAGTGAGATAAATCTTGACAAACAGAGAAAAACTTTGTCAAATCCTCCCCCTTGCTGTGAGTGACAGGTGATTTACATATCTCGTGCACTAGCCACTAGACATGCATTATTTTTTAATTCCCTCCCACTCCTTTCTTCTGCTGCTCTGCCAGGATTGGATGTTCCACACCTCAGCATAATTGGGCATGCTGAAGTCATGTGGTTACTTTCCTGTCTTTTCACTGGATGTTAGAGATCATAGCAGAAGTTCAGTGTAAGAAATACACAGGAGAAAATGCATATTAAAAAGGGAAGTCTAGAGGTGGGCGGGGAGTCTACTGACATCACGACTCCACCCACCGAGCTCCAGACAACTGACCCATCCACAGAATCTGCAGTTTTTCGGTTCTTGTAACAGACAGAGGGGAGACATTTGATAGGTAAAGATACATGCAGGAGGCATGTATATCCTTATAGATAACCCCTATGGCAGTAGTTTAGAAAGCATGACATAGGGTTTACATCCTACTTTAAGAAAACTAGGTACTACCCTATTTTAAATGAGGCTTTTAGGGTGTTTTGCTCATATTTGTGTCTCACCTCCCATAAAATGTCCTGCCTCTTGTACTTTCATATTGTTACCAAGCCAAAAGCATTTTCAAACTTAAAGTATATCCAAACCTGTAATATAGTGTTTGAAACCCTTTAGGTCTAACCCCCCCCCCCCCCTTTTGTTCTAAGCAAGGGGTCTGTCAGTTATGGTCAAGTGAATGATGTTTAAGGGCCAGTGCGAGAGGGACTAGAGGTTGTAGAGTTTGGACATTTCTGTGGTGAGGTCTGTTCCCACCTGAGCGGGCCACCTTCTGTTACTTGGGTTCAGGAGTTACTGTATCGCAGTAAGTTAAATTCCATGGAGGTTAAATGTCCCAAAGATAGAATATGTATAATGTAATGGGAATAGCAGAAGGGACAATACTATAAATGGGGACCCACACAATGGTGAAGAAGAGAGTACATTTCAGTGGGAACTTTGGCAAGCTACCTTGCTGAAAAAGCTGTGTAAGCAAAACCAATATGTATGTGTAGCGCCGGCACTTTTTCAAAGTACGCGCTATGTATGTAAAATGTAGTTTTTGCCCAGAACTGTAGTTGAGTTTTGGGGTTAATTATTCTAGGTTATGCTTTGGCATCAGTTTGGCTGGACTGTATTAAAGTTCTGCCTGGTCATAGGTGAGATGAGCACTTGTGACAGCTTTAGAACGCAGTCTGGTTGGACGCATTGGGTACCAATTTCTCCCCGGAGCCAATCAGTGGTCGCGTTTGTCCCGCTGTGTATTCCGAGGTGCAGAGGTCACCTGGTTCAGGAGTTCGGTTGCGCTCTGTGGCTAAGAGGGTGGGTTCCTGCACAAACAAGCGCCAGGTACACAATTGTCCGGCAGCAAGGGCACAGTTCTGGAGGATGACGAGGTGGAGGATGAGGAGGAGATGGAGGAGGAGGAACCATGATCACAGCAGGGTGGCACCCAGACCAGCTCATGGCCATCACTGGTGCGTAGCAGGGGGGGATACAGAGGACACAGACGATACACAGCTTTTCGTCGCCTCTGGGCAGCCTGGCACACATGAGCGATTACATGCTGCAGTGTCTCCGCAACGACCGCCGAATTGCCCACATTTTAACTGGTGCTGATTACTGGGTGGCCACCCTGCTGGATCCCCGTTACAAGGACAAACGTGCCTTCATTAATTACCTCACTGGAGCGTGATCGTAAGATGCGCGAGTACAAGCGCACGCTGGTAGACGCGCTGCTGGTGGCATTCCCACCTGACAGCTGAGGTACGGTGGAAGCACAAGGCGGAGGCAGAGCAGGAGGAAGAGGTCGCCAACGCAGCCGGGGAACCGCCAGCACCTCAGAAGGCAGGGTTAGCATAGCCGAAATGTGGAAAAGCTTTGTCAGCACGCCACAACAACCAGCACCACCAGCTGAGATGGAACGTCTTAGCAGCAGGCAGCATTTCACCAACATGGTGGAGCAGTATGTGTGCACACGCCTACACGTACTGAATGACGGGTCTGCCCCCTTCAACTTCTGGGTCTCCAAATTGGGCACATGGCCTGAGCTTGCCCTTTACACCTTGAAGGTGCTGGCCTGCCCTGCAGCCAGTGTATTATCTGAAGGTGTATTTAGCACGGCAGGGGGTGTTATCACAGACAAGCGCAGCCGCCTGTCCAGAGCCAATGTGGACAAGCTCACGTTCATTAAATAGAACCAGGCATGGATCCCACAGGACTTGTCCGTACCTTGTGCAGAATAGACATGTATACCGGTGTTCTGACTAAAACTGTCAGGCCATCGGATAGTGTCCGGCCACTTACTGCCCAGGCGCAGCGCTTGCGCAGTACGGAGGACAAGGAGATTCACAAAATCTCCGAAGATGAACGGCGCCTGCGCTGTGAGTGCAGGTTCAAGCCCCACCATCCAAGTGGACATACGGTAGCAAATAGTAACAGGGCCCCTCACGGGCTCGCTTCGCTCGCCACGCTTCGCTCGCCACGCTTCGGGCACGGCCTCGCTTGGCTCGGCTTCAACCTCGGATGATGTGGCTTGAACCTGGACTCACCGCGCATCGTCTTCGGAGAGTTTCGAAATCCCCTTGTCCTACGTACTGTGCAAGCGCAGTACAGGGCGGATACTATCCGACGGGGGACAGAATTCGACACATCACCAGCCTTACCCAGCCATTGTTGTATTTTTGAACCAGTGTTGGCTACCTCGTCCTCCTCCACCGCCGCTTCCACCTACACCGCCACATCCACCGCCACCTCAACCTCCTACCCCATATGGACCTCGTCCTCCTAGGTCAAGATTATAATTTTTTATTTTTTTAATTTCCAAGTATTTTATTTTCCCACTATCTTATCCATTAAATTGAATCATTTTTTTCCAGAAAGGGCGTATTCTGGGGCATTCCCACCATATGTGCAGCATCGTGCCGTTGAGTTTCTGAGGTTCTTAATGACTTCCTGTACCCCTTCTGCTGAGAAGGGGGCCTCCAGCATATTTTTATTTTTTATTTTTTTTATGTTATTTTAAGTTATTTCCCTATCCACATTTGTTTGCAGAGCACTTGCCATGCTCTTAACAACATTTGTTGCCATTTGCAGCCCTCTAGCCCTTTCCATTACTTTTTTAGAGCCATTTTAGTCTTTAGAAGTTCGGGTCCCCATTGACTTCAATGGGGTTCGGGGTTCGGGGTCAAGTTCGGGTCAAGTTCGGTCCCGAACTCAAACTTTTTTCCGAAGTTTGGCTGAACCCGCCGAATCCGAACATCCAGGTGTCCGCTCAACTCTACTTGATACTAAATACTGACAACATGCAGAACAGTAGAAGAAACCCTAGATCTAGTAAGTAGGGTAATAGGATCTCATAGGGAATTGAGTTTTAGCTGGTCTCTTTGGCCTCTTCTAGTACTCTCTGGTCTTGCAATGAAAATAAAGATCTATTTGGAGAGAGTCCATTGGCATTTTAGGATCAGCAAATGGATAGTTGCCGTCCTGCTCCTGCTGTGATTATATAATGTCCGCTGGTACCTGCAGATCTGTCGGTACAGAGGGAAAAACGGCGGTCTGTAAACAAGGCAGATCGCCGTTCTGACAGTACAGAAGGCATGGATCCTGTGTACCTGCAAAGCCTTCCCCTAGTATAAGCACCTCCCCCACTGTAAGAAAACACCAGCTAGGCACACAGTTAACCATTTGATCACCCCTGATTTTAACCCCTTCCCAGCCAGTGTCATTAGTACAGTGACAGTACAGTGACAGTGCATATGTCTTTGCACTGATTTGTTACTGGTCCCCAAAAAGTGTCAAAAGTGTCAGTGAGTGTCCGATTTGTCCACCCAAATATCACAGTCCTGCTATAAGTCGCCGATCATCGCCATTACTAGCAAAATATATAAATAAATAAAAATATCCCATCGTTTGTAGACGCTATAACATTTACGCAAACCAATCAATATACGCTTATTGGAATTTTTTTTTACCAAAAATATGTAGCAGAATACATATTGGCCTAAATTGGTAAAGAAATTTTTTTTTCGATTTTTTTATTGGATGTGTTTTATAGCAGAAAATAAAAAATATTGTTGTTTTTTTTTTTCAAAATTGTCATCTTTTTTTTTTTTTTGAGCAATAAATAAAAATCATAGAGGTGATCAAATACCACCAAAAGAAAGCTTTATTTGTGGGGTAAAAGGACATACATTTTATTTGGGTACAGCGTCGCATGATGATGCAATTGTCAGTTAAAGTAACGCAGTGCCGTATCGCAAAAAATGGCCTGGTCATCTTTCAGAGGGCAAGTTGGGGTTGGGAAATGGGATTTATGTGTTCTGGACACTTGCTGTGACTAGACCTTTACAACTACCATATTTACACACAAAGATGGAAGCACCCAGGTACAATGTTTCTCAACTGGCAAATGACATTCTTTGACTGTGGTCACATAATATAGCGGTGCTGCTTAAAGTGGTTGTAAACCCTTACAAACCACTTTGGCCTACAGGTAAGCCTAGATTAAGGCTTACCTGTAGGTCCAATAAATATCTCTTAAACCTACACGGTTTAGGAGATATTTGCAAAAAGACAGGCACTGCTGTCTACGGCGCATTCGCCGTAGACAGTGGCGCGCAGGTGCACTGAGCAAGCCGGAAATCACGCCGATATGCCGCTCTTGGCGGCTCCCGTGCGCATGCGTGGGAGTGACGTCATCGTGGCTCCGGCGAATGACAGCGCCGGAGCAGCGAGACCCTGAAGTCTCTCCAGGATTGATGGCGGCGGAGGAGGACATGGACGAGGGTCGCTTCGGGGGCTTCGTTCTCAGGTAAGTTATTCATAATGAGCTAGTATGCTACTTCCTCTTTAAATGCTGATTTGTACTAGAGAATTGCCTACCTCTGCTACTTACTTAAAGCGGAACTTCAGTCATTTTTTCATCTTTCCATCTAAAACTTCTGCCCTTGTTGTTGTTTTAACTTTGGATAGTAAAACATTTTTTTTCTGCCATTAAATACCTTATACAGCCCACTTCCTGTTGCTTGTATGGTCATTAGCCTAGACTTATGACATCATGCACAGCTCTCTCTATCACTCTCGTGAGAGTTTGCCAGGAAGGGAGTCATAAGAGGGCCAATGAGAGCTGCAGTGCTGGAGGTGTGCCTCTGTGTGTCTCTGTAAATCCAGGAAGTGAACAGGCAGCAGCTTCAGCTGCCCACAGTTATAATGGATGCATATACTATATAGGTTTGTTGCAATTTTTTATACATTTTAAAATGCAGTGTGCGGCCCGTCCATTAGGTGGAGCTGTGCCTCCTGTGTGTCTGTGTAAATCCAGGAAGTGAACAGGCAGCAGCTTCAGCTGCCCACAGTTATAATGGCTGCAGCCAGACTCAGTGGAGGGAGATTTCTGCAGCATATTTTGGCAAGTACAGAATCACAGTATATAGAAAATAATATGCAAAGTGGTTGGAGGGAAGCTTCAGAATGGCAAAGATGTTTTCTATTACAAATTATGTGAGCAGTCTGCAGTTCCTCTTTAACTAGTTGCCGCCCGCCCCACTGTCAAATGACGGCGGGGCGGTGCGGCTCTCGTTCTGGGACGAGCTTTCCAGAGTGCCCGCCCTTGTGCGCCTGCTGGGGGCGCGCAGCGCGGCGATCGCAGGCGAGCTGGGTTTCTAGTACATGGCGCGTCCCCCAATCTCTATAAAGAGACGCTTCCATGCGGCTCTTTTACCATGTGATCGGCTGTGTCCAATCACAGCCGGTCACATGTAAACATGGAGATGTCGGTAATCGGCACTCCTCACCTCATAGTGACAGAGTGTGTGGCGAGGAAAGCCGATCAGCGGCATCTCCTTGCAGGTGGCCTGGAGAGAGGAGGCGGTGCCCGGCTCTCGTCCCAGAATGAGAGCCGCACCGCCCCGCCGTCATTTGACAGCGGGACGGACGGCTACTAGTTAAAGAGGAACTGCAGTCTGCTCACATGATTTGTAATAAAAAACATCTTTGCCATTCTGAAGCTTCCCTCCAACCACTTTGCATATTATTTTCTATATACTGTGATTCTGTACTTGCCAAAATATGCTGCAGAAATCTCCCTCCACTGAGTCTGGCTGCAGCCATTTTAAATGTGGGCAGCTGAGGCTGCTGCCTGTTCACTTCCTGGATTTACACAGACACACAGGAGGCACAGCTCCACCTAATGGACGGGCCGCACACTGCATTTTAAAATGTATAAAAAATTGCAACAAACCTATATAGTATATGTAAAGTCTGCTACGTAAAACTTGTTTCTCTCTATCAGTCAGAACACTTCACGTGGATCTGCTGTAAGCTTTCTGTAGAACTGCAACAGATTACTTACCAGTGGATGACAAAGGATTGTGACCCCCCATGCTTCGCTTCGTTGTAAAGCTTTGTGTCTTTAGGCTGGGTTCACGTATCTGCCGCTGCGGTTTGCAGTTCGAAAGAGCGGTGCGTATCTGTTTCTCCGGTTCAGGTGCAAATTTTTTTTCCTAAATTCGCCCCTGAACCAAAAACGCACAGGACCCTTTTCAAAACCACACTGCGGCCGCCCGCTTCATTGAAAGCCGGTCACATTCACATGTTATGTGAATTGGATGCCGTTAAAAATGCAAACTTGCATATAAGTGAACCCAGCCTTAGAGGTGATTGTTTCATTGCTTTGCTATAACTACTTTCCAATTCTTTTGGGTACAGAATTTGACAAACGACGAACAAGTGGTTGTTATTCAGGCAAGAACTGTCCTAAATCTGGCTGAAAAGGTAGGTGTCCATTTAAGCCAAGTAAGCCTGCTTGATGTAAGTTGTAGACATGTGCAATTCGTTTTTTAACGAATTTTGACAAATTCCTCAATTCCGAATTTCCAAATTTCCGAATTTTTCAATTTCCGAAATTTCCGAATTTCCAAAATTTCCGAATTTCCAAAATTTCCGAATTTACGAATTTCCAAATTTGCGAAATTACGATTTTCTGAAATGTCCGAAATTGCCGAATTTACGAATTTCAAAAATTACGAATTTCCGAAATTCTAATTTTCGGATTTCCGAAATTACAAATTTCCGAATTTCGAATTTTCGGATTTCCGAATTTCCGAATATTCAAATTTTCGGATTTCCGAATTTCCGTATTTCCGTATTTCGAATTTTTGAATTTCAGAATTTCGGATTTTCGAATTTCCGAATCTTCGAATTTCCGAATTTTCGAATTTCGTATTTTCGGATTTCCGAATTCCGAATTTCGGATTTTCGGATTTTCGGAATTCCGATTTTTCGGAATTCGGAAATTCAAAAATTAGAAAAATTGAAAATCTGAAACAAAGAAAGAAAATCTGTTTAATTCTAAATAATAACTAACTATTAAATTATAGGTATTGGAATTCCCTTTCAAATTTGTCTGTTAATGAACGTAACGAGTACGAATTTATCCGAAGTTACGAATTATCTGAAATAACGAATGCCGCATCTAACCAAATGTAACAATCTAATAATAATAAATAACAATAATAATAATAAAACCTTTTTCCATTTGTTTAGATGCGGCATTCGTTATTTCAGATAATTCGTAACGTCGGATAAATTCGTACTAATTAATTTAATAGTTAGTTATTAATTAAACTGATTTTCTTTCTTTTTTCAGATTTTCAAATTTTGGGATTTTCAAATCTTGAAAAAATTTGAAAATTCGGAATTCCGAAAAGCCGAAAATCCAAAATTCAGAAATTCGATAATTCGGAAATCCGAAATTCGGAAATCCGAAATTCGGAAATCCGAAATTCGGAAATCCGAAATTCGGAAATCCGAAATTCGGAAATCCGAAATTCGGAAATCCGAAAATACCTAATTCGGGAATTCGAAAATCCGAAAATCCGAAATTCAGAAATCCGAAATTCGGAAATCCGAAATTCGGAAATCCGAATATACGAAATTCAGAAATCCGAAAATCCGAAATTCGGAAATCCGAAAATACGAAATTCAGAAATTCGGAAATCCGAAAATACGAAATTCGGAAATCCGGAAATCCGAAAATACGAAATTCGGAAATCCGAAAATACGAAAATCCGAAAATACGAAATTCGGAAATCCGAAAATACGAAATTCAGAAATTCGGAAATCCGAAAATACGAAATTCGGAAATCCGAAAATACGAAATTCGGAAATCCGAAAATACGAAAATCCGAAATTCGGAAATACGAAATTCGGAAATACGAAAATACGAAATTCGGAAATCCAAAAATACGAAAATACGAAATTCGGAAATTCGGAAATTCAGAAATACGAAAATACGAAATTCGGAAATACGAAAATTCGAAACTCGGAAATCCGAAAAATAGAAATGTGAAAATTCCCGAAATTCCGGAAATTTCCGAATTCCGAATTTCCAAATTCCCGAATTTTCGATTTTCCGAATTTCCGAAAAATTCAAAAAAACGAATGAAACGAAAATGAAAATGAATTAATTTTTTGTCAGTGCACATGTCTAGTAAGTTATGTTGGTCTAGTTGAAGCATAGTACCTGAAATACATGTTAAATTCTCTTTATGCACTGACTAGACGGGAAAGGATTCTGGTTAGCATTTGTTTTCTTTTTAAACAGGAACTGAACCTGAAACTGTGCCAAAGAAAGGCAAAGAGAGGGCAAATGGCTACTCTCCAGTATGGAATACAGGCCAATTGTCTAAGATTTTCCAGGACAGTTCCACATTTTGACCCTCTGTGTTACTAATGCCGTGTCCCTGGCCATGTTCCGGGATCATAGCATCAACCTTATTTGAGTTATTACACATGCTGTAACTCAAAAAGGCATAATCGCTGTGATCAAGTCTGTGAGTGGGAGGACCCTGCATAGGGGACTGGGCGAGACCAACCAGTAAAGTGGAAGTGATGGCGGTCCCCCTATATTTAGAGGTGGGGTCTGGGTGGGACCAACCTGTACATACACATTGGTGTTGATACACTAAAACTGGACCAGATCTTCACTGACCAGACCCCACATAAAATAAAAATGTGAAAAAAAAAATGAATATACTATGGGGTTGATTTACTAAAACTGGAGAGTGCAAAATCTGGTGCAGCTCTGCAAAGAAACCAATCAGCTTCTAGGTATTTTTGTCAAAACTTAAAGCGGAAGTAAACCCATCGATTTAACAGTTTAAAAAAAAAAAGGCATGCCGGGAATGCTAACTGCACATTGGCTGTGCTCTCAACCAAACAGTCAAACCATCCAATGGCTGGTGTCATAACGGATCACATGTGCAGCACTGTGCCAGTTGAAGATTAAACAGAGGCAAAGATGGCAGCTTCCTTGGCTGAAAACGATAGGGGGGTTTACTTCCACTTTAAAGGGGTTGTAAACCCTCATGTTTTTTCACCTTAATGCATCCTATGCCGCGCTCTTCCTTTGCCCGGGGTTCTTGGCTCTTGATTTGATAGATTGATAGCAGCGCAGCCATTGGCTCCCACTGCTGTCAATCAAATCCAATGACGCGGGCACCGGGGGGCGGGGCCGAGTCCGGCACTCGTGTCTATGGGCGCAAATGCTGGACTCGGGAGCGCGCCCGCAAGGTCACCGCCTGGGAGAGCGCTTCTCCTAGGGGGTTATCTGATAAGAGGAGGAGCCGTGAGAGCTGCTGAGGGACCCCAGAAGTCGGTGTTCAGGGCCACTCTGTGCAAAACGAACTGCACAGTGGAGGTAAGTATGATATGTTTGTTATTTAAAAAAATGGGAACCTTTACAATCACTTTAAATGAACAAGCTGAAGTTAGAAGCTGATTGGCTGCCATGCAGAGCTGCACCAGATTTTGCACTCTCCAGTTTTAGTAAATCAACCCCTGTAGTATATACATTTTTATTTTTTTAGACCTTTTTTATTTATGTGGGGTCTGGATCTGGTCAGTGGAGATCTAATCCAGACCCAGCTCTCAGATGCAGCTACGCACCAATAGATCACTTTGTATGTAGCACCCCCTAGTCAGTGTGCTACTAGATTAGTTCAGGTGAATTTAAATATGACTCGTGGTTAGTTTGTGAGTCAGAAATTGGGTCAGAGTTTACTGCAGGTCATGCCGGATGACTCACAGAGGCAGGTCTATTGTACCTCCCCCTGGATCTGGAAGTTTGGAGAGACTTCTAGAAGTTAGTGGGTGGAGGCCAGGAGGGCTGATCTGCATACTTGAGGGAACATGGCCCATCCCCAGGAAGAATAGCCTGGCGGGCTGGCTGAGTCAGCCCTTAAATATGGGAGAGCCATGCTAGTAGGGGAGTCGGGTGGAATATGGAGTGCTGAGGAGACTGTCTGTGGCTTAGGAGGGGACCTCTGTGTTTGGGGGATCTGCCTCCAGGCTGGGCTCGGGCTGGCTTGGGAAGATCCTATCAGAGTCTCAGTTTAAGGCAGAATCTTGCCAAAAGAAGACGGCGTGAGAACCTCTACCATATCGCCTCTTCTAGCACAACCCCCCCCCCCCTTTCCCTACATTTCCCTTGCTACTACAAATCCCCCCCAATCATTCTCACTAGCAAAAATTCTCCCCCTCCCAAAAAATTTCCCCTCCTAGCACAAATTCTCTCCCCACCTCCATATCGCCTCTTCTAGCACAAACCCCCCCCCCCAAATCCCTCCCGCTAGCACAAATCCTCTTCCCCACCCCCCTCCCAAGACATATTCCCCCACATTACCATTCTTAACACACACCCCTAGTTTCCCCTCCTAGAACATTTCTTATCCCCTGCCACCCACCAAATTCCTCCCTCGTGGTACCCCCATCCCACCTCACATGATACCACAGTGCCAAGAGCAGCCGCCCCTTCTGCCCACCCCTTGTCCCGACTCTGCTGCCCGTGGTGCCATTTACATGCATTACATCCTCCATCCACACCTGAATCCTCTAAGTTTAATTGTAATTCCCCGAAAACATGATTATCTCTACAGTATAATGTAAAATTAATGTTTTTTTTAATTATCGGCTGATTCCCTTTTACCACTTTCAGTGGCTTCAGCAAATTGAGGTGACGGAGTCTGCACTTCAGCAAAAGATGGTGGACCTGGAGCATGAAAAGGTAATACTGACCGTATATCAGCGTCTATTTAGGTTTACAAGTCAAAGATGTGATGGAAATATTCTTTCAGGGCCAGTTCACACCATAGAAATGCCGTCCGGATGGTTTTTCTGCATACGCGTTTTTTGACAAGTTTTTGATGCGTTCCAGTGTGGGTTTTTTTTCCCCTTATTTTTCTTCACCATAACCACTTGCCGACCGTCGCACACCGATATACGTCGGCACAATGGCAGCGGTGGGCAAATGGGCGTACCTGTACGTCTCCCTTAAGAGTCGGGATAGCAGGCACGCACACCCGCCGCGTACAGAGTGACCGTGCCCGCGGGACCGACGGACTCCATGTCCACCAGTCTCCTGTCGATCGTGTCACGGAGCCTCAGAACGGGGAAGTGCCTATGTAAACAAGGCATTTCCCGCGTTCTGCCTTGTGACATGACAGAGATCACTGCTCACCTGTCATCGGAAGCAGTGATCGCTGTCATGTGACTTGAAGCCCACCCCCCCACATTTAGAATCACTCCCTAGGACACACTTAACCCCTTGATCGCCCCCCTAGTGTTTAATCCCTTCCCTGCCAGTGTCATTTACACAGTAATCAGTGCATTTTTATAGCACTGATCTCTGTATAAATGACAATTGTCCCAAAATAGTGTCAAAAGTGTCCGATGTGTCTGCTATAATGTCGCAGTCATGATAAGAATCGCAGATCTGCACCATTACTAATAAAAAAAAAATGTAAAATAAAAATGCCATAAATCTATCCCCTATTTTGTAGACGCAATAACTTTTGCACAAAGCAATCAATATACGCTTATTGTGATTTTTTTTTACTAAAAATATGTAGAAGAATACATATCGGCCTAAACTGAGGAAAAAAAAAATTTTTTATATATTTATTATAGCAAAAAATAATGCGTTTTTTTTTTCAAAACTGTATTTTTTTGTTTATAGCGCAAAAAATAAAAACCGCAGAGGTGATCAAATACCACCAAAAGAAAGCTCTATTTGTGGGAAAAATAGGACGTCAATTTTGTTTGGCACGACATCGCATGACCGCGCAATTGTCAGTTAAATCGACGCAGTGCCGAATCACAAAAAGCGCTCTGGTCAGGAAGGGGGTAAAACCTTCCGGGGCTGAATCGGTTAAATAAGGACATGTGTGTTCCAGTGCGTTTTAGGTGCGTTCCGGTGCCTTCTTTACACGTTTTACCATTTTTCACTACAGTTCAGTGCAGAAAAAAATGCAGCATGTTCTACTTTTTTTTCTGGAACTGAAACACACTGCAACTGACCGCACTGGTGTGAACTATGCCATTGAAAACCATGTAACCTACTTATCTATGCGTTTTTGATGCAGAAATAAAAAAAACGCACCGGACTGTATGTGGTGTGAACTGGCCCCTTAGTGTGTGTATAAATAATTTAGATTCATAAAAGGGTAAGCCATATTTTCTCTTGACATATCCCTGCATCCGGTTGTGTGCTATGCAATGGTTGTCATTTATTGCTTCTCTTTGTAATACAAGGCGAGAGAGTTACCCCAAATGAATCAAAAGATAAAAACTGAATGTCTAGATATCTTATCTCAAAGCTGTAGCAGTGGTAGAGCGATTGCACTAAGAGTTCCCCTTGGTGTCTAGTCTACAGTATCCACATTTAATACAATAAGAAATCTATGAATGGGCCAGCACAGTGGCGTCGCTAGGGGGTGGCCTTTGGGGCCCATAGCCCCGAGTCTCTGCAGGGGACCCCAAGGGGAGGGGATGCTTTCTGGGGACCCTGATTTTTAGGGGGAGGCTCTCTGGGGACCCTATTGTAAGGGAGTCTCTCTGGGAACCCTGATGTAAGTGGGGGGCTCTCTGGGGACCCTAATGTAAGTGGGGGGCTCTCTGGGGACCCTGATTTTTAGGGGGAGGCTCTCTGGGGACCGTAATGTAACGGGGGCTCTCTGGGGACCCTAATGTAAGTGGGGGGCTCTCTGGGGACCCTGATTTTTGGGGGGAGGCTCTCTGGGGACCCTAATGTAAGTGGGGGGCTCTCTGGGCACCCTAATGTAACGGGGGCTCTCTGGGGACCCTAATGTAAGTGGGGGGCTCTCTGGGCACCCTAATGTAACGGGGGCTCTCTGGGGACCCTAATGTAAGTGGGGGGCTCTCTGGGCACCCTAATGTAACGGGGGCTCTCTGGGGACCCTAATGTAAGTGGGGGGCTCTCTGGGCACCCTAATGTAACGGGAGCTCTATGGGAACCCTGATGTAAGTGGGGGGCTCCCTGGGGATATATACACACACATATATTACCGTAAATACATGTGTATGCCCGCCAAAGCGTATGAATTTCTTTACTACGCTGCTATGGGCTCTAGCCCCAGATCTTTTGTAGACCTAGCAATGCCCCTGGGCCAGCATATAAAATGGGAAAGTCTTATCTTACTTTAACATTAATACAACATTTTTAAGAAAAACTGCATAGCAAATCACCCAGTGAAAGTTCAAGTATATTTATTTTGTGAGACAAAAAACAAATGTTATTAGGCTATTTTGTTGTGCTGATTGTGTTTTTTTTTTTTTTTTAAATGGAAAATACTGCATTTGGCCACTAGATGGTGCAACGTATCATAGGTAAATTGCTATGATATTTGCCACCATCTATTGGTTTATTTATTTATTTATTTTTTAGTCTTTATTTATAATGGCACACGTGTTTGCACATACAAGTAAAGAAGGTCACATCTACAAAGATAAGGCACAGTGTGGGATTTGAAAAAAATCGAAAAACGAATTTTCACAAGAGATGTGAGGGTCACAACACGCTGTGGGTGAGATAAGTAAGACCCATAACAGATCCCATACTGTACAAGCCCTGAGTGTTTGTTTTAATACTGGGCACTTTTACCCCCCTTCCTGCCCATGCCAATTATTAGCTTTCAGTGCTGTCATACTTTGAATGACAATTGCGCAGTCATGAAACGCTGCACCCAAACATTTTCTTATGATTTGTTTCCCCACAAATAGAGCTTTCTTATGGCGGTATTTAATCACCACTGGGTTTTTAATTTTTGTTAAACAAACAAAAAAAGACCGAAAAGGTTTTTCTTAGTTTCCGTTTGGTAAATAAGTAATTTTTCCCCTTTACTGACATGCGCTGTTGAGGCTGCACTGATGGGCACTGATAGACTTCACTGATGAGGAGGCACTAATATGCAGCTCTGATGGGCACTGATGGGCAGCACTGATGGGCAATGATAGGCAGGACTTATGGTTACTGATAGGCAGCACTGATAGATGGCACTGATGGGCAGCACTGATGGGCACTGATAGGCAGGACTTATGGGTACTGATAGGCAGCACTGATAGACGGCACTGATGGCCGGCACTGATGGTCACTGATAGACAGAACTAATAGGTGGCACTGACACGGAGGCACTAATGGGCAGTGACAGGCATCACTGATGGGGACTGATAGGCGGGGCGTATGGGTACTGATAGGCAGCACTTATGGGTACTTATAGGCAGGACTTATGGGTACTGATAGGTGGGACTTATGGGTACTGATAGGCAGCACTGATGGGCAATGGTAGGCAGCACTTATGGGTACTGATAGGCGGGACCTATGTGCACTGATAGACGGCACTGATGGCGGAACTCATAGACAGCACTAATAGGTTGCACTGGCGAGGAGGTGCTAATGGGCAGTGACAGGCATCACTGATGGCCACTGACGGGCATCACTGATGGGCACTGATAGGCGGGACGTATGGATACTGATAGGCAGCACTGATGGGCACTGATAGGCAGCACTGAAGAGCAATGGTAGGCGACACTGATGTGCACTGATAGACGGCACTGATGGGTGGCACTAATGGTCACTGATAGACAGCACTAATAGGTGGTACTGATGAGGAGGCACTAATGGGCAGTGACAGGCATCATTGATGGGCACTGATAGGCGGGACTTATGGGCACTGATAGGCAGCACTGATGGGCAATGATAGGCACCACTTATGGGTACTGATAGGCAGGACTTATGGGTACTGATAGGCAGCACTGATGGGCAATGGTAGGCAGCACTGATGGGCAGCACTGATGGCCACTGATAGACAGCACTAATAGGTGGCACTAATAAGGAAGCACTAATGGGCTCTGACAGGCATCACTGATGGGCACTGAAAGGTAGGACTGATGGGCATTGATTGGCATCACTGGTGGGCACTGGTGGCCATTACTTGTGGGCACTGGTGAGCATCACTGATGGGCACTGGCAGGCATTACTGATTACTGATCCATCATTGCACTGAGGAAAGCTGCTTATCGTCTCTCCTCTCCTCACGCGCTGTGGCATGGTAAAGAGCCTACATTACAGGGTCTTTACCATGATGGGTGATGTGGTGTGTCCAAAGGACACACCAAACCACAGATCGCTGTGCTGTGTGCCCCCGGGGCATGCACAAACGACCCGCTCTGAAGGACATTATATGTTATCCATTAAGAAAGGTAAAGCCACTGGAAGGGGTTAATTGTTATGAAGGGGAAGGTTATAGTAGTGAGGAATAAATGGGAAGAAAGAAAAAGAAAGAGAAAAAAAAAAAGTTGGGGGAGTGAATTTTCCATTTTAAATCAATGAAAAACATATTTTTTTGCCCAATATGCACAGACTGAGCATTTTGCTATGCCAATTTTTTTTTATAATAAGTATTTATTTTTTATTTTTATCAAAGTGGTTGTAAACCTCTGACATTAAATAAAAACAAAGCATATCCCTCTATAGTAGTGATGGCGAACCTTGGCACCCCAGATGTTTTGGAACTACATTTCCCATGATGCTCATGCACCCTGCAGTGTAGTAGAGCATCATGGGAAATATTGTTCTAAAACATCTGGGATGCCAAGGTTAACCATCACTGCTCTATAGTGTGTACTTCTCCCAATCCAAAACACTAATGCCCCGTACACTTGATCGGACTATCCGGCGGACTATCCGGCGGACTATCCGGCAGACAATCCGCCTGTGTGTGGGCTCCGGCGGTTTTGAAGCCAATGTTGCCGCCTCGATCGGCGAGATTGACACCTTGCTAGCCCCTTCACCTGGTATGGATTTAAAGGGGAATCCCTACGCCGAAAAAACAGCGTGGGGGTCCCCCCAAATCCATATGAGACCCTTATCCGAGCACGCAGCCCGGCCTGTCAGGAAAGAGGGTGGGGAAGAGCGAGCGCCTCCTGAGCCGTACCAGGCCATGTGCCCTCAACATGGGGGGGTGCTTGGGGAAGGGGGGGCCCTGCGCCTCCCACCCCAAAGCACCTTGTCCCCATGTTGGTGAGGACAAGGGCCTCTTCCCGACAACCCTGGCTGTTTGTTGTCGGGGTCTGCTGGCGGGGGGCTTATCGGAATCCGGGAGCCCCCTTTAATAAGGAGGCCCCCAGATCCCGGCCCCCCACCCTATGTGAAAGAGTATGGGGTACATGGTACCCCTACCCATTCACCTAAGGTAAAAAGTGTTTTTAAAAAAACACAACACAGGTTTTTAAAATACTTTATTAGACAGCTTCGGGGGTCTTCTCTCCTTCCGTCTTCGGGGGTCTTCTTGCCGGACTCCTCCGCTATCTTCTGCTCTTTTACTAGCTCTTTTACTAGCGGAGGAGCCCGGCTTTCTCCTTCGTCGCCGCCGCCGTCCAGGAGTCTTCTTCCAACTTTGGGGGTCTTGTCCCACTCTTCTGTTCTTCTTGCCGGGCCTCCGCTTTCTTCTTCCAGCTCTTTTACTAGCGTTGGCCCGGTCTTCTGTCGCGGTTGCTGTCGCTGTCACCGCCGCCACCTTCTGCTTCTTCTGCTTCTTCTCCTTCTTCCTTCATCCGATGTTGACACAATGCTCTGTCTGGCCGCAATGGCAGGGACACGTTGTGCGGCGACTTATATAGGGACAAGGGTCGGGGTCACCGGCTCATGTCACATGGTGACCCCGCCCCCTTATGATGTCACAGTCCCGGAGGATGCTGGGACTGTGACATCATAAGGGGTGGGTCACCATGTGACATGAGCCTGTGATTGAAAGCACCAGCTCTGCTCCTGGGTGCTGTGTAAAGGGAGGGGGGAAGGGATATATCTCTTCCCTCCAACCAGCTCTTACTCAGCTGTGCAAAGTGTAACTTCAGCTCCCCGCCCCCTGCTTTCTGAAAGCTTAGATAAACTGTATAAATTCTGCACATTGAACAGCTGTAGAGGAGAGATGGCTGCAGATAAACAGGTACAAATTATGTAAGAGGATTTGTGCATCGCCTGAGGCCAGTCACTTCACTGGGTATATGGAAAGGTTTAGAACCACTGGAGTAATAACTGATTATATGTGATTTAAAAATAAATGATACGTTCATCTTAAAAGAGACCACCAATAGTGATTTGATTGTTCCTTCCTATCTAGCAACTGTTCACAAGGCAGAAGGGATATTTGGATGATGAGCTGGACTTCAGGAAGAAATCACTGGATCAGGCTCACAGGGTAAGTGTAACATCTTATAGATATTTGTTTCCAGCACAAAGTATGTGTGAGAATAAAGTTGTACATGTTGGACTGTGGATTAAGATAGAACCATCATGGTGGCTCTTTCGCGGGGGGGGGGGGGGGGGGGGGGGGGGGGGTGGATGGTGGACCCAAGAAGAAACTTCCAGTATTAGGCTCCGTTTCCACTAGTGCGACTTTGGACACATAAAGTCGCATGACAAGTCACAGCCCATTGATTTCAATGGCACCCGTTTCCATCGATGCGACTTAAAGTTGCAGCGACTTTGAAAAATTTCCTGCGTTACTTTGATGCGACTTTTGTTGCAGAGACTGTAAAGTTGGATCAAAGCTGCACTCAAAGTCGCATCGAAGTTGCACCCTAAATTGCTCGACTTTGGGGGTCGCAGTGGTGGAAACGTCGCCTTAAACATGGTTACAAAGAAGAGCTCTTGAACACGGCTGTGAAAAAAGCAGGATTTTTTTTATCACAAAACTTTTTTTTCTTACGTACATATCAGCAAACTTGTGCTTCTTTCATATACATAGAAAAAAAAAAGTTAGTAAAAACTGTATTTGAGGTCATGTGTATGCACCAAATTTTATGCTATGCATGTAAATGTTTATGCTAATATTTACATGCATACGGCACAAATGTACTCTATTGGAGTACAGTACAGGAATGGTCTGCATCCTAGCAACACAGGACACTAGATGGCATTAGCTGCCTACGTCCTAGCAACACAGGACACTAAATAGCAGTAGCTGCCTACGTCCTAGCAACACAGAACACTAGATGGCAGTAGCTGCCTACATCCTAGCAACACACAACACCAGATGGCAGTAGCTGCCTATGTCCTAGCAACACAGGACACTAGATGGCAGTAGCTGCCTACGTCCTAGCAACACAGGACACTAGATGGCAGTAGCTGCCTACATCCTAGCAACACAGGAAACTAGATGGCAGTGGCTGCCTACATCCTAGCAACACAGGACACTAGATGGCAGTAGCTGCCTACATCCTAGCAACACAGGACACTAGATGGCAGTAGCTGCCTACATCCTAGCAGCACAGGACACTAGATGGCAGTAGCTACCTACATCCTAGCAACACACAACACCAGATGGCAGTAGCTGCCTATGTCCTAGCAACACAGGACACTAGATGGCAGTAGCTGCCTACATCCTAGCAACACAGGACACTAGATGGCAGTAGCTGCCTACGTCCTAGCAACACAGGACACTAAATAGCAGTAGCTGCCTACGTCCTAGCAACACAGAACACTAGATGGCAGTAGCTGCCTACATCCTAGCAACACACAACACCAGATGGCAGTAGCTGCCTATGTCCTAGCAACACAGGACACTAGATGGCAGTAGCTGCCTACGTCCTAGCAACACAGGACACTAGATGGCAGTAGCTGCCTACATCCTAGCAACACAGGAAACTAGATAGCAGTGGCTGCCTACATCCTAGCAACACAGGACACTAGATGGCAGTAGCTGCCTACATCCTAGCAACACAGGACACTAGATGGCAGTAGCTGCCTACATCCTAGCAGCACAGGACACTAGATGGCAGTAGCTACCTACATCCTAGCAGCACAGGACACTAGATGGCAGTAGCTACCTACATCCTAGCAGCACAGGACACTAGATGGCAGTACCTGCCTACATCCTAGCAACACAGGACACTAGATGGCAGTAGCTGCCTACGTCCTAGCAACACAGGACACTAGATGGCAGTAGCTGCCTACGTCCTAGCAACACAGGACACTAGATGGCAGTAGGACACTAGACAGAAATAGCTCCCAACTGTCCCTGATTTTGAGGGACTGTCCCTGATTTGGAACAAAGTCCCCCTGTCCCTCTTTCCTCCTCATGTGTCCCTCATTTTGGTCTGATCTATATAGTTGTAAATAAAATGTACTTTTTATCTTTTAAAATGTGTTTCCCAGCGCTAAACACTTTCATCCAATTTCTAAATTGCTGCATTTGTAAATTTCAAAAGCCAATATAAAGGAATAGTAGTGGTAAAATGAAAGCACTCGTGGGTTTAACTAACAATTTTTGTTTGTATAATTCACCTTTAACAGGGCGTGGCAGAGGGGGTGTGTCCTATGTCTACATACTTTGCTAATAGGTGTCCCTCGTTCCCATCTCAAAAAGTTGGGAGGTATGGCAATAGCTGCCTACGTCCTAGCAACAGAAGGCCCTAGACAGCAATAGCTGCCTACGTCCTAGCAACCAAAAAAACTAAATGGCAGTAGCTGCCTGTGTCCTAGCAACAGAGGACACTAGACAGCTACCTCTTAGCAACAGAGGACACTAGACATTAATAGCTGCATATGTCCTAGCAACCGAAGACACTAAATTGCAATAGCTGCCTGTGTCCTAGCAACAGAGGACACTAGATAGCAATAGCTATCTACATCCTAGCAACTGAGGACACTAGACAGCAATAGCTCCCAACTGTCCCTGATTTGGAACAAAGTCCCTCTGTCCCTCTTTCCCCCTCATTTGTCCCTCATTTTGGTCTGATCCATATAGTTGTATATAAAATGCACTTTTTATCTTTAAAAAAGTGTTTTCCCAATGCTAAACCTTTCATCTAATTTCTAAATTGCTGCATTTGTAAATGTCAAAAGCCAATATAAAGGAAGAGTAGTGGTAAAAAAAGAACCCTTGGGTTTAACTAATCATTTTTGTTTGTACAATTCTCCTTTAACAGGGCATGGCAGGGGGAGGGTGGTTGTTCTATGCCTACATACTTTTGCTAATATGTGTTCCTCGTTCCCATCTCAAAAAGTTGGGCGGTATGGGGTTAGCTGCCTACGTCCTAGCAACAGAAGACACTATTCGTTAGTAGCTGCCTATGTCCTACGTACAGAGGACACTAGACAGCAATAGCTGCCTATGTCCTAGCAACCGAGGACACTAGACAGCAATAGCTGCCTACGTCTTATCAACAGAAGACACTATGCAGCAATAGCTACCTACATCCTAGCAACCAAGGACACTAGACAGCAATAGCTGCCTACGTCCTAGCAACCAAGGACACTAGACAGCAATAGCTGCCTACGTCCTAGCAACCAAGGACACTAGACAGCAATAGCTGCCTACATCCTAGCAACCAAGGACACTAGACAGCAATAGCTGCCTATGTCCTAGCAACCAAGGACACTAGACAGCAATAGCTGCCTACGTCCTAGCAACCAAGGACACTAGACAGCAATAGCTGCCTACGTCCTAGCAACAGAGGACACTAGACAGTAATAGCTGCCTACGTCCTAGCAATAGAGGACACTAGACAGCAGTAGCTGCCTACGTCCTAGCAACAGAAGACTGACAGTAATAGCTGCCTACATCCTAGCTATTAACTTGGAATATATTTATATATTATATTTAGCATATCCTGGAGCTGGAAGCCATGTTGTATGATGCATTGCAGCAAGAGGCTGGAGCCAAGATGTCTCACATACTGTCAGACGAAGAACGGGATGAGCTGAAGAATGCTGTGGAGCAGTGGAAACGCCAGGTGATGAGCGAACTACGAGAGCGAGACGCCCAGATTCTCCGCGAACGTATGGAGATAATTCAGCATGCACAGCAGGTAATAATGTTACTGGCAGGGAAGGGGTTAACACTAGGGGGCGATCAAGGGGTTAATTGTGTTCCCTAGTGTGTGTTCTAACTGTAGGGGGAAAAGACTGACTAGAGGAAATGACAGATCGTGGTTCTTATCTATTAGAAACACACGATCTGTCACTCCTCACAGAGCAGAACAGGGATTTGTGTGTTTTTCCTCTTGTGCCCACGATCGCTCCTGGCCAGCGGTCACCGCGACCGTCGGCCCACGAGCACCGGCACCCCCCACAGTGCAGTGGCGCATCTGCTATCCCGATCTCAGCGGTTAAACGCGCCCCGTCCGGACGAGCTCGCGTGCAGAAGCAAACGCATACGTGAGTAGCGCCCGCATATGAAAACGGTGTTCAAACCACACATATGAGGTATCGCTGCGATCGGTAGAGCGAGAGCAATAATTCTAGCCCTGGAGCTCCTCTGTAGCTCAAAACATGCAACCTGTAGATTTTTTTAAACGTCGCCTATGGAGATTTTTAAGGGTAAATGTTTGTCGTCATTCCACGGGCGGGCACAATTTTGAAGCGTGACATGTTGGGTATCAATTTACTCAGAGTAATATTATCTTTCACAATATAAAAAAAAAAAATTGGGCTAACTTTACTGTTGTCTTATTTTTAATTTAAAAAAGTGTATTTTTCATTTTTATTTTTTTAAAAAGTGCGCTTTTAAGACCGCTGCACAAATACGGTATGACAGAAAGTATTGCAACGACCGCCATTTTTTTCTCTAGGGTGTTAGAAAAAAAATTATAATGTTGGGGGGGTTCTAAGTAATTTTCTAGCAAAATTTTTTTTTTAAACAACAAATCTCAGAAAGAGGCTCGGTCCTTAAAGAGGTGTATCCCTTAAAAAAAAAATTCATGAAAAGTCAGCAGCTACAAATACTGCAGCTGCTGACTTTTAATAATCGGACGCTTACCTGTCCCAGGGTCCAGCGATGCGGGGGAACGAGACCCCCCCTCGTTCCCCGCTCCACTCGCGGCGCCGGTATTCCTAATGTGGGAACCACATGTGAAGCCACAGCCGGGCACCCACTGCGCATGCGCGAGCGCCGTGATTCGACGCTCACTCATCTGGGACACATGACATGTCCCAGATGACTGTGCGGCGCCTACAGGAAGTGACGTTTAGCCCGGGCAATGAAGGTGGCAGACTACGAGGGACCCCCTAGCAACAGGCATTTAGAGGCGAGTAAAAAAATGTTTTTTTCCAATTATTTATTTTTTTATTTTTTTATGATTTTTAAGCCACATTTTTTTTTTTGGCCGCAACCTCACTTTAAAGAGGTGTATTCCTTAAAAAAAAAAAAAAAAAAATTAAAAGTCAGCAGGTACAAATACTGCAGCTGCTGACTTTTAATAATCGGACGCTTACCTGTCCCAGGGTCCAGCGATGCGGGGGGGGGGGGGGGGGGGGGGGTTGAAGCTCCGCTAGCCGTGATTGGCCGCACAGTCATCTGAGACACGTGACAGGTCCCAGATGACTGGGGAGCCCTTCCTGCGCCGAGGGGAAGTGATGTCACCAGCC
Organism: Lithobates sylvaticus; assembly: GCA_028564925.1. Classification (NCBI taxonomy): domain Eukaryota; kingdom Metazoa; phylum Chordata; class Amphibia; order Anura; family Ranidae; genus Lithobates; species Lithobates sylvaticus. The sequence goes on along the minus strand of CM053036.1, from coordinate 28,944,662 downwards.
GAGGCTATGCAGGAGGCAGACTACGAGGGACCCCCTAGCAACAGGCATTTAGAGGTATGTAAAAAAAAAAAATAATAATTTCCAATTATTTTTTTTTATTTTTTTTTTGGATTTTTAAGCCTTTTTTTATTTTATTTTTAGGGGGAAACACCACTTTAAGTGGTTAAGCCAAACAACCCCCAATATTACACTATCTATATATCATATATATGTACAGTATAGCTCAGTCCTTATAGCAAGCTGCTATTACATGATATATTGAATTAGCTGTGACTTTTTTGGATGTTTTATTTCTGATTCATCGCTCTGTGTTATTTCACTTTGATCAATTCTCCATACTAAATGAGATCACTTTTTGTTTTGTTTTTACATAATTTGATATCCATCTTCCTAAATTATCTTCTGCTGCACTGACTGGTCATATTTCTCTTTCAGAGAATCAAGGAGCTAGAAGAGAGATTAGAGTTCCAGAGAAGACAGATAAAAGAATTAGAAGAAAAGGTAATTTAGCAGACTAATTCTATTATTTTGTCATATTGAGGAAGGACGTCTTCAGGATGATTTATGGGAACGTGAAGAAAAGACGCGCGCCTACGCTCTCCATAGAAACCCGTCAGATTCCGCTTGTCTTTACACTGTGACATGTTTGAATATGACAGCTAATCCTGATTGGTTTAATGGTCTTCATTCGTTCTACATCAGATGTAGATTGCTGTAATGTATTTTTTATGATATCACTTTAGGCACTAATAAGGTCAATTGACTAACTCACAAACTCTTTTCATTACCGTGTGTAATCCATCACTATTTATCATCAAACGTTATTTTTTTTACTTCCCCAAATTGTATTATTGCATGAATTAGCTGAATTCATCACATGCACTATGTTATTCAATTGTGATTTTGTATTTAAGAGGTGTGTTTATTAAAAAAAAAAAAGCATAGCTGTCCATCCATCAAAACTGCTTGTAAATTTGTTCTGTGTGAACGGGCAAAATCGAATGTTTCCAGGTTCTATTCCCTGCAATCTGAATGTACGCATGCAGAAAATACTGCATTATGACCAAAAGATGGCGCTGAGGAGCATACGTATTAGCTATGATAGCTAGCACCATCTAGTGGCCATATACAGCATTTTCACATTCATGCATTTGAACTGCACAGATTATAGCGTGGAAACATTTGCGTTTGCCCCATTTGCACAGAACACATTTCCATGCAGTTTCAATGGACAAACAGCTATATAAAACCCTAAAGCCCCATACACACTGACAGATTTTCTGCTGATTGTTGTCTTCAGATTTACCAAAAAACATATAAAATGAGGTCAAACCTTTTGAGTTTCAATTTGTATGCAATCAGGCAGGCCCTTGCACTACATGGTTTTGGTAAATCTGAAGAAAAAAATCAGCAGAAAATCTGATAGTGTGTATGGGGTTTCGAAGTCAATTACGAATGGTCACACAGGTAATTGCTCTTTCCAATACCGCTAGTTTCTGATTGGGGTTATTGTGAGATTCTATGAGGAGCAGTGGCGGCTGGTGCTCAATATTTTGGGGGGTGCGGCAAACCAAGGAAACCTCCCCTATGCAGGGGAGACGGACAGGAAGGCGGCGAATAGCCCCACCCCACCCTCTGCTCGGGAGATGGACGGGAAGACAGCGAACCCCCAACACCCCCCCCCAGTCCTAAGACTCCCTGGCCAATCAGGTCTCGGGACCCGCTTCCTGATTGGCCGGGAGGAGAATCAGGAAGACAATGGGGCAGCACAGTCATTGGGCCAGCACAGCAGTAAAAAGTGTCACTGGTTCGAATCCCAACCCCACCACAACACTACCTGCCTGGAGTTTGCATGTTTTCCCTGTGCCTGTGTGGGTTTGCTCCGGGTACTCCGGTTTCCTCCCACACTCCAAAGACATTTAATTGGCTTCTGTCCAAAAATTGGCCCTAGTATATGAATGTGAGTTGGGGACCTTGGATTGTGGGCTCCTTGAGGGTAGAGAACGATGTGAGTGTACTCTGGATGGACTGGTGTCTTTATTAAACCTTACTAACTATGTAATGGCAAATATTAATTTGCTATTGTCACACAACTGGGTGGCCTGGGTGGGCTCGGGGCGTAGTGTTCTGCACCCCGATTCTCACCCTCTTTTGAAGCCAATTAGAGCTTCCTGCTCTAATCACTTGCTTAAAAAATATAAAAAAACATTGAAATCCATGCGTCCGGCACCCTGCATGTAGATTAGGGGTCGGGCGCATGGATTAGGAGGGCGTTGTCCCTGTGGCCCGTATGGACAGGCCGCCACTGAGGGGTCTAATGAGGAGAGCAGTACAAGGGACCATTGAAGGTAGAGATTCAATGCCATGAAGAATAGAGTATTCAGGTGGCTGGATGGCAAGTTCATTCCTGAAGAACTGCACCCTTATGCAATATTTAGGTATGTGAATGGAACATTTTGATAAGGAATATATAGGGAGGTCAGTGCCAGTTAAAAAAACTCATACATCTAGTGACGTTCACCTAATGCCTCCAAATGCTGTGCCTAACAAGGTTAGTGTTCGTGCAATATGAGTCTCCTGATAGTTTTGTGTTCTGGGAGTTGGAGCCAGGTATGGTCTATAAGAGTGACTACTGTAGTATAGTATAGCACCTAAAGCTGCCCATAGTATTATATACCGATCAAACATGCACGCATTATCCCATCTTAAAATACATTTTTTATATCATTAAAAGTGGATCTGTGGTGCTGGTGGCTGGGGAAAATGCTAAGAGATAGAAAGGGAATTTTTTGGCAGAAGAGATATACGTTTTTTTTTGTCTTGATATTGACGACAAGTAGCACCTCCTCTCCACTGCCCCACTCACTTTCTCTCTCCCTCTCCCCCTCCCCTCTCCCTCCACCCTCTCTCTCTCCTTCTCCCCATCTCTCTCTCTTTCTCCCTCTCCCCATCTCTATCTCCCTCTCTCTCACTCTCTCTTTCTCCGCCCCCTCCCCCCTCTCTCCCTCCATCCCTCTCCCCCTCTCTCTCCCTCCCTTTACCCTCTCTCCCCACCCTCTCTCTCACTCTCTCTCTCCCCTCTCCCTCCCTCCCTCCCTCTCCCTCCCTCTCTCCCTCCCCCTTTCTCTCTCACTCTCTCTCTCCCTCCCCCTTTCTCTCTTACTCTCTCTCTCTTCCTCTCTCTCTTTCTCCCCCACCCTCTGCCTTTCTCTTCTTCTCTCTCTCTGTCCCTTTCTTCCTCGTTCTCTGCCTGTCTCGTCCTCCCCCTATCTCTCTATCTCTCGTTCTTTCTCTCTCTTTCATCCTTTCTCTCTCTCTCTCACGTTCTTTCTTTCTTTCTCTGTATCTATTCAAATATCACTCTCTTTCTTTATCTATACATTCCTTTCTGTCTTTCTCTATTTATTCATGCTCCCTCCCTCCCTCTCTCTCTCTCTCTCTCTCTCTCTCTCTCTCTCTCACCCTCTCCCTCTCTCACTCTCTCCCTCTCTCTCACTCACCTTCTCTCTCTCTCTCCCTCTCCCTCTCCCCCCCCCTCCCTCCTCTCTCTCTCCCTCTCCCCATCTCTCTCTCCCTCTCTCTCACTCTCTTTTTCTCCCCCCTCCCTCCATCCCTCTCTCCCCACCTGTCTCTCTCTCCCCCCTCTCTCTCCCTCCCTTTACTCTCTCTCCCCACCCTCTCTCTCTCGCTCTCTCAACATTGAACATTGTTTGCTGGGGGGAAAGTTAAGCCATCCTCACTCATAAGCTCAGTGTAGGAGAGATCACTAACATCCCCTTTATTGTAAAAGACATCCAAAGACATAGTAATAGCAATTTCCACAGAAGGACTGCCCCCTCTTAACACGTTTCACCCAATAGGGCTCTATGCCTAAGCCATATTGGGTGAAACGCGTTAAAGGGGGCAGTCCTGGGGCAGGGACTGCATATACTATGTCTATGGCTATCTTTTACAATAAAGAGGATGTCAGCAATCACTTCAGTGCGTGGTGGCTTCTTGTTCCTACCATTTTTTTTTTATCCTCCAGGTAGCACAGGGTCCTACCGCCACAATATATATATATATATATATATATATATACACACAGTGTGTGTATATATATATATATATATATATATATATATATATATACACAGTGTGTGTATATATATATATATATATATATATATATATATATATACACAGTGTGTGTGTGTGTATATGTATATATATATATATATATATATATATATATATATATATATATATATATATATATATATATATATATATATACAGTATATATATATATATATATATATATATACTGTATATATATATATATATATATATATATATATACTGGATATATATATATATATATATATATATATATATATATATATATATATATATTTATTTTTTAATTAGAGTTTTTCATTTTACCAGTCCTTAGAATGATTCTCCTGGGTTCCCACAAATATTAGGATTTTGAGGTGACGGCCACATCCTGAATATGGGCACTATGCTTTAAAGTAGTGGTCTCCAAGCTTTGTAATCCAAGGGGCAAGGACCAGTTTACTGTCCTTCAGACTTTGGGGGAGCTGGGCTGTCCGCCATTAGGAGTAGAAAATGCCCCAGTGTCAGTGGTAGTAAACAATGTCTTAGGCTTGGTGGTCAGTGGGAGTAAAAAATGACATAGTGCTGCCTGTACATCACTGGTATTAGTAGGAGGGATAGTGCCCCATTGTTGATGTTAGTGGAAGGAACGGTGCCTCATATCAGTGGGAGGAACAATGTCCCAATGGCCGGATATAGGCAAGCGAAGAGCCGCATTCGGAAGTTTGGAATCTGCGCTCTAAAGGAAGGTGAAAGGCTTTCATTACATTGGTGGCCTGATTCAGGATATTTTAGTAGAAGAATGTTGCATTATGGAACTGATTCAGCATACCTCCCAACATTTTGGGATGGGAATGAGGGACACCTTCTAGCAAACGTATGTAGGCATAGGACACGCCCCCCCTGCCACACCCCCTTAAAGAAGAATTAACCAAAACAAAAGGTTATTAAATCCACAAGTTCTTTTTTTTTTACCACTACTATTCCTTTATATTGGCTTTTAAAATTTGCAAATGCAACAATTTAGAAATTGGATGAAAGGTTTAGCGCTGGGAAACACTTTTTGAAAGATAAAAAGTGCATTTTATATACAACTATATAGATCAGACCAAAATGAGGGGCAAATGAGGGGGAAGGAGGGACAGAGGGACATTGCGCCAAATCAGGGACAGTCCCTCGAAATCAGGGACAGTTGGGAGCTATGGATTCAGGCCACTGGTTTATTTTATCTTAGATGAAATCTAGTGCTAAAGTGTTGTTTTGTAGACTCATCTTTACATCTCAGCTGTGCTGTAATTCCAATATACGTGTATATGTATTGCTATGAATGAAGAGAGTCTCAATGCGTCTAATGCCTCGTACACACGTGCGGACTTTTGCCGGCGGACCTAGTCCAGCGGACAATCCCGCGGGACTTTCCAGCTGGGTCCGCTGGACTTTCCGAGCGTGTGGACTTGCCCACACACGCACGGACTTCTCCAGCGGATAATCCGCCGGCCAAAAGTCCGCGGGACTTTTGAAAATGAACGGACTTGCCCACACACGGAGCAGTCCCTTCATTTCGAACGTAACTTCAGGTTACGTAGCTAGCGTAGGCAGTAAATGCCGCCGCGCTAGCTCCGCAAGCTGGCATGGATTTAAAGGGAATCCCCACGCCGAAAAAACGGCGTGGGGGTTCCCCCCAAATCCATGTCAGACCCTCATCCGAGCACGCAGCCTGGCAGGCCAGGAAAGGGGTGGGGACGAACGCGCGCCCCCCCCCCCCCCCCTCCTGAGCCGTACCAGGCCGCGTGCCCTCAACATGGGGGGTGCCCTGGGGAAAGGGGGGCCGTGCGGCCCCCCCACCCCAAAGCACCTTGTCCCCATGTTGATGAGGACAAGGGCCTCTTCCCGACAACCCTGGCCGTTGGTTGTCGGGGTCTGCGGGCGGGGGCTTATCGGAATCTGGGAACCCCCTTTAATAAGGGGGCCCCCAGATCCCGGCCCCCCACCCTATGTGAATGAGTATGGGGTACGATGTACCCCTACCCATTCACCTAAGGTGTAAAATGTAAAGTAAAAAAAAAACCACCCACACTTTTGAAAAAATAGTTTATTGCACTGCTCCGGGGGTCTTCTTCCGTCTTGGGGGTCTTCTCGCCGGACTCCCCCGCCATTTACCAAGCTCTTTTACCGAGCGGGGAAGTCCGGCTACCTTCTTCGTCGTCGCCGCCGTCTGGGGGTCTCGATCCGCCTTCGGGGGTCTTCTTCCGTCTTGGGGGTCTTCTCGCCGGACTCCTCCCCTCTCTTCTGCTCTTTTACCTAGCTCTTTCACGAGGGGAGGAGTCCGGCTACCTTCTTCGTCGTCGCCGCCGTCATCTGGGGTCTCGATCCGCCTTCGGGGGTCTTCCGGGGTCTCTTCTGTTCTTGCGGCGGTCGTCGTCTTCCGCGCCGCCGGCGCCACCTTCTTCTTGTCCTTCTTGTTCTTCTTCTTCTTCCGATGTTGACCCGACGCTCTCTCTGCCCGGAATGCCTGTGCCGCTCTGCGCTCGGACTTATATAGGGACATGGGCGACAGGGTCACATGTTCATGTCACATGGTGACCCCGCCCCCTTGCGATGTCACAGTCCCAGCATCCTCCGGGACTGTGACAACACAAGGGGCGGGGTCACCATGTGACATGTGCATGTGACCCTGTCGCCCATGTCCCTATATAAGTCCGAGCGCAGAGCGGCACAGGCATTCCGGGCAGAGAGAGCGTCGGGTCAACATCGGAAGAAGAAGAAGAACAAGAAGGACAAGAAGAAGGACAAGAAGAAGAAGGCGCCGGCGGCGCGGTAGACGACGACCGCCGCAAGAACAGAAGAGACCCCCGGAAGACCCCCGAAGGCGGATCGAGACCCCCAGACGACGGCGGCGACGACGAAGAAGGTAGCCGGACTCCTCCCCTCGTGAAAGAGCTAGGTAAAAGAGCAGAAGAGAGGGGAGGAGTCCGGCGAGAAGACCCCCAAGACGGAAGAAGACCCCCGAAGGCGGATCGAGACCCCCAGACGGCGGCGACGACGAAGAAGGTAGCCGGACTTCCCCGCTCGGTAAAAGAGCTTGGTAAATGGCGGGGGAGTCCGGCGAGAAGACCCCCAAGACGGAAGAAGACCCCCGGAGCAGTGCAATAAACTATTTTTTCAAAAGTGTGGGTGTTTTTTTTTACTTTACATTTTACACCTTAGGTGAATGGGTAGGGGTACATCGTACCCCATACTCATTCACATAGGGTGGGGGGCCGGGATCTGGGGGCCCCCTTATTAAAGGGGGTTCCCAGATTCCGATAAGCCCCCGCCAGCAGACCCCGACAACCAACGGCCAGGGTTGTCGGGAAGAGGCCCTTGTCCTCATCAACATGGGGACAAGGTGCTTTGGGGGGGGGGGGCCGCACGGCCCCCCTTTCCCCAGGGCACCCCCCATGTTGAGGGCACGCGGCCTGGTACGGCTCAGGAGGGGGGGGGGGCGCTCGTTCGTCCCCACCCCTTTCCTGGCCTGCCAGGCTGCGTGCTCGGATGAGGGTCTGACATGGATTTGGGGGGAACCCTCACGCCGTTTTTTCGGCGTGGGGATTCCCTTTAAATCCATGCCAGGTCACGGAGCTAGCGCGGCGGCAGTAACTGCCTACGCTAGCTACGTAACCTGAAGTCACGTGCTAAATGAACGGACTTGCGGATGAGCGGCAAGTCCCTTCATTTCAAAAGTCCCGCGGACTTGCCCACTAACGGCGGGATTGTCCGCTGGACTTCCAAGTCCAGCGGATAATTTGAAAACAAAACTTCAAACTTTAGTCCGCCGTACTTTGGCGCCAAAAAGTCCGCCGGCGCCCACACACGAGGGGATTATCCCTTCGTGTGTACGCGGCATAATGTTGACTCCATCCAATGTTCCAATGCTGCTGTGATATTTTCCTGACAAAGAGATTGTTGTAAATTCTAATTTATTTTTTTCTCTTCTTTTTCCAGTTTTTATTTTTGTTTTTATTTTTTTCATTAGCTTTTATCCTATGGTCCTAGATGGTCTGCACATCGTGCCTGGTAAGTGTCAAATTGTAGCTTCTAACTATGAGATGCTGTGCTTTATTTATTTATTTGTTTGTTTAGGCCTCATTCACACGGCCAATTACATACAGGTGATTATATACCATATATACCGTATATACTCGAGTATAAGCCGAGTTTTTTAGCACATTTTATTGTGCTGAAAGTGCCCCCCTCAGCTTATACTCAAGTCAAGCACTTTTCTGCAGCAGAAAATTAAATTTTCCGACCCGACTTTGGGGCCTCGTATCTCTTGGTGCTAGGAACCCCAAATTGGTGTGCAAACCCAGTGGAACCAACACTACAACATATCCAAAGATGGGGTTCCTAGCACTAAGTGGCCCCGAGATACGGGCCCCAAAGTCGGTTCGGAAAATTCCTTTCTCTGCTGCAGAAAAGTGCTTGACATTTCCCTATCTCGGGGCCACTTGCTAATAGGAACCCCATCTTGGATATGTTGTAGTGCTAGTTCGACTGAGTTTGCATACCAAATTTGGGGTTCCTAGCACCAAGTGGCCCCAAGATACGGGGCCCCAAGGTCGGTCAACTGTGTCCATCTGCAGCAATGTTAATTCAGGACCCTTTGGGTCCAGAGACCCCAAATTTTGGCTGCAGATAGGGGGCATCTAGGAACCCTTAACTAGCAAGTTTGAAAATTTGGGGGACCTATGGCAGCAAATGGGCACAGTGAGGCTGCAAATGGGCATTGTTAACCCTCTTTTCCACTTACAGTAGCTGCGCATTTCTCACCCTAGGCTTATACTGGAGTCAATACGTTTTTCAATTTTTTTATGGAAAACTTAAAAAATATTCGGGTCGGCTTATACTCAAGTATATACGGTACATTTAGAGGACATTTCTAAACACATATACATGTAAATGGCATATTTCACACTGAGAATTTACTTTCCTTCAGGTATTTGCACTTAGCAAAATAGAGATCTGTGAGAGGCGGATTAAATACTCTGAATGCTTCCGAGTTCTTGTAAACCCATTTTTAAATGCCGTGCTTCCCAGATTGATTTCAGGACTCAGTCTGGGAAGGACACGGGAACAAACTATGAACAGAAAATGGGAGGACTCTGCAACAAAGGTCCTTGAAATGCACATTGATCAGGGGTTGGTTTTTTATCAAACAAAAGTGGAGTTACACTAAATAAAACAAACGCTGGAGATTAGAGGCCGCAGAGCTGATCAAGCAGGGAAAATCTGATAGGGCGGTTGTACATCGGTAGACCAACTTTTGTACAACCAGCCTGCACATACATAGATTGAAATTCGGACGTCCTTGATGAACTGGCTGAATTTCAATCCATATACGATTGGCTTCATAGCAGACATATAGATCAAGATATGTCTCTTATTGTATTGAATGTAAAGAGGTGCTGTAAATATCAATTTAATGAACTAAACTAAATTACATTTTTTTTTTAAATTGTTCAATTTGTGGTGCTTGTTTTAAATTATTGTTTGTATCATTATTTTATCATGACTAATTTTCTATTCTCGTCTGTTCTTCCCTCTTCTCTGCTCCTCCCTCTCATTTTTTAATTCAATGTTCTGTGTCCTTCATCTCATATTGTTCTTCCCTCTGTGTCTCTCCTCTTCCACCCTGCTTTTTCTTTTTTTGATGGCTTCTCTTTATCTTTTCCCTTTTCTGTGCCTTTTCTTTCTCTCCTTAACACTTTTTTCCTCACTCAATGTGTCTCTCTCCCTCTTTGTCCTCCTCTTCCTCCCCACCTCTTTCTTTTTATCTCTTTCTCTCTCTCCCATGGTCTCTATCACTCTCTTTATGCCCCTTTTCCTTTCTTTTGTCCCTTTCAATTATTTCCCCCCCCCCCCCACCCACACACACTGTACATTGTTCATTGAGCGTCTCTCGCTCTCTCTCTTTGTCTATATGTATGTCTCTCTTTTTTTTTTTTATGCACCCCATCCATATTTTTTTTTCTCAATTCTTTCCTTTTCTCTCTCCATCTCTGTCTCTCCCTCACTCTTTGGATGCTGAACCATTCTTCCTATGCTTCTGCCTTCCCCGCCCCATCTCTTTTCTCAATCAAATCCTTTCCTTTTTTTCCTCTCTCTCTCTGCCTCTCTCTATCTCTGTCTTACTTTCCCTATCTATCCCTTTCTCACTCTTTCTTTCTCTCTCTCTCTCTCTCTCTCTCTCTCTCTCTTTATCTATTCAAACCTCACTCTCTTTCTTTATCTATTAATTCTCTCTCTCTCCCCTTCTCTCTCTCTCTCTCTCCCCCCTCTCTTCTTATTTTTCTATATACCTCTTTCTCTTTCTTTCTTTCTTTCTTTCTTTCTTTCTTTCTTTCTTTCTTCTTTCTCTCTCTCTCTTCCACTCTCTCTTTCTCCCCCACCCTCTGCCTTTCTCTTCTTCTCTCCCTCTGTCCCTTTCTTCCTCGTTCTCTGCCTCTCTCATCCTCCCCCTATCTCTCTATCTCTCGTTCTTTCTCTCTCTTTCATCCTTTCTTTCTCTCTCTCACTTTCTTTCTTTAATTTTTTCTATCTATTGAAATATCACTCTCTTTCTTTATCTATACATTCCTTTCTGTCTTTCTCTATTTATTCATGCTCCCTCCCTCTCTCTCTCTCTCTCTCTCGCTCTCTCTCTCTCTCTCTCTCTCTCCCTCTCCCTCTCTCTCCCTCTCTCTCACTCCCTCTCTCTCACTCACTTACTCTCTCTCTTTCTCTCTCTCTCCCTCCCCCTCTCCCTCCCCTCTCTCTCCCTCTCTCTTTCTCCCCCTCCCCCCTCTCCCCCCCCTCCCTCTCTCTCTCCCCCTCTCTCTCCCTCACTTTAACCTCTATCCCCACCCTCTCTCTCGCTCTCTCTCTTCCCTCTCCCCTCTCTCTCCCTCCCCCTTTCTCTCTCACTCTCACTCTCGCTCTCCCTCTCCCTTTCTCTCTATCTCTCTCTCTTTCTCCCCCTCTCTCTTTACCTCCCTCTCCCCATCTCTCTCCCTCTCCCACTTTCTCTCGTTCCCTCTCCCTCTCTCTCTCTCCCTCTCCCCCATCTCTCTCTCTCTCTCACGCTCTCTCTTTCTCCCCCCTCTCTCTCTCCCTCTACCCCTTTCTCTCTCTCTCTCTCTCCCTCCCTCCTCTCTCTCTCTCTCTCTCTCTCTCTCTCTCTCTCTCACACTCTCTCTATTTCTCCCCTCTCTCTCCCTTTACCCCTTTCTCTCTCACTCTCTCTCTTTCTCCCCCTCTCTCCCCCCTTTCTCTGTCTCTCTGTCTGTCTCGTCCTCCCCCTATCTCTTTCTCTCTCTCTCTTTGTCCATTTTATTCTTCCTTTCTCTCTCCTTCTTTCTCATTCTCTTTCCTTCTTTCTCCCTCCCCCTCTCTCCATTTCTCTCTCTCTTTCTCCCCCACCCTCTCTCTTTCTCTTCTTCTCTCTCTCTGTCTCTTTTTTTCTTTTTTCTCTGACTGTCTTGTCTTCTTTCTCTTTCTTTCTCTCTTATTCCTTCCCCTCTTTATCCTTCCCTCCTGTGCCCCTCCATTCTGCCCATCCCATGTATGTCAGCTGTAGCCTGGTTCAGTATGATATATCGCTGCCTGTGAATGGGCCTGGATGGTACTGAAGTGTATGATATCAAGGCCAAAACTTTTAAACAACATTTTTACTGACTTCCACTTCTGTGGTGCTTTGCTGAATACTCGCAGCAATTTGTGTGCTAAAGATTTTACAAAAACACAGCGAAAGCTGAGAACTTCAACTGAAATAAACAGATCTAATGATTCAGGATAAATGGACACCCTGATTTCCTGCTAGGCAGGCAGCGTATTGCTTCTGTATAGAAGTGCATTTATCTTGTGTTCAGCTCCTACATCAATTTGCATCATGTGTACGAACAATGGGACAAGAACAGAACTCAGCCCCCCTCAGCCCCCCGGCTTCATCCACACCGTCCCTCCACCCTACAAACGTCACAACCCCCCAGGCCTTCAATTGCTGGGATCACCACTGTTTTAGCTGAGTGAATAACTCATATTTTAATAAACTTTAAAATAAAATCCTACAGATGCTTTAACAGAGAAATATATATTCTAACCAGGAAAGCACAAACAATGTACTACGAGTCTCCTCCGTACAATACATTGCATCAAGCTACGGATAAAAAGGTTATTTTTTTCCTGCAAGAAATGATGGGACAATGTCACACAAACGTAATGACGTTTGTAAGAACACAGCAAGTCATAAAGTACAGCACAACCACAAGACAACCACAAGACAACCACAAGACAAGGACGTTTAGGAAATGGACGTTTCATGACGGCTTTTAAGGAGGTGCATTTTTAAGACCGGTAAGTACACTTTAATTCTAATATTCGTAAAGCCCAACTCTAGAAAAAAAAAATCCACTCTTGTAATAAAGGTTAATTTCACTTTTTATCTTGGGATAGAGGATTAACCACTTCAGCCCGGACCAATTGGCAGCCAAAGGACCAGGCCCCTTTTTGCAATTCGGCACTGCGTCGCTTTGACTGACAATTGCGCGGTCGTGCGACGTGGCTCCCAAACAAAATTGGCGTCCTTTTTTCCCACAAATAGAGCTTTCTTTCGGTGGTATTTGATCTCCCCTGCGGTTTTAATTTTTTGCGCTATAAACAAAAATAGAGCGACAATTTTGGAAAAAATGCAATATTTTTTGCTTTTTGCTATAATAAATATCCCCAAAAATATATAAAAAAACATTTTTTTCCCTCAGTTTAGGCCGATACGTATTCTTCTACATATTTTTGGTAAAAAAAAATCGCAATTAGCGATTATTGGTTTGCGCAAAAGTTATAGCGTTTACAAAATAGGGGATAGTTTTATAGCATTTTTATAAAAAATTTTTTTTATTAGTAATGGCGGCGATCAGCGATTTTTATTGTGACTGCGACATTATGGCGGACACATCGGACATTTTTGACACATTTTTGGGACCATTGTCATTTATACAGCAATCAATGCTATTTAAATGCATTGATTCCTGTATAAATGACACTGGCAGTGAATTGGTTAACCACAAGGGGGCAGTGTAGGGGTTAAGTATGCCTAGGGGTGTGTTTCTTACTGTGGGGGGGGGGGGCGTGGCTGTCAGCTAGTGAATGCTGATCTCTGCTCCAATCACAGGGAGCAGAGATCGGCGTCACTAGTTGCTAGGCAGAACGGGGAGATACTGTTTATTTCCGCATCTCTCCGTTCTGCCTTCCCGTGAGACGATCGCGGGTGTCCCCGCGGCGATCGAGTCCGCAGGACCCACGGTCGGCCTCACGAGGGTCCCGGCGCGCTCCCGGCGTGCTCCCGATGGCACGGACGGCAGTAAGGAGGGACTTATATATACGCCCTCCTGCCTGTCCGTGCCATTCTGCCGACGTATATCGTCGTGCGCTGGTCGGGAACCGGTTAAAGGGGTTGTATAGGTTTGTTTTTTATTTTCTAAATAGATTCCTTTAAGCTAGTGCATTGTTGATTCACTTACCTTTTCCTTCGATTTCCATTCTAAATGTTTTTTTTCTTTGTCTGAATTTCTCACTTCCTGTTTCTCCTCAGTAAACTTCACACCATCATCCGAGCGGTGTTTAGTCAGCCAGAACAGCTTACTGAGGAGGAACAGGAAGTGAGAAATTCAGACAAAGAAAACAAAGAAAAAAAACATTTATGCCGCGTACACACGGTCGGAATTTCCCATGGAAACAGTCCGATGGGAGCTTTTCATCGTATTTTCCGACCGTGTGTATGCCCATCGGTCTTTTTCTGTCGGAATTTCCGATGGACTTTGAATTGAGAACCTGATTTTTCGATCGTGTGTATGCAATTCCAACACGCAAAATTTCCAAGGCATGCTCGGAAAAAATTCGACGCATGCTCAGAAGCATTAAACTTCCCTTTTATAGTGCAGTTGAAAGTTTTTTAAGGCGTGGTGTTATTGACCGTCGGAATTTGGTGTGACCGTGTGGAGCCAAGACAGTTTGAGCGGAATTCTGACGGAATTCCGACGGGAAAACCATCAGAGCTTTTTCCGACGAGAATTCCGACCGTGTGTACGCGGCATTAGAAGGGAAATCGAAGGAAAAGGTAAGTGAACCCACAATGCACTAGCTTAAAGGTACCAATATAGAAAATAAAAAACGAACATTTACAACCCCTTTAAAGAGGTTACATAGTTAGTCAGGTTGAAAAAAAAGACACAAATCCATCCAATTCAACCCAAAAATATACAATCCCGTATACACAATCCTTCACCCACAGTTGATCCAGAGGAAGGTGAAAAACCCAAACAAAGCATGATCCAATTTGCTACAGCAGGGGAAAAAATTCCTTCCTGATCCCCCCGAGAGGCAACCAGATTTTCCCGGATCAACTTCACCTATAAATGTCAGTACCCAGTTATATTATGTACATTTAGGAAATAATCCAGGCCTTTCTTAAAGCAATCTACTGAGCTGGCCAGAACCACCTCTGGAGGGAGTCTATTCCACATTTTCACAGCTCTTACTGTGAAGAAACCTTTCCGTATTTGGAGATTAAATCTTTTATCCTCTAGACGTAAAGAGTGCCCCCTTGTTTTCTGTGATGCCTTTAAAGTGAATAACTCAACACCAAGTTCACTATATGGACCCCTTATATATTTGTACATGTTGATCATATCCCCCCTTAATCTCCTCTTATCAAGGGTGAATAAATTCAGTTCCTCTAATCTTTCCTCATAGCTGAGCTCCTCCATGCCTCTTATCAGTTTGGTTGCCCTTCTCTGCACTTTCTCCAGTTCCCCGATATCCTTTTTGAGAACTGGTGCCCAAAACTTGAACTGCATATTCCAGATGAGGTCTTACTAATGATTTGTACAGGGGGGCAAAATGTCGCCTTCCTCTGGATCAACTGTGGGTATAGGTTTGTGTATATGGGATTGTATTTTTATTTAATTTTTTTCTTGGTTGAACTTGATGAACTTGTGTCTTTTTTCAACCTGTCTAACAATGTAACTATGTAAAATGATATCTCTCTCTCTGGAGTCCATACCTCTCCTAATACAAGAAAGGACTTTGCTCGCTTTGGAAACCGCAGCTTGGCATTGCATGTTATTATTGAGTTTATGATCTACCAAAACCCCCAGATCCTTCTCCACTACAGATTCCCCCAGTTGTACTCCCCCTAGTATGTATGATGAATGCATATTCTTAGCCCCCAAGTGCATAACTTTACATTTATCAACATTAAACATCATCTGCCACATAGTCGCCCAATTAGACAGAGCATTGAGGTCGGCTTGTAAATTTTAGACCTCCTGTAAGGACGTTATTCTTTTTTTTTTTTTTTTTTATTCCACTTCAGAAAGAATATTCGTGGGTGAGTGTCAGCTATGCCCGCATCTCCATCCCTCTAATTGTCTTAGCATCATTAGTGGATTGTTTCATTCTCCCCCTTTTTTTTTTTTTTTTTCCCCCCCTGGAGTTGGGGGGGATATGGGTCCTGAGTCGGGCATCCATGAAGCTTACAAAGCCCAAAAATACATATAAACATCCGAGATCCCACCCAGCCTCCACTCCCCCTCCGCTTCCTTTATCCTAAATCCCATTCCATCATTCTTCCAGTTAACCCCCCTGGGGGTTTTTATTTTGTTTCCCCCCCCTCCCCCCTATCCCCCCCGCGCCCCCGCCCTCCCCGTCCCCATCCGCTGTTCTGTTGTTGTAAGGTGGCCCTTTCTCCCCAGTGTCTTCTCCTGCCCTTAGGGTCTGTCTTTCCGCGGCTAAATCTTTTTTCGGCTTCGCCCCCCAGGGATCATCGGATGTCACGGCTGCACTCGCAAAGCCTCCCTGTAGCTCCAAGACCTCTTGAATTTTCTCCAACTCTCCCATCTAGCCCTCGTAGCCTCTCTGTCCTCCTCCCCGGTGTGCAACACACATTCCATCATATAAGTGGATTCCACTGCGTCAACCCATTCCCAAATGGGTGGGCTTTCCTTGTCCTTCCACCTCCTTGGGATTACCTTTTTAGCCGCGTTAAGCAGATGGGGAATCAATGAGCCTTTATATTGTTTAATTTCCTTGGATGTGGCATGCATGAGTGCCACCCAAGGGTCGTTTTTTACCTCGATCGTTGTTATTTCTTTTATGTATTTTAGGATAGTCTCCCAAAATTTTTTGATTTTAGGACACCCCCACCATAAATGACCCATTGTGCCCCTTTGATCACACCCCCTCCAACAGTTCGCAGATGTATCCGCCTGAAAATTGCTGACCCTGTCTGGGGTTCTATACCACCTAGCCATGCACTTAAAGTTTGTTTCTGCAGTTCTCGCATCTACCGCTGACCCATGTGCTAATTTTAAAATTTTCTTACTTGTGCCTATTTCTAATTGTATTCCTAGTTCGCTTTCCCATTTGGTAAGGTATGGCGGCATCTCCGGTCTATCTCTTTCTAATAACAGTTTATATATTCTAGATATTCTTTTTTTTGAACATTCTGCCATAAAGATTTTCTCTAATTTTGTTAGATCCTTAGCCTCCCTTAATGGGCTAGGAAGAGAGCCCACAAAGTGGGTTAGCTGGCGATGCCGCCATCCATCTATGGAAAAAGCCTCATTATTCTGTAACTCGTGCAATGTCCTAACCTTCCCCTTGCTAATAACTTCCCCTAGTCTCGTGCAGTCCTTTCTAATCCAATCACCTCCTATTTCTTTTAACCCTGGCGGAAAAAAAGGATTTTCTTTAAGTGCTATAAGTGGCGAATTATAATTTTTGTTGAATATTTTATATATTTTGTCCCAGATTTTCAAAGTCGTGATGGTGATTATATGTGTTTTTTCTCCCAGTGTCCGGCTTTTCGGGGGATTCCACACAATCTTCCCCAGCCTAGCTTCACTCAGTGCTTCCTCCAGTCTAACCCATCTTTTAGTGTTATCTGTTTTACCCCATTCTGCGATTCTTAATAGTGCTATAGCATGGTAGTAACTTTCTATGTCTGGGACCGCCAGACCGCCCTGGCTTTTGTCTTGTTTTAGTACTTGGAGGGAGATTCTATGTTTTTTGTAATTCCATATAAAATTCATTATAATAGCTCTTAATTTACCGAGGTACTGTTTTGGGAGAGGGAGGGGGAGCATCTGGAATTTATATGTGATGACTGGTAAGATCATCATTTTTACCGAATTAATCCTGCCTATCCAGGATAGAATTTTTCCCTTCAGCTCTTGGCATTTTTTTTTATGTCTTCTAGGAGTGGAATATAATTTATTTTGTATAATTTCATCGGGTTGTTGGCCAGTTCTATTCCTAAGTATTTTATCCTTTTTTTCCAGACGAAACTAACTGTTTTCTGTAGGTTCTGTTTCTCTATTTTGTTGAGGTTAATATTAAGGATAAATGTTTTTGAGGCATTGATTCTAAAGTTTGTTAGTTCCCCATATTCCTTTAAGGTTTTAAGCAACATGGGGACTGACTTCTGGGGTGAGCTTATGTAAAAGAGGACGTCGTCCGCGAAGGCCGCAAGTTTGTGCTCTTCGCTGCCGACTTTACAGCCTTCCACCTCTGGGTTTCCGCGAATTGTAGCTAACAGCGGTTCCAAAGATAGAATAAAAAGGAGAGGGGAGAGTGGATAGCCCTGCCTAGTACCATTAAACAGTTCGAACTCCGCGGAGGTCGTTCCATTGACCTTGATGTTGGTTTTCGGATGATTATATAGGGTTTTGATTTTTTGAATGATTCTGGGTCCGAAACCCATCCTCTGTAGTGTGTTGAACATGAACCCCCAGTCTACTCTGTCGAACGCTTTTTCAGCGTCTATCGAGAGGAGTAGACTGGGGGTTCTCAAATCTCCCATCCTCTGTATGGCTAGCAATGTCCGAATCCCATTGTCCCTCCCCTCTCTGCCCGGGACAAACCCGACCTGGTCCGGATGGATCAGTGTGCCCAAGTGCCCCTTTATTCGATCCGCCAGTATCTTTGCGTATAATTTTGTGTCGAAATTTAATAAGGAGATGGGTCTGTAGTTCGAGCACACCGATCCATCCTTCCCATCCTTCCTCAAAAGAGTGATCGTAGCTTTTAGGGCCTCTTCGCTCATATCATAGTCTATCCCTAGTCCATTCATATATCGCTGCAATCTCGGTATAAGAATCTCTTTGTACGTTTTATAATATGAGGCCGTGAAGCCGTCCGGGCCCGGGCTCTTCCCTATTGGAGAGTTATTGATGGCTGCTAAGATCTCCTCCTCAGTTATTGGCCTCTCAAGCTCATCTCTCTCCTCCCCCCCTAGAGCCGTTAGCCCTGCCCTCTCTAGGAACTCTGATGTTTTCTGGTTATTTCCTATGCTGTCGTTGTTTCCCTTGGTTTTCACCTCGTAAAGTTCTTTATAATAGTCTCTGAATGTAGAGGCTATTTCACTAGAGGTAAACTTCATCTCCCCGTTTCTTGTTTGAATTTTTTCAATAAAATTTCTGGTTTTCTTTTTTTGTAGTTTCCTTGCTAAATATTTCCCTGGCTTGTTGCCCCATATGTATTGTTCCCTGGCCAATTTATTGAACTTCTGTCTAACTTCCTGTTCAGCTAAATCTTTCAATTCCTCTCTCTTATCTGTAAGCTCTAAGTATATGCTCTGGCTAAGTGCCCCCCCAGATTTGTGTTTTTGCTCCAGGGTTTTAATCTCGGCAATCAGAGCCTGCGTCTTTCCCACCCTCTCCTTTTTTTTCCATGAGGCTTTAGCTATCAGGAGCCCCCTAATGAACGCTTTATGAGCGTCCCACAGTTGTGCCTCTGAGACCTCTCCGTTGTCGTTGATTTGAAAGAACCATTCTAGCTCCTTTTTGATATAATCCCTAATTTCTTTGTCATGTAACAATTCAGGATTAAGTTTCCATCCGCTAGAGGGTTGTTTGTGTTCGGGGAACCTTAGCCTCATGGATACCGGCGCGTGGTCCGAGAGGGAAGCTATTCCAATTTCGGTTTCTTTGACCCTATCCAATATGCCATGGTCTATTAAGATATAGTCCAGGCGAGAATACATCTGGTGGACAGGGGAGAAGAACGAGTAATCCCTCAACTGCGGGTGCTGGATCCTCCACACATCCAACAGTTGGTCCTCCGATAGTTTTTTTTTAATCCGCTTCAGTTGTATGTTGCCCCTCCCCGTGCCACCAGACGTACTGTCCTTCGCAGGGTCCATCACGAAATTGAGGTCCCCCATCAGGATCAAATATCCTTTCCTGAAGGCCCTTAGCTTACGCAGAATTGCTTCGAGGAATAAGATAGGTTTGGCGTTGGGGGCATAAACATTGGCCAGTGTAAGTTCTACCCCTAGGAGGGAGCCCCTAAGAAACAGGTACCTCCCCTCGGGGTCCGTCATTCTCTCCTCCACCTTGAAGTCAATGTCCCTCGCAATCCCAATAGCCACTCCTCTTGCCCTGCTCGGGATAGTATCTCCATAAAACCAATTTGGGAGAGCTGGAGAAAAAAGTCTAATATTTGAGGAATGTGCCAGGTGAGTCTCTTGCAGAAACACTATACCTGCGCCATATCTCTCTGCTTCCTCCAAAATTTTAGATCGCTTGCCGGGAGAGTTTAAGCCTTTCACATTATATGATAAAAATTTGATTTCTATGTCCTTCATTTATTTTTTGGGGTTTTATTTTTTTTTTATTTTTTATTTTTTTCCTCTGAGGTATTGATGGTGATAACAGCCCCACAGCGGACGTGGTTTCCCTCCCCCTTCCCCCCCCCCTCCCCCTCCCCCCTCCCCCCTTCCTCCTCCCCCCTCCCTCTCCCCCCCCCTTCCACCCCCCCCCCCCCCCCTCTCTTACCCCGACTAGGGTCCCCGGGTCATTGGGGGCCATCTTTTGTGGCTTCCCTTAGACTCCGGATTCCTGGTGAGGTGGAGTCTGTTTAGCCCTCCCCTCCCCCTCCGCGGCCCGTTCTCGGGGCGCAAAAGGGGGGGGGGGCAGGACCGATTTGAACAGAATTCTTTTGCAGCTATACGTGGGCATTCGCCCCTCCTCCCTCCCCTCCACCCCCCCCCCCCCCCGGGTCCTCCAGTCCCTCCAATTCAATCCAGCCCTGCAGGTTCGGGACTGAAATCCCGAGTTTTGAACAAAATCCCTGCACTTCTTCCGGGTACCTCAGCCTGGCCGTACACCCCTCTTTTGACCCTATTAAGCATGAGGGAAAGCCCCAGTTATATCTTATGTTTTCCCTTTTCAATATTTCCAGCAGGGGTTTCTGACGTCTCCGTCTTTCGAGGGTTCGGGCCGATAGGTCAGCGTAAACTTGAATCTCAACGTCCTTATACAATATAGGAGACTTGTTTTTTATTTTGGCCCACAGGTCCTCTTTTTCTTTAAAGTGGCTAAATCTGACAATTATGTCCCGGGTCCGCTCAGCTCCCCCCCTTTCGGATCTTCCTACTCGGTGTATCCTTTCTATGTGGGGGAAGTGGTCTGGATCCTTGCCACTTGTGGGGCCCAAGATTTCCCATAGTTTTCTTTCTAGGTCTTCCCCTCTTTGTTCCGGAACGGAGCGCAGCCTCAAGTTTTGCCTCCTATCCCTATTTTCTTGGTCCTCTATCTTGTAGAGGGTATCTCTCTGAGAGAGATAGGCGCCTTTTAATTGCGTTTTCAGCTTCGCGATTTCCAGATCTATAGAGTCCGCTCTCCCTTCCACCACTTCAACCCTGGACAGCAGATGACCCATATCCTCCCGTAGAGCATGAATTTCCAGTTTGATCACGTTTTCCAGGCGTAGTAGCATCACCTCCATTTCTAGTTTATTGGGAATGTGGGTTCCTGCTTGTTGATCCTCCCCCCTACTAAGCTCTATCTCGGTCTCCATTGAGCGGTCCACCCTGGAGTCGTTGATTTCTCCTTCTGCCCCGCCCCTACTCTCCGGGGAGGTTCCGGCCCGGGTTTCTTTTCCCGATGTTTTAGGGCTTGCGCCCTGTCTTAAATAATGTTTGATTGTGCTTGTCTCCCCTTTGCTGCCTTTTGTAGTTGTTTTCTTAGGTTGTTTGGCTGGGTCTTTGCTCATGTTGGCCTTCTTAGTGGGTCTGATTCTCTTCCCCAGTCTTATTGTAGGCCTCGGCCTCCTGGGCCCTTTTCCGCCTCCTGTCTTTTAGTGGGGTCCTTATTTTAAGACTGTCCTTTACCCCTTGGTAGTTTAGGGTTTTTTGGGTTCTCGATCTGTCCCGGGGCCTTCTGGAGTTCCTGAGCTAAGCCCCTCTCTGTATCTCCCCGTCCCAGCGTTAGTTTCTAATGGTGATTAAAACCAATTTGCCCCTTTGGGATCTATTTGATCTGTCCGGGCTTCTTGAGGGTATTGTTTATTGCTTGTGTCCCTCTGGGCTTTGGGGCCCGGGGCTACCTTCTATGTGTCCCTTTAGTGTATGTAGTCAAGTTTGTGAAGGAGGGGACCTTTTCTGCTTGTGGGATCTTTAAATGAGACACAAAACCCTTACGCAGTGGCTCGGTCTGTTGTAACTAGGTGGAGGGGTTTGTTCGTCCCTCCTGCCAGTTCGCTTCAGATTCCTTCCGCGATGTACAGTTTACGCCTTTTCAATGTCCTCCCGAATGGCTCTGCTCGTGAAGTCAGCAGGACTTTACTATATTACAGGGGGTCACTGGTCTTAATGATATGGGCAACATGCAAACATGTGATTTTATAGTTTTATCTATAATTTCATATTTAAGAGGAGCATTTCACAATAAAACGTTTGATGTATAGTAGTATATCTTCATAGACACCACTCAGAGTCTCATTTTCATTCCGGGAATGCAATTCCTAAAGTGTGATAGTCTCTCTTCCTAGGCTCCAATCAGAATCCTGCTTTTATTCAAAAATGTAGCTTTCAGGGTGAGAAAGCTAGAACTTCACAGGCACCTATCGGGGTCACACTTACAATCCTAAATGCAGCTTTTAATATATGTAGTGTCAGTAAGGCAGTGAGGCGGAATGGAAGTTGATCTAATGGTCTCCTTATACACTGAGGAAATCCGGTTCGCTGTTTGTTGTTTCGGCCTCGTTTCGATTTACCCAAGAGTTTATGGGGGTCCTTGCTTTAAGGCTGTCCCTTGCCCCTTAACCGGTTAGGGTCTCTTTCTGGGTTCACAATCTGTCCCGGGGCCTTCTGGGGTGCCTGAGCTAAGGCTTGAGATAAGGGGAAAAAAGAGAAAAAAAAAAAAAAAAGAAAAAGGCCCCTCTGCCCGTACTATAGGTGTTACGTGTATCGCCTCGGGCGGGGGGGGGGGGGAAGTCAGCCGTGCAGTCCCAGGGTTTGGCGTTCACCTCCACCCTACGGCACGTTAGTCCCGGGAGCTTGGCTGCTTGGTTCTCTAATTGCTTTCCCCCTGGCCAATGCCCGTGCTAATTTCCACCTGGCCAATTCCTGTTGGAGGAGTACACAACAGCAGATATTTGTAGAGCATTAAGGGGTTTCCCTTTATCGGGGTTTACCGGTAAGCTATTTGTTATAGCATGGTTTTCATGGTTTTTCTACCTGGCAAACGGATATTGTGCATTTTAAGGAAGAAAAAACAAAAAAAAAGGAAAAGAGGCTACAACGGTCCATTCTGCAAGTTAAACATATGTCACCACATTACTGATTTTGAGCTCAGGAAATTAATTACACAGCTCCCTCTTTTTTTTTTTCTTCAGGTCCCAATCCCAGGTTGGTCTCCCCCTGAGAGGTTCCTAGAGAAGGCACAAATATTATCTAAACATTCCAGCCAGGGAGAAAAGACACAGAAGGACAGAAAAAAAAAAGAGCACGGACCAGGCACTGCCTACTGGACGCTCACGCCAGGGGCTCTTTGCATCACACCGTGGTCTGCTAGCCCCGAGTTAAAGGAGAAATGGCATCCTAGCACAATGTTTGTCCCCAGAAAAAAAAAAAAAAAAGCAGGCTTCCCCGTGTGTCTCCGGTTGCTGTAGTCTTACCTCGGATGAAGAGGACTTCAAGGTAATTAATAGAGATACTCACAGGCGGCGTCTTCTCCAGCTGTCTCGCCGTGCCTTCTCTGGGGCTTTGTATGATCCCGTCGCGCTGTGTTGGAGGTAGGGGGCTGAAGGAGGTAGGGGGGAGCGGGGGGGGCTGGAGCCCACGTTCCCGATCATGTCCGCCGCCTTTCCGGTCGGTTTGCTTTCCCGGATCGGGGGGGGTCCCTGCATCCTGGTTTCTTCTGCCCGGGGAGTCATGCGAGCGTCCGCAGCGTCTCTCTCACGGGGCGGTCCGATCCCGCGTCCTCCCTGGCCGTTCGCCTGCTCTCCTCGGCCCTCGGACTCAGACTCCTCCCTCCGTGCAGACGCTACGTCGGCACGTCCGCGTCCATCCCCCTGTAAGGACGTTATTCTACCGCATAGTTTGGTGTCATCTGCAAAGACAGAAATGTTACTTTTGATCCCAGACCCAATATCATTTATAAAGATCCCCCCAAGGGTCCCAGCACTGAACCTTGGGGTACACCACTGATAACCTTAGACCATTCAGAGTAAGAATCATTAACCACTACTCTCTGAATTCTGTCTTTTAGCCAGTTTTCTATCCATTTACAAACCGATATTTCCAAGCCTGTAGACTTTACCTTACACATGAGCCGTGTGTGGGGAACTGTATCGAACGATTTTGCAAAATCCAAGTATACCACGTCCACCGCCACGCCTCTGTCCAAGGTTTTACTTGCCTCCTCATAAAAAGAAATCAGGTTTGTCTGACAACTTTTGTCTTTCATGAACCCATGCTGTCTGTTGCATAAAAAATTTTTTCCAGCAAGAACTCGTCTATGTGGTCTTTTAATAATCTCTCCAGTATCTTCCCAACTATAGAAGTTAAACTAACAGGTCTATAGTTACTTGGTAAAGACTTTGATCCCTTTTTAAATATAGGCACCACATTGGCCCTACACCAATCCAGTGGTACTATTCCTGTCATTAATGAGTCCCTAAATTTTAGAAACAATGGCCTTGAAATGACAGAGCTCAATTCTTTTAGGATCCATGGGTGGATGCCATCTGGTCCAGGTGCTTTATCCACCTTTATACTGTCTAAATTTTTCTGGACCATGTCACTTTTATTTCTGGTCCATATCACTTTTGTATACTTGTAAACCTCTGAAAAAATAAACCCTGCAAGATAAAGGCACCTCAGAACGATACCCTGAATCAGCGTTGGAACTCCAAGTACACGGCGGATATCTTCCACCAGAGTTACTTCCAGGCAGGGGCGGACTGACCATGCGGGCCCTCGGGCACTGCCCAAGGGCCCCATGCCACTAAGGGGCCCCATCAGGGTTGCCAGCCTCAATAAAACCAGGGACAGTATGTAAAAATCTGTGTTTTTAAAAAAAATCCCAAGATTATAGCTGCCCCGCTTCTCCAGTACTTTTTTAGTGTGTGTGTGTGTGTGTGTGTGTGTATACTGTATGTGTGTATACCCTGTGGCCCCATAATCTATTGCCTGGGGGCCCCATAATCTCCTCTTGCCTGGGGGGCCCATAATCTCCTAATGCCTGGGGGCCCCATAATCTTCTCCTATTGCCCAGGGGCCCCATAATCTCCTATTGCCCGGGGGCCCCATGAGTTGTCAGTCCGCCCCTGCTTCCAGGTTCGCAGCTCCGGCGCTGTGATTGTCCGGAGCCGCAATTATGTCACTCCTACGCATGCACGTGGGAGCCACCGGTCACTGCATGAGTCCTGAAGAAACGGCACCAGCAGCCAGTTTCTTCAGTGCACATGCGCCGATGACGTCGGCAGCAGCGCATACACTGAATATCTCCTAAACTGTGCTAGTTTAGGAGATATTCCCGGTACCTACAGGTAAGCCTTGTTATA
This sequence comes from Lithobates sylvaticus, assembly GCA_028564925.1. NCBI lineage: Eukaryota > Metazoa > Chordata > Amphibia > Anura > Ranidae > Lithobates > Lithobates sylvaticus. The sequence goes on along the minus strand of CM053036.1, from coordinate 28,919,702 downwards.
GGCTTATCTAAAGGTAAATGTGGTGTAACAGAGTTTACAACTCTGTTACGCCACTTACGCCACAAAGTGAGAGAGCTGTGCATGATGTTATAAGCCTAGGCTAATGACCAGACAAGAAACAGGAAGTGGTCTGTATAAGGCCCCTTTCACACTTATACGACTTGTCCCACGATTTGGGACTGCAAAGTAGCATGACAAGTCGTTCCCCATGATTTCCAATGACAGCCATTCATATTAGTTCGACTTCAAGTCGTTCCGACTTCAAAGTAGTCCCTGCACTACTTTGGTCCGATTTGGATGCCACTTACACAGGCACTCCTTGAAATCGTGGCAAAAATCACGGCAAAATTGCGCGACTTTGAAGTCGCACAAGTGTGAAAGGGACCTTAGGTATTTACTGGCAGAAAAAAATGTTTTACTATCCAAAGTTAAAACAACAACAAGGGCAGAAGATTTAATAGATGGAAAGTTGAAAAAAATGGCTGAAGTTTCGCTTTAATAATCTGGACCTCATGTTTTAACTTAGTATAACCACAAGAGGGCAGTATGATGCAACATGATCTGCAGTTTAAGATTTGAGTGTTCTTCAGAGTACATCATTGCATAGGACTTTTGGGTACATGTATCTGGATCCTTACATATTTTTACATTAAAGGCAACACAAAATTGATATATTGGCTTTTGGTTGAAAGTCAAACCAGCTGACAATTGCTTACATACCCAGGGGCTCTGTTGGAATGAAATCTGGGCTTGTGACGGATTCCCACTGTTTTTTATTTGATATTATATTGAGAAATTAAACAGGAGAAGGTGGGAAGGAACAGCTAAAGCTTTTAGGTAGAGTTCATACTGCTGGAGTATCTAATGCACGTAGAAAGCTACTTGGTAGACATGTGCAATTCGTTTAGTTTTTATTCGTTTTCCGTTAAAATTCGTTATATTCGTTCATTCGTTATCGTACGAATGAACGAATGATTCGCTAAAAATTTTAAACGAACGAATATGAAAAACAACGAAAATCAGAAATAACCAAATTAGAAACAACGAAGCTAAGAAAGAAGAAAATCCGAAAAACGGAAAACAGGAACAACGAAAATCAAAATGAACGAAGAAATTCGTACATTCGTAACTTTTTTTTTTATTGAATTGGTAATTTTCCGTGTCTCTTACAATGGCGCTGCTTAACGTGCTTCGAATGGATTGAACGAAAAAATTTGTACATTTGTAACTTTTTTTTTTTTTGCGATTCGTAATTTTCCGTGTCTCTTACAATGGCGCTGCTTAACGTGCTTCGAATGGATTGAACGAAAAAATTCGTACATTCGTAACTTTTTTTTTCGATTCGTAATTTTCCGTGTCTCTTACAATGAAATAATAGCATACACATTACATAAAATTATGAACTATGCTCCGATTACGAATCTACGAAAACAATGTTACGAAAGTACGAATAAATCAATCTTACGAAAGTACGAATGTAACTAAATCTACGAAAATACGAATCGTTACGAATACGAACACCGACGACTTACGAAATTACGAATCGTTACGAATCAACGGAAACGAACAGAAACGAAACAAAACTAAAATAATTTTTCTATTGTGCACATGTCTACTACTTGGGCCACCGAGTTCCACCTACAATTTCCTTATTACTTTTGAGTAGATTGGCCTGTTATAAACTGTAATGTGCGTCGGGCACCTCTTGTATTGTGGATGCAGTTTTGTATACCAAATAGAATCCCATTTTTTAGTAGTTTATTGATATCTGGACAAAAGTGTCCTATCAGTTTGTACATACCGCCCAACTTTTTGAGATGGGAACGAGGGACACCTATTAGCAAAAGTATGTAGACATAGGTGTCGCCCCTTGCCACGCCCCCTTAAAGGAGAATTATCCCAAAAAATAATTTGTTAAACCCACAAGTGCTTTTTTTTTTTACCACTACTATTCCTTTATACTGGCTTTAGAAATGTACAAATGCAGCAATTTAGTAATTGGATGAAAGGTTTAGCACTGGGAAACACTTTTTGAAAGATAAAAAGTGCATTTTATATACAACTATATAGATCAGACCAAAATGAGGGACAAATGAGGGGGAAAGAGGGACAGAGGGACATTGCTCCAAATCAGGGACAGTCCCTCCAAATCAGCGACAGTTGGGGGTATGAGTTTGTATCATGCATGTAGAGGGGTGTACATGCTGCAAATGCTTCCTAAACACCTCATCACTTTGATTCATCAATCACGTTATTCCCAGGAATGGTCCCATTATGTACAAGCTCCACCTTTTTTACCAACCTTGTCATATGATTATCATGAAAACCAGAATGTGGAAGTAGTGGTCATTAGACCTTCCATTTAACCAATGGAGAGAGAGCACATATCATGGTATTAGGCCTTCAGAAAGTTTCAACTCTTCATAGTAAACCCTGCACCCCCTTCCTTATTTCTGTTGATGCATTTTGCAGTGAGGGGTGACAAGAGAATTAAAGTGAACACAAATTGGGATCTGGTTCCTTAGTACTGCCTGTCCTTACCCAGCTGCCCTAGTCACAGTGCCTAATACCAAAGAGTATTGGTCGCACGTATAGAGGTGATCACTTTGTAGTCCTTTATGAACCTTGTGCTTAAATGACCACTGGCCTGCAGAAAGCAGATGGAAGCCAGTTGTACATTAGTGTATCCACTAAGGTAGTGGTCTCCAAACTGCGGCTCAGGGGCAGAATGTGTCCCTTTGCTTGCCTTTAACCATAAGCAGCCCTTGGGTACCATTCCTCTCACTGACACCAATGATGGGTCACCATTCCTCTCACTGACACCAATGATGGAGTACCATTCCTCTCACTGACACCAATGATGGAGTACCATTCCTCTCACTGACACCAATGATGGGTCACCATTCCTCTCAATGACACCAATGATGGGTCACCATTCCTCTCACTGACACCAATGATGGGTCACCATTCCTCCCACTGACACCAATGATGGGTCACCATTCCTCCTAATGACACCAATGATGGAGTACCATTCCTCTAACTGACACCAATGATGGGTCACCATTCCTCCCACAGACACAAATGATGGGTCACCATTCCTCCCACTGACACCCATGACGGGGTACGCTGATTGCAGAGTATATATATATATATATACATATATATACTCTGCATTCAGCGTAGCCTATATATACAGTATGAACTCTATATTCAGTCAGTACAGACAGTGTATTTTGATATATTCAGTCAGTACAGGCAGTATATTTGAGATATATATATATACAGTCTACTAATATATATATATATATATATATATATATATATATATATACACTCTACATTCAATGTAGCCTATATATACAGTGCATTTGACAGTGTACAGTTTCTAATACAGTGCAGGCGGTGTATCAGTGATTGTCCTTCCCACACCAATGGCTTGAACCTCCCCAACAGTAATGCCCCGTACACACGGTCGGAAATTCCGACCACAAAATCCGTCTGAATTTTTCCGACGGATTTTGTCCAGATTTTCCGACAACTTTGTCCAACCGTGTGTATGCAAACACACGGTCGGACAAAGTTGTCGGAAAATCCGATCATTCTGAACATGGTGACGTTCATTGCGTACGACGGAACTACGTAGAGGCTAGTAGCCAATAGCTTTGGCCTTGTAATTTGATCTGAGCATGCGTGGCACTTTGTCCGTCGGAATTCTCTACACATGATCGGAAAAAGTCAGATCGGATTTTGTTATCGGAAAATTTGAGAGCAGGATCTCAAATTTTTTCCGTTGCGACGGAAAAAGTCCAATGGGGCCCACACACGGGGCGGATTTTCCGACAACATGGTCCGATCGGACATTTTCCATCGGAATTTCCGACCGTGTGTACGGGGCAGAACAGACAGAAGCAAACAATACATTGAGTTTAGGAGAATCAGAAGAGTCCATAAAATTGTAAACAGAGTTGAAGAGGCTGGCTACGGCCTCGCTTCAAAACACACAAAAAATATTTGTGGACACTTCAGCTTAGGGCATGTGGTGGGGCTCCAGGGGGATCCTCTTGAGGGGCGTTGAGCCTAGTGTTGGACTGTAAGGTAAACACCGTCATATTATCTTCAAATATCTGCTCCATGGACATTCACTGTACTTTCCCTTTAAGTGAGCCACTTGCTTGCATGTCTATTTGTTCTATTGTGGAAGTTACGATTGTCTGTTGGCATCACGTCACAGTCAGCGCTGTCTCGATTCACCCATCTGGAAATGCTGGGAGCGAAATCCCCCTCGCCTGTGACAGAATTCTCTCTGACCTGTCTGTGGCAGGTGGGAGTCGGGTCTTTGTTCTCCTAAGTGTCAGATGACAAGGGAATTTTATCCGTTGAAAGGAAGATTACTGAGTGTGTATACATGGATTGCTTTAAGGAATTTAAGAGTCAACATAAATGGTTTGCAAGAAACTACGCCGTACAACGTACAGTTTCCAGCAAGCAGTATAGAGGTCAGTAAGTACAATATCTTCTCTTCTGCTATGCTGCTTATGTAAAAAGAGATATACGTGGAATATAAAAATACAACCATTTCCGCTTGTCTTATTTCCAGGTTTGAGGTTTTGTTTGGAGATGTTGGGCATAGTTGGACAAGCGATGGAGTTTACCGAAAATAAAATCTGTCACTTTGCCAGTTTAGAACAACCCATAACCCTAATCCCTGGTACTCACCTATTCTGTGTTCACTCATTTGTATGCTGGAGCCCTTGGAAATACCCAGTACTTCCAAGTATGGGGGAGTGTGTGGCTCCTCCCCTTCCTCCCAGAATGCAGTGCCTGAGTAGGCAATCAACAGACCCAGAAACTGTGATGTGGAGGAGGAGAGCAAATTATCAGTCTTGTGTAAGCTTTAACCAGGGCTGCTGATAGAAATCGCAGGGCCCCTGTGCAGACCACCCCCCCCCCCCCCAAGAAAATGTCGCTAAAAATACAATAAAATTATTATTAGCAGACACAAATACAACATAACTTACAGAATTCTTGCTAAATCTAAAATTTAAAACTGAGTTAATAAATAAAAATGGGAGAAAACCACAATGAGGTGACATTTGTGGAATTACTGCTGAGCTTCTGGGAACTTTGATGAATATATTCCTGAACCTTTACCTCAATTACTACTGAACCCCTGTACTCTGTGTCCCTTTAAGCCACAGCCAGTATTCAGCGCAATGAAAATCACACCCAACTTTTGCTGCGGCGCAGAGCGCCACACTTTTTCTTAGCTGCGGCGGCCCAACTTATTATCCTGCACACAGGCCCACTGCTTTCAGAAAATGCCCCTGACCTGAGCTCATCATTGTGCATCCATTCCAGATGCTTGTATGTGACATCACATGCATCACATACATCTCATACATCACATACATCACATACATCACATACATCTCATACATCACATACAACCACGTGGGCTGGATGCGAGAGTTGGATCAGCAGGATGAGTGTGCCAGGACAGGTAGATGTGTCTCAATTCTGCTTCCTTTCACCGCTCTGCATATCATAGATGAGAAGAGGGCACAGCAGTGGAGCAGATGAGCAGGAGAGGTTCAGAGGTGGGACAGAAGAGCAGGAGGGTACAGCGGTGGGGCAGATGTGCAGGGGGGTACAGTGGTGGAAGAGATGAGAAGGGGGTTCAGCTGTGGGACAGAAGAGCAGGGGGGGTTCAGTGTTGGGGCAGATGAGAAGGGGGTTCAGTGGTGGGACAGAAAAGAAGAGGAGTAGAGCAGTGGGGCAGATGTGAAAAGAAGTGTATTGGTGGGACAGATGAGCAGGGGTTACAGTGGTGGGGCAGGAGAGCAGGGGGAACAGAGGTGGGGCAGAAGAGCAGGGGGTAACAGAGATGAGACAGATGTGCAGGGGGTACATTGGAGGGGCAGATGAGAAAGTGGATTACAGTGGTTGGGCAGATGAGCAGATGGGTTCAGTGTTAGGACAGATGTGAAGGTGATTCAGTAGTGAGACAGAAGAGCATAGGGGGTTCGGCAGTGGAGCAGATGTGCAGGGAGATACAGTGGTAGGAGAGATGAGAAGGGGGTTCAGTGGTGGGACAGATGAGCAGGGGAGGGTTCAGTGTTGGGCAAGATGAGAAGGGGGTTACAGTGGTGGGAAAGATGTGCAGGGGGGGTTCAGTGTTGGGGCAGAGGAGAAAAGAGGTACATTGGTGGGACAGATGAGCAGGGGGTTACAGCGGTGGGGCAGAGGAGCAGGGGGTATAGAGGTGGGGCAGATGTGCAGAGAGGTGCAGAGGAGAAAGGAGGTACATCGGTGGATCACATGAGCAGGGGGTTACAGTGGTGGGGCTGAAGAGCAGGGGGGGACAGAGGTGGGACAGATGTGTAGGAGGTACAGTGGTGAGGCAGATGAGCAGATAGGTTCAGTGTTAGGACAAATGAGAAGATGATTCAGCGATGAGACAGAAGAGCATGGAGGTACGGCGGTGGAGCAGATGTGCAGGGAGGTACAGTGGTGGGGCAGATGAGAAAGGGGGAACATTGGTGAGGCAGATGTACAGGGGGTTACAGTAGTGGGGCAGATGAGCAGGGGGGTACAGAGGTGGGGTAGATGTGCAGGGGGGTTTCAAGTATGAAGTTGAAATTTTTTTGTTAAAAAATCGGCACGCTCAATTTCTTTGAAAACATTTTTCGTCACACTGTGCTTTAAAAGGTTGCCTACCCCTGGGATAGATTTAGTGACTTTTTATTTGTTTTTTTACTAGTAATGGTGGTGATCAGCGATTTTTAGCGGGACTGCAACATTGTGGCGGACAAATTGGACACTAAGTGACACTTTTTGGGGACCAGTGACACCAATACAGCAATTAGTGCTAAAAAAAATTGCACTGTCTCCATTACTGACACTGGCAGAGAAAGGGTTAACATAAGGGGAAATCAAAAGGTTAAAGGTGTTCCCTATGTGTGCTTTCTAACTGTGTGGGGGAAGCTGACACTAGACAAAGAGAGAGATCAGTGTTCCTGATTAGAGGGAATCACAACTCTCTCTCTTCCTCTGTGACAGAACGACAGTCTGCCTTGTTTACATAGGCAGACCGCCATTCTGTTATTTCCCTGGATAATGGCGGCTAGATGTTGACCATCGCGGCCGCCGGACCCGCTGATTGGCTCCCGCTGTGTCCAATCACAGCAGGAGTGGGAGACAATGGCTGAACTGCCATCAATCTATCCAATCAGGACCCGAGACACCACATCACAGGAGGTTTTTGCATTCTATGCATTAAGGTGAAAAAATCTTGAGGATTTACAATTTCCCTTTAAAGCAAGGAATGCATTAAGGTAAAAAATGTTTAAGCTAGTCATAAGGAAAATATCTTGGATTATGACACAAGGAAAGCTATCCAGCATCTTGACAGATACCACCATTACATTTCAAAAGATATGGGAACCCTGGGCCAACTATGTGGGAATCTCCCTTATTCCTGGTATTCAAAAAGTAACACACTATCCCAAGGCACCATAGTAGGCACTCATCTTTCCCACCCCCTTTCCCACACCTACCTCACCCTATCTTCACCCCCTCTCTTTCTTCTTTGTCTTTCTTTATCCTTCATACAAACAGGTTTCTATTGAGCTATTATCCAGTTTATAATTAGCACGGGACTGTCTTATTGATGCTGGGCATACCCATAGCCCAGTCATCTCCCCCGGCTGGCTTGACATAACCATGGCGGGTACCTGGGGGGGGGGGGATTCTGCCTCCGGAACAGCTTGATCCCGACAGGGGTGCTGGGGGAAACACCGCTACTCCAGGGTCCTTGCCCCTCTTCTGATGATGTCTCAACGCTCTCAAGCGAGACATACAGACAGCCCATCCATACTTTCCTACAGTTGTATAATCTTTCACTAGCATACTTTGTCTGTATGTTTGTTTCTTTATTGAATTAATGAATGAATGAATGATTTATATAGCGCTGCAACTGCGAACTGAATCGCCTCAAGGCACTTGATCCGACCTGCGTTGATTCCTTCTTAGAAGAGGTGGGTCTTGACTTTTTTCCTGAAGGCCCGATGGTCTTTTTCCAAGTGGATGTTCGTAGGTAGAGCATTCCATAGCCGTGGTCCTTGGGCCCTCCCGCCCGAGTCGTTTATCTTGCTACAATTGTACTTCTTGTCTACATTCGTTGAAAACAATAAACATTTATTGAAAGTAAAAATGTTTAAGCTTTACAACCACTTTAACAAAACAAAGTGATGCAAAGTCAAAAATATTAGAGTTGTCATCAAAACAAGAGGTAAAGGTAAAATCTTCCAGTGGAGGAAAATGTCTTGGGGACACTTCCTTTCTCTTCCTTTTATGTCTCTTAATTTAAGAAAGGGAAAGGGAAAGTCTCCAACAGCATGCAGACAGCAAAAGATAAACAGATAGGGGCTTTAACTCTTCCCTACTCCATCCAAAACGAATGTATCGGTCACACTTTAACAAGTGTGCGCTATATGTGGAAATTTAGTTTTTTCCCTCAGAACAGTAATGGGGTTCTGAGGGTTAATTGTACAGGAATTACTTTGGCATCAGTTTGGCTGGGCTGTACTAGGGTTCTGCCCTAGAACCAGGCCTGGTTGGACGTCTTAGGTATCAGTCTTCCCCGGAGCCAATCAGTGGGCACGTCTGGCCCCGCTGAGTAGTCTGGGGAAGGGTACTTAAGGTGCTGAAGTCACATGTTCGGGGGTTCGGCCACAGTCCTGTTTCCTGGTTCTGGACCGGGGTAGCCCCGCGAGGGGTCCCGGGCCTGGGAGCACTAGCCGCCCCGCAAACATGGTCAGTTTGACTAGCCCCACAGACACGCATGGTCTGGGGCAAGGATCTGTCTGTTCCCGAGTCTCGGAGCCGGTTAGCCCGAGGCCCAGTAACTGAAGGAGGATTCAAGGCGTCCTGGTGTGCTCTCATTATTGGAGGGGCACCACAGCTCGTATAGGTGACCGGGGGAGGAATCTTCGGAGGAGGACCAACAAGCTGGCATCTCAAGAGGAGCCTGGTTGCTGAGTTGTATGGTCACAACTCAGGACATAAAGAATCCACACATCCGCAGTGCTTGTTAGGAGACAGAGAAAGTTCCAGGTACTGTGGGAAAGGTTCCTGATCACCTTCGGTTGCAAGTTCATTCTGTGTCAGAGACTTTTAACAAGTTTCCGGATCACATTGTCAGCTGCTATACCTCTGGCTAGAGGCATATCTGACTTTGAAGTACCCAGCTGCGAGTGGCTACTTTCTGTTTTTTTTTTAAAAGACATCTGTGGATGTCAGCAGTTCAAGGTGCCTGAGTTTCTTCACCCTTGCCCTCTATTCCTATTTGTGTTTTGTTGGATGTTACCACTGTAAGAATAAAAACCTTCAAAAGGACTTTTATTGTGTCAGCATCCAAAGTTGTTGGGTACTAACCCTGGGAACCCCGGGACATTCATCGACAAGCCAATCGGAGGTAACCGGTAAGCCCAAAAGTCAAGGCCTCCCCTCTGAGGGTTATGGCCGCTACATACATATTGTATCACTTGACCCTTCCTTTTAGATTTTAAGCTCTAACGAGCAGGACTCTCTGAACTCTCTTGTATTGAATTGTATTGTAACCATACTGTCTCCATAAGCACGGCACAAAGTGATGGCACTATATAAATCCTGCCTAGTAATAATAATCCACTGTAGTGACTGTAGGAATCTTTAGTATAATACTTTGGAGAGGGGTGCATTTAGTGTAAAATCTATATATATTTTTTTGGGGATTTAGGCTGCCAGTCCTGGAAACGAACACACCAGGAAAAAAAAATGCTTTAATCCGGTTCCAATCCCAGAACTAGGTCTCTCTAAACAAGGAGCTTGTCCTGTCAAACGGTCTTCATGCTCACTTAATAATGTACAGGTAACCAGAGACTGCTGGTGACTCAGAGTTCAGGCTCTCAGGAATAAAAGAGGATTGTTTTATTTACTGAGCACTCCAAGAAATTAGCAGTGATTGATTGGCTGTGCAGATGCTGCGTGAGCCTGTCCCATAGGCACCATCACAAGTCTTTGTTATAGTTTATGCATGACGGAAGCCAAATAATGAGCAAATTGTCCACCCTGGGACATAACTCTCCCATTCAGGAGGCGGGTCAGCATGTGTGCTGAGGACAAGGGCACAGGAATTACATTTCAAGCACAGGCATATACCGTATATACTCGAGTATAGGTCGACCCGAATATAAGCCGAGGCCCCTAATTTACCACAAAAAAACTGGGAAAACGTATTGACTCCAGTATAAGCTGAGGGTCAGAAATGCAGCAGCTACTGTAAGTGGAAAAGAGGGTCAACAATGCCCATCTTCAGCTGCATACCTCCCTGTGTCCTGTGCATGCCTACCTGTGCAGATCTGCCTACCTCCCTGTGTTCATTGCAGCCTACCTGTGTCCTGTGCATGCCCCCGTGTGCCGTTCTGCAGCCTCTGTGTCCCTCTGCAGCCTCAGTGTCCCTCTGCAGTACCCTTCCCAGACTACCCAGCGGGGCCAGGCGCACCCACTGATTGGCTCCGGGGAAGACTGATACCCAAGACGTCCAACCAGACCTGGTTCTAGGCCTGTCATGGGTGCCTCACTGCACACATGACCAGACAGAACCCTAGTACAGCCCAGCCAGACTGATGCCAAAGTTAACCTGCACAATTAACCCTCAGAACCCCATTACCGTTCTGTGGGAAAAACTACATTTCCACATATAGTGCACACTTGTGAAAGTGTGACCGCTACATGTAATAACTGTGAGAGATGAGCTGATGGAGAAAGTAAAACTTCAGTTTATTAGGTGGAGGTGGGAGAGGTTTTCCCTGAAGAGATGAGGTTTCATGGATGGCCTAGAGGTGGACCGAGTAGGAGATTCTAGAGCAGGGTTTTCACAACCAGGGTTCCTCTAGAGCAGTGAATTAAAATTCAAGGAGGTCTGGTAACTAAATTTTTTTTACTGTCGAGGTCCGAATCACAAGTCTGTGTCATGAAAAATTGTACGCGTCTTTTCTTTTTTTGGCGCAAGCCGCACTCTCTGGCGCTTTTCGTACTGTTTCCTCCACACAATCTGGTAATACTCTGTAAATGTCCCCAATAGTCTTCCCCCTTACGTCAGGTGCCCCTACCAGAGTAATTCATTACATTGGGTGCCCCCATTAGACTACCCACCATAAATCAGTTGCCACCATCAAAGTATCCCCTTATAAAAGGTGTCCCCATCAGAGTGCCCCCTTAAGTCAGGTATTCCCATCAGGGTGCCCACTTACATCAGGTCTCCCCACTAGAGTGCCCCTTTACATCAGGTGTCCCCATCACATTGCCACCTTACATCAGGTGTTCCCATCAGAGTGTCCTTTTACATCAGGTGTCCCCATCACATCAATAAACAGAAAATAGTTCTGGACAGTCGCACTCTTGAAAAATTGCCTTTTTTTATTTGAAAAATTCACATCAAAATCAAAGATGAAATATCACAGCAGACAGGAGAGCTGACGTTTTGCACTAGCAGTAGTGCTTACTCATAGAGTAAGTATGAGTGATGAGTATCCCCATCACATCAGGTGTCCCCATGAGAGTGCCCTCTTAACATAATATGTGCCCATCAGCGTGCCGCCTTAACATAATATGTGCCCATCAACATGCCCTACTGACATATGTGCCCATCAGTGTGCCCCCATAACATAAAATGTGCCCAGTTTTCTATGGAATGTTGTGGGCAACAAGAAGAAGAAGATGCAGGTAGAGGGGGAGAGATTGAAAATGTGAGCTAGAAAGTAAATGATCTAGAGGTGAATGGTCCTCAACATGCACAGAATGGAGCTCAGATTGGGCCACGCTAGCACTGTTTTGTGCACATTTTCCTGTGATTCTATGCTGGTGTGATGACTTCCCATTTTGGATGTGTGTCCATTGTAGCCTGGTTTTACAGGTAGTGGGCTGAATATTCTAAATGTTAGTTTCCTGGCTGTTGTTTTGATCCCCTGGCTTCAATACTGCCTTGGAACAGCCTCTCAGGCTTAAAGTGGAACCCGTCCACTTAGTGGAAGTAGGCTCTTGTCTTAGAGCGCCAGTCAAAGCCCCTTTCAATAAATAAAATGGTCAGCTTACAGTCCTGTTTACATCTTATGTTTGCTTTGCATCGGCTTTGCTTCAAAAATTATACCCCATGTCACTTTAGTGGTGCTTCAAAGTGTCTTCAAAGCCTCTGTAGAACTCTATGACAAAGCTCGCTTGAAGCACCTGCGGCTTTTGAGAGGCTTTAATTCAGCATGTTGAAGCGGTAGGCGCTTTAATGTGTGTTGAAGCCAAAGCAAGTGTAAATGAGCCCTTAATGTGTTGCCACCATCTTCACAGATTTTTGCAGGTCCTACATCTCTCCTCTTTGGCCAGTAGGTGACCACTGATGATGAAATTCCCATACATATGCCAAAGAGGGACATTGCCCTTGCTCCTAGCTCCACTGCTGGTATGTTACAGAAGCTTGGAGTGTATACTACATTGCACACATGCCATGCACTCCTGTACTGTAGTCCCTTGACCCTTTGAGAAAGTCACGTGATCAGTGACGCAACGCGTCAGGGAAGGAGCCAGGTGTCACTGTTGTGCTTCCGGTCCAGCACTATTTGAACACCCATTGCACAAAGTTTCCTCAATTTTTGGATGAACTATTGAGAAAAGTTATAGTGGACTTATTTTTATTTATTTTTGAGTCACTGGGACTTGGTGCTTTATTATTAATATATTTTTAATTTTTTACTATATTTTTTTACTTTAAATATTTTTCTATTTTTTTTTAATATATTTCACTGGATGTTTTTGAAGTCAAAATTTTTTTCAGTCACGGATCTTTGGTGGCACAGATTGCACTTTAAACACATGTTATGCTCTTTTGCACAATTTAGATCAGTTAAGCCCCATACACACGCGCGGATTATCCGAGGACCAGGTCCGTCAGACCATGTCCGTCATACTTTGTCTGATGTTGGTTTTGCGTACACACGGTCGGACAAAGTTGTCGGAAAATCCGATCATTCTGAACGTGGTGACGTTTGTTGCCTACGACGGGACTACGTAGAGGCTAGTAGCCAATAGCTTTGGTCTTGTAATGTGATCTGAGCATGCGTAGCACTTTGTCTGGTCGGACTACCATACACACGATCGGATTTGGTGTGATCGGACCGTGTTGTCGGAAAATCTATCCAGCAGGAGATAGGACTTTGTCCGTCGGACAATACGACGTACACTGTCCGATGGTGCATACACACGGTCTGATTTTTCAACAACATTGTCCGATCGGACAGAATCCATGCGAAAATCCGACCGTGTGTATGGGGCTTTAGACAGGATTGAAAGATTGTGTACATTTTACGAATAATATTGCACAATATTAATTAGAAGAATTTGCACTTGATGGTATATATTGGATGAATTTTATTTGCGATTATTATTGGATGGATTTTATTTGCAAATATTGCACATATATGGACATTATTGGATGAATTTAATTTGCAATTATTACACATAAGGATATCTTATTTAGCACTTTAGACCTATTTGCACAGCCATTATTGTCTAGCATATTATTTTATCTATTTATTTTCATAATTCCCTAGAAGATTAATATAGATTTTTACATTATATATACTCCTAATTGGGGTGGTTAGCGTCACATACTACTTAAACATGCCATGCACTGTAATGTCCCCCGTACACACGATCGGACTTTCCGACAACAAAACCGTGGATTTTTGTTCGAAGGTTGTTAGCTCCAACTTGTTTTGCATACACACGGTCACACAAATGTTGGCCAACAATTCCGAACTTGAAATTTTTTTATTTTTATCAAGATCTGCTTGTTCCCATTCACATTTCTGCAGCACTGAGACCCATTTCAGTTTTTCTTTGACCTCACTTGATCCAGCGCTGGTACTGAGAAGCCACTGCTCCCTTTTCAAGATTCATAGAAGGGCTTATTATACAGTTTGAATAACCACTTGCTGCCCGCCATATAGCAGAATGACGGCAAAATGACGGTGGTTTCAAAATCCTGACCTCACGTCATATGACGTGATCAGGACTTTGAGCCGCTGCGCACCCCCGGTGGCGCGCATCGCGGCGATCGTCGTTGTTGCAACTACGATCTCGGTAAAGAGTCTCCGACGAAGACTCTTTAGCATGTGATCAGCCGTGTCCAATCATGGCTGATCACAGTGTAAATAGGAAATGCCGTTGATTAGCTTTTCCACACTTGCGTCTGTCAGATGCGAGTAGAGGAGAGCCGATCGGCTGCTCCTCTGACAGGAGGGGTCTGTGCTGATCGATTATCAGCGCAGCCCCCCCGAGGATGCCCACACTGGACCACCAGGGACACCACCAGACCACCAGGGATGCCCATCACAAGGTATGCCACCCTAGACCACCAGGGATGACACACAGTGCCCACAATGGATGCCAATCAGTGCCCACAATGGATGCCAATCAGTGCCCACAATGGGCATCACTGATTGGCATGCATTATTGTTTGGCACTGATTGGCATCCATCAGTACAATACATTACACTGCAATGCCGCCTATCAGTGCCCATCCGTGCTACCTATCAGTGCCCATCCATGCTCATCCGTGCTGCCTATCCATGCCCATTTGTGATGCCTATACATGCCCATCTGTGCCGCCTATCCATGCCAATTTGTGCCACCTATCAGTGCCAATTTGTGCCACCTATCAGTTCCCATCAGTGCCACCTATCAGTGCCCATCAGTGCCACCTATCAGTGCCACATATCAGTGCCCATCAATGCTACCTCATCAGTGCCACTTCATTGGTGCCACCTCATCGGTGCCCATCAGTGCTGCCTTATCAGTGCCCGTCAGTGCAGCCCCATCAGTGCCCATCAGTGAAAGAGAAAACGTACTTATTTACAAAGTTTTGAAACTGAAACAAAAAAACATTTTTTTTTTTTTTTAAATTTTCGGTCTTTTTTTATTTGTTTAGCAGAAAATAAAAATCCCAGAGGTGATCAAATACCACCAAAAGAAAGCTCTATTTGTGGGAACAAAATGATAAAAAATTTTGTTTGGGTACAGTGTAGCATGACCGCGCAATTGTTATTCAAAGTGCGACAGCGATGAAAGCTGAAAACTGGTCTGGGCAGGAAGGTGTTTAAGTGCCCGGTATTGAAGTGGTTAATACTAAAAATATCCTAATTGTTATATCACTTGTCTGGCTTCTACTTGCTTCTAGGCAAAAGTCAATCATTGTACTGGAAAGGCTTTTTGCATCTTAATCTAACCGGACCTCTCTGTTGACCTGAGCTTGCTCATTACAGTACTTGTAATCTGCCTATTATTACAGAGACTATTCATACTACAATATAAATATCTATAAAAGCTGTTTGCGTTTATAGCAAGCTGGGGCTTTTTTACAGAGGCACAGAACGTCTTATGGTTTTACACTGTTTAATTCCAGCTTGGTGCAGGTCCATGAATTGGATTACTAATGTAGTATTTTTGTAGCCATTTGGGTGCATAAAAGTCAATGAGTTAAATATCCTCATTAACATGAGAAAGGCTTGAGTCCTCTCTGTAGACATTCTACACAGCTGGGACCGCAGAGTTTATAGGTTCCGATTGGAATATACCATCTGCCAGCTGTCACCCTCTTCCTGACTTACATATACCATTCATTCACACCCGTAAATGCTTCTTTGGTAGGTGCTACTCAGTCTTTCATCCCTTCATGTTTAAGAAATTTGATCTGGTTTTGTTAGCAATGGCATGATGACCAGCAAATCCATCCTAAGTAACATTGACCATATAGATGTGTCGTAACATGAAAGGTATCAATGGCAAAAAAAGTTCAAAGTAAGTCTGAAACTTTACAGCGGGTATCTGCTCCTACCTTTTACCACCCTCTCACCCTCTTCTTTCTAATGTATGGCTGAAGACTAGACATGTGCAATTCGTTTCGTTTTTTCTCGTTTTTCGCTAAAATTCGTTATATTCGTTCATTCGTTATCGTACGAATGAACGAACGATTCGCTAAAAATTTTAACGAATAACGAATGTTCGAAACGAACGAATACGAAAAACAACAAAAATCCGAAATAACCAAATTAGAAACAACGAAACTACGAAAGAAGAAAATCCGAAAAACGAAAAACAGGAACAACGAAAATCAAAATGAACAAAAAAATTCGTAACTTTTTTTTTTTTTGTTGAATTGGTAATTTTCCGTGTCCCTTACAATGGCGCTGCTTAACGTGCTTCGAATGGATTGAACGAAAAAAATTGTACATTCGGAACTTTTTTTTTTTTTTTTGTGATTCGTAATTTTCCGTGTCTCTTACAATGGCGCTGCTTAAGGTGCTTCGAATGGATTGAACGAAAAAATTGGTACATTCGTAACTTTTTTTTTCGATTCGTAATTTTCCGTGTCTCTTAAAATGTAATAATAGCATACACATTACATAAAATTATGAATTATGCTCCGATTACGAATCTACGAAAACAATGTTATGAAAGTACGAATAAATCAATCTTACGAAAGTACGAATGTAACTAAATCTACGAAATTACGAATGCGTCCAAATTTCGAATAAACGAAAATGAAATTAAACGGAAAAACGAATCAACGCAAAAAATAACTCTTACGAAAATACGAATCGTTACAAATACGAACACCGACGACTTACGAAATTACGAATCGTTTCGAATCAACGGAAATGAAAGAAACAAAACGAAAATAAACAATTTTTTCTATTGTGCACATGTCTACTGAAGACCCTTTCATGACTTACAATATTGGTATTTGCATAGAACTAGGCATGTCCTCAACCCACCATATGTAACAACAATGGAAATTGAAGTGGCACAGTGGTGTAGTGGTTAGCACTCTCACCTAGCAGTAAGAAGGGTCGCTGGTTCAAATCCCAACCACGACACTACCTGCCTAGAGTTTGCATGTTCTCCCTGTGCCTGTGTGGGGGTACTCCGGTTTCCTCCCACAATCCAAAGACATGCAGGTAGGTTAATTGGCTTCTGTCCAAAAATTGGCTCTAGTATATGAATGGGGGGACCTTGGATTGGGGGCTCCTTGAGGGTAGGGACCGATGTGAGTGTGCAATGTACAGGGATAGGGACAATTGTAGACACTCGCTCAGGTTGAACTGGATGGACTGATGTCTTTATTCAACCTTACTAACTATGAAAACTAAGGGGTCCAGATACAACTTTATTCCAATACCAGTCAGAGGGACAATCCAAAAAGTTGCTGTGGCACCCTGATGTTTAGGGAGGATTGCTCCTAAATTTACCTGCCAGGTATAGTTGCCTTGGCCAGTTGCTAGGGATCAATTGATTTCACCCTAATGCCGCGTACACACTGTTGGAAATACCAACCACAAAATCCGTCGGATTTTTTCAGACGGATTTTGTCCGACACTGGTGTTGCATACACACAGTCGGACAAAGTTGTCGGAAAATCCGATCATTCTGATCGTGGTGACGTTCATTGCGTACGACGGAACTACGTAGAGGCTAGTAGCCAATAGGTTTGGTCTCCTAATTTGATCTGAGCATGCGTGGCACTTTGTCCGTCAGAATTCTCTACACACGATCGGAAAAAGTCTGATCGGATTTTGTTGTTGGAAAATTTGAGAGCAGGATCTCAATTTTTTTCCGTCGGAAATTCCGACGGAAAAAGTCAAATGGAGCCCACACACGGTCAGCTCCGACAACATGGTCCGATCAGATTGATTTCACGGTCGGCTCCGACAACATGGTCCGATCAGACATTTTCCGTCTGAATTTCCGACCGTGTGTATGGGGCATAAGTCTGGAATTGCTGCACTTCTCTCTTCTGTCGTTCGGAGACCAGGTACCTGGTGACATTAGATAAGATAAGGACGATGCAAGGATGGATTAGGAATATATGGGGTGTCTCAGCCAATGGGCAGGGGTTTTCTTGGCCCCTTAGCCTGTTGGGAGAACCTATATATATTTGGGTGGAGTCAGGTGATTGGGGTTCTGTGCCACATGGACAGCTGTCTGGGTGGACGTGTGTTGTGCTGCCCGGGCTGCTAGGCCGGAGTTTGTGCCTATCCCGGGCTGCTAGGCTTTCTGAGGGCTTATCCAGAAGCAAGAGAGCAGCATAGGGTTGGGATTGCGGCTTGCAGTCCAACCAGAAGTGAGGGTTTTGCCGGCTGGAGAACCTGTCGTGGTTGGAGGTGGAGGGGAAGCTGTCACCACTAAGAGACCAACCACCTTATTACCAGGGACCACAGTGAGTAGCTGAAGCAAGTACCGGAGCAGTATTCCCACCAACCAGGGCCGGTGAAGAACCGGGAAACTTTAGCAGGTGCCAAGCCAGCGACCCAGCCAGTGGGGTGACGCTTGAGGAGTATCTGGAGTGCCAGGCCAGGGAGCCAGCCAGTGGGGTGACGCTTGAGGAGTATCTGGAGTGCCAGGCCAGGGAGCCAGCCAGTGGGGTGACGCTTGAGGAGTATCTGGAGTGCCAGGCCAGGGAGCCAGCAGGGAAGCGGGGTGACGCTAGAGGAAGATACTAAAGTAAGAAGATTAGCTCATGGGATTCAGTGGCAGTGAATCAGCAAGTCTAGTGAGCGAGACAGGGAGCTCAGTGGGTTAGGAATCTACAAGAAGTGATTGTATAAAAGTAAAGGAGTTTGTTACAATTTGTGTTAGGAACTGTTCTAAGACTGTTGCCATAGGAGACAGCGCTCCTACACATGCAGATGTGGTGCCTTGCTGGGTGCCTTTCCCTGCATGGCTGTCTACCTGTAGAAGTCTCAAAGTCTGCCAATTGACATTGCAACTACCTAAGGGTGTCCTGGCCCTAAACTCTCTCTCCCACAGTTCTGTTCAAGAGAAAATAAATCTCTTTGCATTAAAGAAGTGTCTGGCGCCCATGAATCTACCTTGCATCACACCCACTATGCCTTGCAACCCACTCTATACAGAAGGATGTCAGCTGTTCCTGGCTCTGGAGGTTCTCATTAGACTCAAGGAGGCCTGGGACATTGCTACATACCCAAAGCTTTTCAGGGGTCCAAAAACACCCCCTTTATTAGGGCGGGAAAAAAAACATAAGGACATCTCCATATCAATAGGAGCAATTGGATACGCAGGCATTACACACTACATTTTAGTGTTTGCAAGCTTAGAGATCTCAAAGCACAGGTCAAGCCTAGTCATAGGTATCCTAATCAAATTTCTCACTGTCAGCCCAATCATATCCATGACTTTAGCCCTGATGAAGGGGGAGGCATTTCCCCTGAAACAAGTTGGCTTCTCTTGATACCTGTTTTTAAATGGATTAAAACTCTTTAAAGTGCACCCTGAAAAAAAAAAAACTTTATAAAAATGTTAATAAAAATTTAAAATGAAAAAATTAAATGGCTGTTGCTAGGCAGATCGTCCTAATCTGCCTCTTCTTGTTCCGCGGAGCTGTTCTGTCTTCTGCTTCTAGCGCCGCCTTCTAGTGAATGGGGCGCAGTGTGTTCTGGGAACTGTGTGTCCCACCACACAGCGCGTTCCCCATTCACAAAGCGCTGCGCGACTCGCGCATGCGCAGTAGGAAACGGGCAGTGAAGCCGCAAGGCTACGCTGCCTGTTTCCCTTAGGTGGAATGGCGGCGCCGGGAACCGAGACCCGAGGGACGATCGGTCTCGGGCAGCCGACATCGCAGGCACCCAGGACAGGTAAGTCTGCTTATTAAAAGTCAGCAGCTACAGTGTTTGTCTTGACACTGCATTTTAATAATAAAAGGAGAGTGCACAAATACCCAGAATTGGTGGGTGTTTATTGACGTGTTTTACCACAATGTAGGGTAACACATGAAATACAATGTGATATATGTTGTTGTGCCATTCATTTTGAAGGAACCCCTTCACACCTAGAGAGCACAATACAACACACTTGCATTTTAGCGCAACACAACACACTGATGAGAGCCATCTGCGGGTTGTGGGGCACTCTGTTGTAAAAAGGTTGCATGTCCATTAAATGTGTTTTGTGTTGCATTGACATCCCATTTGAACTGACTGGGTTGCCTTAACCACCTGATTACTGGGCACTTAAACCCCCCTCGTGACCAGACCAATTTTCAGCTTTTGGCGCTGACGCACTTGGAATAACAATTGCGCGCTCATACGACACTGTACCCAAATGAAATTGTTATCATTTTTTCCCCACAAATAGAGCTTTCTTTTGGTGGTATTTGATCACCTGTGCGTTTTTTATTTTTTGCGCAATAAACAAAAGAAGAGCGACAAATTAAAAAAAAAACAATATTTTTTACTTTTTGCTATACTAAATATCCCCAAAAAATATATATAAAAAAACATTTTTTTTCCTCAGTTTAGGCCGAAACGTATTCTTCTACATATTTTTGGTAAAAAAAAAAAATCGCAATTAGCGATTATTGATTAGTTTGCGCAAAAGTTATAGCGTTTACAAAATAGGGGATAGTTTTATAGCATTTTTTATTAATATTTTTTTTTTTACTAGTAATGGCGGCGATCAGCGATTTTTATTGTGACTGCGACATTATGGCGGACACATCGGACATTTTTGACACATTTTTGGCACCATTGTCATTTATACAGCAATCAATGCTATTTAAATGCATTGATTGCTGTATAAATGACACTGGCAGTGAAGGGGTTAACCTCTAGGGGGCGGGGAGGGGTTAATTATGTTCCCTGGGAGTGTTTCTTACTGTGGGGGGAGGGGACTCACAAGGGGAGGAGACCGATCGGTGTTTCTCTGTACAGAGAACACCATCGGCTCCTCTCCTCTGACAGGACTGTTGATCTGTGTGTTTACACACACAGATCCACGGTCCCGCTGTGTTACCGGGCAATCGCGGGTGCCCAGCGGACATCGCGGCCGCTGGGCACGCGCATCGGGTGCCCAGTGACACGGCGAGAGCGCGCGCGCGCTCCCTGGAGTGCACAGAAGGGGAGGACGTCATATGACGTGCTCCCGGCACAACAGATCCGCGCTGTAGCCATCATTTGGCTATAGCGCGGATCTCAGCTAGTTAAAGTGATTGTAAACCCTTTTTGTTGACTCTTACCTATAGGTAAGCCTAGAATAAGGCTTACCTATAGGTAGTGGAAATATCTCCTAAATGTGCGCCGTTTAGGAGATATTACACTTGTAGTGCACCGATGTCGTCATCGGCGCATGCGCTGTGAAGAAAGGGACCACCGTGCCGTTTCTTCCCCCAGCGTGTGCCGTGACTGACGGCTCCCGCGTGCATGCGCAGGAGTGACGTCACGCGACTCTGGCCAGTCACATAGCCGGAGTCCGTGGCCCCAGAAGGAAGAGGGGCGAAGATAGACGCGGCCTGCTCAGGGGACAGCGCAGGCTTCGTTTACAGGTAAGTGTCGTATAATGGGCTAGTATGCGATGCATACTAGCCTATTATGCTTTTCATTTGCAGGCCTTGCGGGGAGCAAAAGAGGAAGTAAAACCCATCTGGGTTTACTTCCTCTTTAAAGAGGTTGTAAACCCCAATAAAAAAAATAAAAAAAAACACCTGTAAGACAAAGGCATAATGAGCTAGTATGCATTGCATACTAGCTCATTATGAACTACTTACCTTAGAACGAAGCTCCACACACCGCTGACACAGCTGACATCTTTCCCAGTGTTTCTACTGGGTTTGCGTGCTCCGGCACTGTGCGCTGGAGCCGCCGATCACAGCGCGGGCCCTAAAAAAAACGGCACGGGCGGCCATTCCTTCAGAGCGCATGCGCCAATGACATAATAGACAATGTATACAGTAAATATCTCCTAAATGGTGCAAGTTTAGGAGATATTTACAGTACCTATAGGCAGGGGCGGACTGACCATTCGGAGACTTGGGCACTGTCCGAGGGCCCCGGGCCACTAGGGGGCCCCATTAGGGTTGCCAGTCTCAGTAAAACCAGGGACATAATGTAAAAATCTGTGTTTTTTTTTTTACATCTGTCTCTGAAATGTCCCTTACCGACATCCTTTTGGTCTAAAAATCCAGAGATTATAGCTGCCCCACCTCTCCAGTACCTTCTCAGCCAATAGAAACATGTCTGTGTATACTGTGTGTACATGTATGTGTATACTGTGTGATTGTATACTGTGTGTGTGTATACTGTGTGGCCCCATAATCTGATTGCCTGGGGGCCCCATAATCTCCTATTGCCCGGGGGCCCCATGAGTTGTCAGTCCGCCCCTGCCTATAGGCAAGCCTTATTATAGGCTTACCTATAAATGAAAACAAAATAGGGGAGTTTACTTCCTCTTTAACACGGCACATGTCAATTTTGAATGCTATTTGCCACAGCGCACTAGTGGGAATGGCCCCATGTGCTTTGCAACCCATTTTGGCCCTTCAAACTAGTGCATTACAATAGGGGCCCCTTCACACCACTTACGTTAGGTTGTGCTGCCTGTGTTGCTCAAGGCAACTCTAATGCAAGCACTGACTGCCCTGATTGCGATTGTCCAAGTTCATACCAAATCACTGCGTCTGTGTGCTGGTCAAAATGGAACATGTTGAATTTAAATGCAGCGCGATCCATTACAATACATCACAACACAGTACATAAGGGGAAAAAAAACATATGGGCTCCTGCTTTTGTTTTTAAATCTTTTTATTGATTTTACTTCGAGAAAAAAAAACAACACCACAAAACATAACATCCAAAATCACACACAAATATATACAAATATAACATTCCTGGAGCATGCATGATACAAAAACAAGAAACCTCCTTTAGCCCTGGTTCACATTGATACTACTTTGAAATCAATCTACTTCACTGGAAGTAGCGCGATTTCAAAGTAGCAAGGTGACCTGGCCATTTTATAGGTAGGCAACTCCTATCTTCATATTGATTAGTGGTTCCAAATTAACCACTTCAATACAGGACACTTAAACACCTTCCTGCCCAGACCAATTTTGAGCTTTCAGCGCTGTTGCACTTTGAATGACAATTGTGCGGTCATATAACACTGTGCGCAAATGACATTTTTATCATTTTTTTCCCCCACAAATAGAGCTTTCTTTTGGTGGTATTTGATCACCTCTGCGGTTTTTATTTTTTGCTAAACAAAAAAAAAGACCGAAAATTTTGAAAAAATATGTTTTTTTTTGTTTCAGTTTCAAAACTTTGTAAATAAGTACGTTTTCTCCTTCACTGATGGGAACTGATAGGTCTGCACTGATAAGGTGGCACTGATGGGCACCGATGAGGTGGCACCAATGAAGTTGCACTGAGGTGGCATTGATGGGCACTGATAGGCGGCACTGATGGGCGACACGGATGGGCACTGATGGGCGACACGGATGGGCACTGATGGGTGGCACAAATTGGCACTGATAGCTGGCACAGATTGGCATGGATAGGCGGCATGGATGGGCATGGATAGGCGGCACGGATGGGCACTGATAGGCGGCACGGATGAGCAATGATAGGCGGCATGGATGGGCACTGATAGGTGGCACGGATAGGCACTGATAGGTGGCACGGATAGGCACTGATAGGTGGCACGGATAGGCACTGATAGGTGGCACGGATAGGCACTGATAGGTGGCACGGATAGGCACTGATAGGCAGCATTGTTTTTTACTGATGGATGCCAATCAGTGCCAAACAATAATGCATGCCAATCAGTGATGCCCATTGTGGGCACTGATTGGCATCCATTGTGGGCACTGATTGGCATCCATTGTGGGCACTGTGTGTCATCCCTGGTGGTCTAGGGTGGCATACCTTTTGATGGGCATCCCTGGTGGTCTGGTAGCGTCCCTGGTGGTCCAGTGTGGGCATCCTCTGGGGGGCTGCGCTGATAATCGATCAGCACAGACCCCCCCTGTCAAAGGAGCAGCCGATCGGCTCTCCTCTACTAGCGTCTAGTCGGCTTTTCCTATTTACACTGTGATCAGCCATGATTGGACACGGCTGATCACGTGGTAAAGGGTCTCCGTCGGAGACTCTTTACCAAGATCGTAGTTGCGGGGTGTCATACTGACACCCCGCAACAACGATCGCCGCGATGCGCGCCCCCGGGGGCGCGCAGCGGGCCAAAATCCTGAGGACTTCATATGACGTCCTGTCAGGATTTTACAACCACTTTGCCGCCGTCATTTGACAATGGGTGGGCGGCAAGTGGTTAATAACTACTGCAGTAGGGAACAGACACAAAAGATACACTCAGCATCTTTCCAAATAACTGTTCTGCTTTATTATGACGCAATTGAAGGTTTTTATACACACGATTACATAGGTATCACAATAATATTACAATTGTACATTTATGGTAGCAAGGGGCGTAATATAGGCAGACTAATTCTAATCAGGACTCGAAAGAATGCAAATATGTACTGAAAACATTATTAGTGCCGTGTGCACAGCGAGGGCCGTGTGCAATACATACAAAATAGAATACAATTATATACAGAACTTACAAATTTCCTTTACACAATGTCAGCGCGATTTCAGGTGCTACTTGATAGACATCTGTGTGGCATCATACACAGATGTCTATTGAAGTCGCACCTGAAATCGGCAAAAGTAGTGCAGGAACTACTTCTGAAAAATTGGTGTGGCACAGGAAAATCGGTGTCGCACCGATTGGAACAGTGCCATTGCCGCCAATAGGCTGCGACTTGTCATGCGATTTGATCTCTCAAATCGCATGACAAATCACTCCAATGTGAACCTAGGCTTATTATCAATTATTTCCAAAGTCCTCTCAGCCCAGAAGAGAGAGAGAGAGAGAAAAAAAAGGGGGGGGGGGGGTAAAGGAAAAGGAAAGGGAGAAGGAAAAAAAAAAAGAAAGGGGGTGAAAATACAATGGTATCCCCGTAAAAAAATGGAAAACCAGAGCGGTATCTCCCGGTATCTCTCCGGTTCAACCTATCAAAATTTCCCACCTAAAAATGAGCTCCTGCTTTGATCAATGTGTTAAATTAACACACCAAAGAAGGCCAACTCAAGTATGTATAGCGCGTGTCAACATGCACAAAACCCCACACAAGGTGTACGAATGAAACCTATGGTTTAATTACTGGACATTGTTTGGTGCTAATTTTCCCCTTACCTAATTAGTATCTAATACCAACAAGAGGGAATCAAAATCAGCTTTACAACAACTGCAGCTTTCAATATTTATATTGACATATTTGGTTGTATGGGAAAATGGGCTGTTATTGATTAAATTTTTCGTGTTCAATTAATCGATTTATTTTTTAATCAATTAATCGACTAATTTCGATTAATTATAACGCACATACAGATCCAACTACTTTTAGCTGATCTCCTTGCATTGCAACTCTGCATTAGTCAGTGGTAAATGTGGTATACACTATATACAATCACCCGACACTAGTTAGTTTCCACAATCCATGACTTAACTTCACAGTTCACACAAATATGTTTTAAATTCATACTGTAGCACTGATGTAAGTCATTTTTTTTTTCCACAGTAGCGTGACAATCCCTCCACCTCCGGTCTAACTAATCACTCTCACCTTATGGCATGGACCCCTGTGCAAACAGGTGGTCATGCAAGCGGGTATCAAAAGGGTTAACACGGACCATAAATTTCTCTCACGTCTCCTTAGATCTCAGCAAGGACGCCAGGTCATGGGTAGAAAGAAAAGATCTAAGTGCTCACCGCTTAAGTATAAGATTACATTTTTGTGTTCAAACACAAACTACTCACATAAAGATGATAAAAACACAGCATGTAAAGCCGACAATCGTGTTAGTTCCGTAAGGCAGCAGCGGGTGACGTCATGTGTAGCTCCTTCCCCGTACGCGTTACGTTAAATCAGAACTTTAACGTCACCGGACTCCTCCCCCCTCCCTTCGTTAGCAGACGGAGGCACTTGGGGAAGGGGGGAGGAGTCCGGTGACGTCGATGTCCGTGACGTCACCGGATCTCCGACGAAACTCCCTGAAGACCCAGAAGATGGCGGAGAGGTGAGTACCGATCAAAAGAATTTTGATCGATCAAAAAAATTAACGAATAATCGAGGAATTAATTTTTAATTTCCACAGCCCTAGAAAATATGTATGACTGGGTCCTATGGCCTGATCTTTTTATTTATGAAAAAATGTACCAAGCATTTTTAAAGGTCATATGACCCGTTCCAAGTGAAAGGCGGGTTACTACATTTGTTGTGTAGACGGCCCAAATTAGTAATTGACAGCTGAAGTAGCTGCAGTAAAACAATATATCTTTCATTGTATGCTGTAAAAGGAACAGACATGTGGCCTAGGAAGAACATAATCATCTCGATAATGCATGGCCTGAAGGGATTTTCCTGTCATTTGGGAAGGATGAGTAAAATTGCTCTCAGCCGGCTCCTGTAGAGGATGAATACTGAACCCGCAATGGGCTTGTTGTGTCATAGGAGTAGAAGGCTTTCTACATCACAGGGAGGGTTTATAGCCTTGGCCATCTGGCCCTTCTGAGAGGTGGAATTAGCTCAACAATGTTGATGCTCAGTATTGGATGTCACACTCTCAGTCCGAGAGCTTGGTATGATTATTAATTATTCATTATTACTGACACTGTCCAACTTGGCTGTAGATCTGCCTTCAATCTTAGCTGAGCCCAATACTGACTAATCACATCATTTAACTTGAAAAACTTAGCATTATGAATTCAAGGATAAAAGCATCCTTAAGCCTCGTACACACGATCGGATTTTCCGCAGACAAAACCTCAGACTTTTGTCTGAAGGCGTGCGCCTGGATTTTGTCTTGCATACAAACGACAAGGAATTGTCAGCCAACAAACACGAACGTAGTGATGTACTATGTGGTTTTTCAGCTCTTTATACGCCACCCTTTGGGCTCCCTCTGCTAATTTTGTGGTAGTAGAAGCTCGAGTGTTGATTTGCCCTTTTCATTTTGCACTTTTTATTTAGTGCTTTTCATTTCGTGCTTTTCATTACGCGCTTTTCAGTTCGTTTCTGAATGGCCGTTCGTCAACCAGACATGTTGCGGAATTGGAGGCGATAACGTGTTATTTGTTATTGGCCTTGGAGTTATTGCTTTGACCCAAGTCCAGTCCAGGAACAGGAGGAGGAGGATTTCTTAGAACAAAAATGGTTTGCTTTATTAATCGTGACCAATTATATCATATGCCTTTGCTGCGGGAGCTCCAGGAAAATAATCCGGATGATTTTCGGAATTATCTCCGGATGACGGACCCCTGCTTTCACCAACTCTTGGCATTGTTGACCCCCTATATTAAGAAGCAGGACACATGCATGAGGCTTTTATTTTTTTGGTTGAATAATAATGATTTGATTTGGAATATTTTCTATATTTTTGGATGCATAGAATGCACTTTTTGGTTAAGTTATATTGTATTTGTTTTCTTTTTAACCGCTTCCCGACCGCCTCCTGCACATATACGTCGGCAGAATGGCACGGCTAGGCAAAAGCATGTATATATACGTCCCCTTTAATTGCCTAACCGTGGGGTCGGGCGGGCACGCCACCAGCGGCGCGCTCGCGACCCGGTCGGGAGCTCCGTGACCACGGCCGCGGGACCAGCGGACCTGATCGCCGCTGGTGTCCCGCGGGTCACAGAGCTGAAGAACCTGTGTAAACATACCTCTCCCCGCGCTTCCTACACTGCCTGTCACTGATCAGCTGTTCTCTGTCATTAGGAACACCGATCAGTGACGTCAGCCACGCCCCCTACTGTAAAAAAAAAACACATACGTCACACTAACTCCTCCCCGACCCCTAGTGGTTAACTCTTTCACTGCCACTGTCATTTACATAGGAATCAGTGCATTTAAATAGCACTGATTGCTGTATAAATGACAATGGTCCCAAAAATGTGTCAAAAATGTCCGATGTGTCCGCCATAATGTTGCAGTCACAATAAAAATCGCTGATCGCCGCCATTACTAGTAACAAAAAAAATATTAATAAAAATGCTATAAAACTATCCCCTATTTTGTAAACGCTATAACTTTTGCGCAAACCAATCAATAATCGCTAATTGCAATTTTTTTTAACAAAAATATGTAGAAGAATACGTATCGGCCTAAACTGAGGAAAAAACTTGTTTTTTTATATATTTTTTGGGGATATTTATTATAGCAAAAAGTAAAAAATATTGGATTTTTTTCAAAATTGTCGCTCTATTTTTGTTTATAGCGCAAAAAATAAAAAACGCAGAGGTGATCAAATACCACCAAAAGAAAGCTCTATTTGTGGGAAAAAAAGGACGCCAACTTTGTTTGGGAGCCACGTTGCACGACCGCGCAATTGTCAGTTAAATCGACGCAGTGCCGAATCGCAAAAAGGGGCCTGGTCTTTTGGCTGCAAATTGGTCCGGGGTTGAAGTGGTTAATGCACAATAAAAAAAATTGTGTAGAATAATACTTGTCTATGTGTTTTACTTCAAATGACAGTTTGGGAGTCGGCAGTTACATTTAAAAAATACAATGTAAAATTGACAAGGAACACTGACATTGTTGTATCTTTGATCTTAAAAACTACAGGATAATGGTGTTGTGGTAACCCAAAAAAGAAAAAAAAAGCATATTTATTTAAAAAGCATATATTATTTTTGATATCACTAGAAAAAAAAAGCCTTTGAAAATTTGTTTACAATAACTCCATCAGTATCACCAGCAAAGCAGCTTCATTATTATCCCATTAAAGAAGAAGAGAATTGGGCGCTGCATTTCGCAATTTCACAATTTGCCACGTCACAAATGTTAATTCTCCATTCCGAACGCTAGTTTACAAGACCGATCGCTTCCGGCTCGCCCTTGCTTCCGAGCATGCGTTTTTGTACTTTGGACTTTTGTCTGACGCTCGGAAAATCCGACAACACACATTTGTCTGCGGAAAATTTTAAAGCCTGCTATCCAACATTTGTCCGTGGAAAATCCAACAACAATTGCCTGTCATCACACAATTCCCGTTGGAAAATCCAATCGTGTGTACGAGGCTTAACTTTCCAAAAATTGCGAAATTGGTGTTCATTTTGATTTTGGAAAAAAAGGGGTTGGTTGGATACCACAGTGTTAGTTATTATTGCAATACATAGAGAACTACAGGCAGACTTTACCCTTACCACCAGGGAGATCATGGTATTAATATACAATAATTTTAATGATATCATTGATACAATTATTATATGCAATTTAGATGGAATTCTCAACATGATTCGCCCACATCCTGGGTTTCCTCAGGGGATGCTGTCCACTTGAGGTACAAGCCTTCTAATAGAGAAAAAAAAATATATATAACAGTCATAGCAATACAAAACGTATAATTATATAAGAAAAACATAAATTTATTTAGACAAATAAAAAGAAATATTATAAAATAAATAAATAATATCTAGAAAATAAATATTAACATACATGTGTACAAGTATTGATATGACAGTTATATATATATATTTTTCTCTATTAGAAGACTTGTACCTCAAGTGGCCAGCATCCCCTGAGGAAGCCTAATCTAAAGTGCTGTATTCATAAGAATCATGTTTTGTGTACTTGCTATAATTGTTTTTAGACTATTTTTTATCTCTGTTTAATAAAATAATTTCATACTTAATTTGTTAACCCTCAACAGTTCCATGAAAACTGTACCTGAATGTTGTACTATGCAACAGTTGTGCAACGGTTGTCTATAGTCACTGGTCAAAGCCAAAGTCATATCCAAGTTGCACCCATCCAAAGTTGCATCAAAGTTGCACTCCAAAGTTGGCGCAACTTTGGAGTCATAGAAGTGTGAATGGAGTCTAAAGCCAAACATTTTTGGATAGAGTTCAAATTAAAGTGAGGTAAATCCCTTCTTAGAAAGTTGCAACTCTAGCAAGTGCCCCCATTGGAGGATTTCCCCTCTATTCATCTTCTGGTAACAACTCAAGATTTTGGATTCTTCCTCACTTTCAATGCCAATGACAATGAGCACCAGAAAGGAATGAATCCTCCTTGAAGAATTCTTTGGGAATTCTTTTGTGTTCCCGCACCTCTTTTTTGCAAGATGGAACACAGCAATAAAAACCTACATAAATCTGAGTTTAGAACACCATAAAATAGGTAAAAGCCCACATATAAATATACCTATCCCAATGTAAAATCAAGAAGAAGATTACATAGAAAAAACAACCCATTTGAAAGCACACAACTCACCCTTTTCATCAGGGCTAGAACAATACTATAAAAAGGGTTATATGAATAGATATAGTATATGGGTTCACATTGGACATGTATTCAATTACCGTATATACTCGAGTATAAGCCGACCCAAATATAAGCCGAATTTTACCACAAAAAACTGGGAAAACTTATTGACTCCAGTATAAGCCTAGGGTGAGAAATGTGCAGCTACTGTAAGTGGAAAAGAGGGTCAACAATGCCCATTTGCAGCCTCACTGTGCCCATTTGCATGCCTCACTGTGCCCATTTGCAGCCATAGGTCCCTGAACTTCAAACTTGGTAGTTAAGGGTTCCTAGATGCCCCCTAGCTGCAGCCAAGGACCCAAAGGTTCCCAAAATGACAGATGGACACAGTTGACCGAATTTGGGGCCCTGTATCTCGGGGCCACTTGGCGCTAGGAACCCCAAATTTGGATATGTTGTAGTGTTAGTTTGCACACCAAATTTGGGGTTCCTAGCACCAAGTGGCCCCGAGATACGGGGCCCCAAAGTCGTGTCAACTTTGGGTCGGGTCGGAAAATGTCATTCTCTGCTACAGAAAAGTGCTTGACTCGAGTATAAGCTGAGGGGGGCATTTTCAGCACAAAAAAAGTGCTGAAAAACTCGGCGTATACTCGAGTATATACAGTAAATCAATATTATATACTGTATGTACAGCGTGAAACCATATACTATATTTACATGGCACTTTGATCTAAGATTCATTTAGATGCATCACAAACCAAGGAAACTGTTGACATCCTTTAGCTGCCAGCTCAGAATCCAAACACCCTGTTCGAAAAACGCCTACATCACTATTGGATAGAAACACCAGTAGGATGATCCCAGGGTTCCAGTTCTACCTATCGTTTCTTCTAAGAATAAAAACCTGACAGGGGTTTCATCTACTCCCAACTCTACCTAAAAATGTAAAAAATGGCTTCAGGTACAGTTATTAACCACTTTGCGACCGCCGGCTGTCAAATGACGGCCAGGCGGCGCAGCTCTCGTTCCGGGAGGGCGTCATATGACGTCCTCCCCTTCTGTGCACTCCAGGGAGCGCTCTCGCCGTGTCACTGGGCACCCGATGCGCGTGCCCAGCGGCCGCGATGTCCGCTGGGCACCCGCGATTGCCCGGTAACACAGCGGGACCGTGGATCTGTGTGTGTAAACACACAGATCAACGGTCCTGTCAGAGGAGAGGAGCCGATGGTGTGTTCTCTGTACAGAGAAACACCGATCGGTCTCCTCCCCTTGTGAGTCCCCTCCCCCCACAGTAAGAATCACTCTTAGGGAACATAATTAACCCCTCCCCGCCCCTTAGTGGTTAACCCCTTCACTGTCAGTGTCATTTATACATGAATCAGTGCATTTAAATAGCATTGATTGCTGTATAAATGACAACGGTGCCAAAAATGTGTCAAAAATGTCCGATGTGTCCGCCATAATGTCGCAGTCACAATAAAAATCGCTGATCACCGCCATTACTAGTAAAAAAAAAAATATTAATAAAAATGCTATAAAATTATCCCCTATTTTGTAAACGCTATAACTTTTGCGCAAACTAATCAATGATCGCTAATTGCGATTTTTTTTTTTACCAAAAATATGTAGAAGAATACGTATCGGCCGAAACTGAGGAAAAAAAAATGTTTTTTTTATATATTTTTTGGGGATATTTAGTATAGCAAAAAGTAAAAAATATTGTTTTTTTTTTAAATTTGTCGCTCTTCTTTTGTTTATTGCGCAAAAAAAGAAAAACCGCAGAGGTGATCAAATACCACCAAAAGAAAGCTCTATTTATGGGGAAAAAATTATAACAATTTAATTTGGGTACAGTGTCGTATGACCACGCAATTGTCATTCAAAGTGCGTCAGCGCTGAAAGCTGAAAAATGGCTTGGTCAGGAAGGGGTTGAAAATGCACTGTAGTGAGGTGGTTAATGATGATAGCTATGCCATGATAAAGGACAAACAGCCTTTTTTTTAGACTAATGATCTATTATTGCTGGAAAGGAGGCAGTTTTCGTCCAGTGACACAGACTGGGTTTAAGTTATTTTAACCAGGTAACTTGTCAAAAAT
The DNA here is from genome assembly GCA_028564925.1 of Lithobates sylvaticus. NCBI lineage: Eukaryota > Metazoa > Chordata > Amphibia > Anura > Ranidae > Lithobates > Lithobates sylvaticus. Next base: position 28,887,397 of record CM053036.1, on the reverse strand, counting down.
TCCACAAAATGACAGCTATGAAGAATTTAGTGTAAGCTGAGATATAGAAGACACTGACATAGACAGAGCCATACGATCTGAGACAGATGTTCTATTTAATGTCTATATCTATTCCGCACACAGGGAAATCTCTAATGTCACTCTTGGGATTTTATAGGATTTCCTGAGATCAATAATTCTATTAGTCTTCCCTCCCGAGTAGCAATTTGGTGATCATGGAGTTCCAGTCCTCTTCACCAATACCTAGAACATGATCGCATTACTTATAGGACTATGGGTTTACTTCTCTTTGCAGCAACCCTGCACTTTACTCACCTAATCACCAACACTAAAGTATTGTGATAATGCATAATAGCATTTTTGGCTGTCTCTGACCCGCCAGAGAGATTACCCTTTACTTTCTGTCCCACGGACACAACAGGAGGTAAAAGGAAATCCCTCCAAAGCAAGATTTTACCAAAATTTCTAAACAAAGGACCAGTTTACTATCCCTCAGACTTAAGAGGGGCCAGACTATGACCAGTGGGAGTAGAAAATGTCCTGGCATCTGTAACAATGCCCCATCATTGGTGCCAGTGGGAAGAATAGTGCCCCGTCCTTGGTGTCAGTGAGAGGAATAAGTGCCCCATCCTTGGTGTTATTGAGATGAATAGTTCCCCGTCCTTGGTGTTAGTGAGAGGAATAAGTGCCCATCCTTGGTGTCAGTGAGAGGAATAAGTACCTTATCCTTGGTGTCAGTGAGAGGAATAAGTGCCCCATCCTTGGTGTCAGGGAGAGGAATAAGTACCCTATCCTTGGTGTCAGGGAGAGGAATAAGTGCCCCGTCCTTGGTGTCAGGGAGAGGAATAAGTACCCTATCCTTGGTGTCAGGGAGAGGAATAAGTGCCCCGTCCTTGGTGTTATTGAGATGAATAGTGCCCCGTCCTTGGTGTTATTGAGATGAATAGTGCCCCATCCTTGGTGTCAGTGAGAGGAATAAGTGCCCCATCCTTGGTGTTATTGAGATGAATAGTGCCCCATCCTTGGTGTCAGTGAGAGGAATAAGTACCTTATCATTGGTGTCAGTGAGAGGAATAAGTACCCTATCCTTGGTGTCAGTGAGAGGAATAAGTGCCCCATCCTTGGTGTTATTGAGATGAATAGTGCCCCATCCTTGGTGTCAGTGAGAGGAATAAGTACCCCATCCTTGGTGTCAGTGAGAGGAATAAGTACCCTATCCTTGCTGTCAGTGAGAGGAATAAGTGCCCCGTCCTTGGTGTCAGTGAGAGGAATAGTGCCCCATCCTTGGTGTCAGTGAGAGGAATAAGTACCCTATCCTTGCTGTCAGTGAGAGGAATAAGTGCCCCGTCCTTGGTGTCAGTGAGAGGAATAGTGCCCCATCCTTGGTGTTATTGAGATGAATAGTGCCCCATCCTTGGTGCCAGTGAGACGAATAAGTGCCCCATCCTTGGTGTTAGTGAGAGGAATAAGTGCCCCATCCTTGGTGTTAGTAAGAGGAATAAGTGCCCCATTGTTAATGTCAGTGGGAGGAATAGTGCACCAAGGGCTGGATAAAGTCAAGTAAAGGGCCCCTTGCCCGCAGTTTGGAGACCATTGCCCTAGATGATTTTCCCTCACCTCCAGGGACAATCACCAGGACTAATAGTAAGAGTGGATCTCACAGATAGCAATAAAAACTAGACAGGGTTTTGCTACTAGCTTATTCTATCCAAAATAAATATTTTGGATTAGGATATACTTTTTAATTAAGCACTGGTAACTTCAGTACTACCTATTAGGTTACAAAGCTTTGGAAGATATTGCCTGCAATGCAACAGAATAATTATAATACTGTGAAACTACGGACTGCTGTACAATTGTATTGGAGGCAAACAGACAGTACGTAGGAATGGGGTGCTGCTTTTTTAACCACTTAAGCATTGTCAAAAACTCCACATATATATATAAAAAAAAATATATATATATATATATATATATATATATATATATATATATATATATATATATATATATATATATATATATATATATATATATATATATACACATATACATATACATACACACAGTATATTTTGAGAGCTAGCATCAAATGGTGGAGCTTTACAGGACACAGCCACTCGCTTTCTTATTTTTAAGGGCTTTTCTTGCCCAATTTCTTTTAAAAGAAAGTTCAAAGTTCCAGAAAATCAAAACAGGTTTCCCTCACAGGGGTTTCCAGCATTTCACTGCAAAGGAATAGACATTAAGCCTCCTGGCTTATACATACAACACTGCCGCTCTGGCCCTCGTCTGGCTCCTACAGACTGTTCCACAGTACACAGTTCACAGTACCACTCAGTACCTTGATCCATAAACTTAGCAGTCACTTGCTGCTCTGGCTTTCATCTCCTCTGTCTGCTGGGTGGAGGCCAGAACCATGGTCAGGTCACCACTAAAAACCCAGCACACACCTGACCAATTACTGTGCTGGTGGTTCTGAAAACCTGGACCAAGAATTGGAGATTTCATCCCACCCAAATCTCTTATGCCGCGTACACACGGTCGGAATTCTCGTCGGAAAAAGCTCTGATGGTTTTCCCGTCAGAATTCCGACGGAATTTCGCTCAAACTGTCTTGCTTACACACGGTCACACCAAATTCTGACGGTCAATAACACCACACCTTGACTGCACTATAAAAGGGAAGTTTAATGCTTCTGAGCATGCGTCGAATTGTTTCCGAGCATGCGTCGGAATTTTGCGTGTCGGAATTGCATACACACGATCGGAAAAATTAAGAACAGGTTCTCAATCCAAAGTCCGTCGGAAATTCCAAAAGAAAAAGACCGATGGGCATACACACGGTCGGAAAATCTGATGAAAAGCTCCCATCGGACTGTTTCCATTGGAATTTCCAACCGTGTGTACGCAGCATTAGAAATACCCATATACTGCAACAACTCATGTTTTCCATATGAGAGGTACCTCTAGCATCTACAGGGTATTCCCCTTTTGAACTACTGTATGGTAGACATCCCAGGGGATTGCTAGATGTTGCAAAAGAAACATGGGAGGGAGAGACCACGCCTTACAGAAGCATCATCGAGCATATCTCACCGATGCAAGATAGAATCACTTGTACGGGAACATATGGAGCAAGCCCAGGAGGCCCAGAGAAGGGTTTATAATCGGGGTGCCAAGACCCGAACCTTCAACCCTGGTGATAGAGTGCTGGTGCTAGTCCCCACAGTTGAGAGTAAATTCCTAACAAAAAGGCAAGGTCCCTTTGAAATTATGGAAAGAGTAGGGGAAGTAAACTACAAAGTTTACCAGTCAGGAAAAAGAAAACCAGAGCAAATATATCACGTTAACCTCTTGAAACCTTGGAAGGACAGAGAGACTTTACTGGCGGTCCCAACAATCCAAAAAGACATGTCCCCTGGGACACCTGAGGTACCCATAATTAAAACCTTGTCAGTGGCCCAACAGAAGGACTTTAAGGAGTTTGTGAGTAAAAATAGAGACTTTTTCTCTCACCTGCCCAGAATGACCACAGTTATACAGCATGACATAATTACAGAACCAGGCGTCCGTGTAAATGTAAAGCCCTATAGAATACCCGAAGCTAGGCAAGAAGCAGTTGCAAATGAAATAAAGGACATGTTATGCCGTGTACACACGGTCACAATTCTCGTTGGAAAAACCTCTGATGGTTTTCCCGTCGGAATTCCGACGGAATTTTGCTCAAACTGTCTTGCCTACACACGATCACACCAAATTCCGACGGTCAATAACACAGCGGCATAAAACACGTTCGACAGCACTATAAAAGGGAAGTTTAATGCTTCCGAGCATGCGTCGAATTGTTTCCGAGCATGCGTCTGAATTTTGCGTGACGGAATTGCATACACACGATCGGAAAATCCGATAGAAAGGTTTTCCGTCTGAAAAATTGAGAACAGGTTCTCAATCCAAAGTCCGGGTAAATAATATGGCATAAGACAAGCAAAAGTGCATACACTGGTGTGATAAAATCGTGTGATAAAAGCAATCCAGGTTAAAAATGCATCATATAAAATCGCATGGTGTAACTAAATAACATTGCATCCAATAAGTAAAGCTGTGATAAGATATATAAAAGGGCGTGATAGAGATCTTAAAACGCATAAATAGTGCATCCAAAAACTGTGAAAGAGGGAGTGATCCAAACGGATAAAAACAATATATCATATAAGTGATATGGACTCTTTATTTGGACTTTTATACTCTGCGATTTATTAATCGCTACTCACCATTTCTTTCACTCCAGTTCTCCATTTTTTGATTTAGTTCGCACGGATCCGCTACTATTTTATCTTTTCGTTATGAGACTCTTTAGTCTCCACTGCTCCTTTGCACTATATATTATCTAACCTTTCATATCACTTATATGATATATTGTTTTTATCCGTTTGGATCACTCCCTCTTTCACAGTTTTTGGATGCACTATTTATGCGTTTTAAGATCTCTATCACGCCCTTTTATATATCTTATCACAGCTTTACTTATTGGATGCAATGTTATTTAGTTACACCATGCGATTTTATATGATGCATTTTTAACCTGGATTGCTTTTATCACACGATTTTATCACACCAGTGTATGCACTTTTGCTTGTCTTATGCCATATTATTTACCCGGAGTTTTTATTGGCTATTTATGTCTATGACCTGCTATCTTCTGTCTTTTAATATTTAGTTAATTTTGCGCGCCACTACTTCTTCTCTTTTATTCTACTTGGGTTCAGACATTTCCTTTAGTGTGCGCAGCATTCTGTTAGTTAGTTTCGGTGTGCTGGCGCAGGATTATTTTATCCCATTTGTCAATCCAAAGTCCGTCGGAAATTCCGACAGAAAAAGACCGTTGGGCATACACACGGTCAGAAAATCCGATGAAAAGCTCCCATCGGACTGTTTTCAATCGGGAATTCCGACCGTTTGTACGCTGCATTAGAGTTGGACATGATAGAGAAGTCCCACAGTGACTGGACAAGTTCCATAGTGTTGTTCCCAAAACCAGAGTGAACTATAAGGTTTTGTAATGATTCCAAGTTGAACAGTGTGTCCAAATTCGATGCGTACCCAATGCCTCGGGTCAACGAGCTTGTTGACAGATTGGGAAGTCCCCGGTACATAACTACTTTAGATATGACTAAAGGTTATTGGCACATACCCCTAACAGAATTTGCGAAAGCGAAAACAGCGTTTTCTACCCCCGGGGGGGGGGGGGTCTATCCAGTATAAGCGGATGCCTTTTGGTTTGCATGGTGCTCCTGCCTCATTCCAGAGAATGATGGATAAGACATTAAGACCAGATAGCCAATTGCCTATTTGGACTATGTAGTCATCCATGGGAATCTTATTTGCCCTGGGTGCAAGCAGTAGTAAATTCCCTTAAGAAAGCAGCCAACCCCAAAAAGTGTGCCATAGGCTTGGAGGAGGCCAAATACCTTGGCTACATTATTGGTCGAGGGCTGATCAAGCCTCAGATCAATAGGATTGAGGCATTTCAAAAGTGTAAATAAAAAGCAAGTTCGTGCATTTCTGGGGATCACAAGATACTACAGTCGTTTTATACCCAATTCTGCTACCATTGCAGCCCCACTGACAGATCGGACGAAGGGTAGAGGGTCGGTCATGATTCAGTGGAATCCTGAGTCAGAGAAGGCATTTCATATGTTGAAGCAAGCTCTTTGTGTACAACCTGTGCGCGTGACCCCAGAGTTCACAAAGGAGTTTGTGGTACAGACAGACACCTCTGATGTGGGACTGGGTGCTGTACTGTACCAAATCAGAGATGGTGAGGAGCACCCAGTGGTCTACCTGAGCAGAAAGCTCAACAGACATGAGAAAAACTATGCCATTGTTGAGAAGGAATGTTTAGCTATCAAATGAGCCTTAGATGTTCTGAAGTATAACCTGTTGGGTAGACCATTCAAACTAGTCACTGATCATGCTCCTCTCAAATGGATGTGTGAAAACAAGGAGAAAAACAGTTGTGTGACAAGGTGGTTCCTTGCTCTTTAACCATTTAAGTTTACAGTGGAGCATAGAGCTGGGAAACTTCAGAATAATGCAGATGCCCTTTCCTGTATTCATTGTCTGGTTGGGACAGTTTCTCAGCCTCAGGGGCTTGAGCAGAGAGGGGGGATATGTGAAAAGGCAAGGTGATTGATGGACATTTAGTTTCACCTCACATGCGTTTATTTGTAGAGAACTAAAGTGGAATTTGGTCTGGGTTTTACCAGCCACCTTGACAGGGTTAGTTCTGGACCAGATTTTGCGGTCCACTCGTGTCCACTAATAGGTGTTAGACATGTGCAATTCGTTTCGTTTTTTTTTTTTTTTCGTTTTTTTTTTTCGTTATTTTCGTTCATTCGTTATCGTACGAATAAACGAACGATTCGGTAAAAATTTTAACGAATAACGAATTGTTCGAATCGAACGAATCCAAAAACAACGAAAATCCGAAAAAAACGAATTAGAAACAACGAATCTACAAAAGAAGAAAATCCGAAAAACGAAAACTGAAACAACGAAAATCCAAATGAACAAAAAAATTCGTAACTTTTTTTTTTTGTTGAATTGGTAATTTTCCGTGTCCCTTACAATGACGCTGCTTAACGTACCTCGAATGGATTGAACGAAAAAATTCGTACATTCGTAACTTTTTTTTTTTCGATTCGTAATTTTCCGTGTCTCTTACAATGGCGCTGCTTAACGTGCTTCGAATGGATTGAACGAAAAAATTTGTACATTCATAACTTTTTTTTTTTCTTTTCGATTCGTAATTTTCCGTGTCTCTTACAATGGCGCTGCTTAACGTGCTTCGAATGGATTGAAGGAAAATTTTGTACATTCGTAACTTTTTTTTTTATTTTTTTTTTTTTTATTTTTATTTTTTTTTTTTTTCGATTCGTAATTTTCCGTGTCTCTTACAATGGCGCTGCTTAACGTGCTTCGAATGGATTGAACGAAAAAATTCGTACATTCGTAACTTTTTTTTTAGATTCGTAATTTTCCGTGTCTCTTAAAATGTAATAATAGCATACACATTACATAACATTATGAATTATGCTCCGATTACGAATCTACAAATGTTACGAATGTTACGAATGTACGAATAAATACGAATGCGTCCGAATTTCGAATACACGAATAAACGAAAATTAAACTAACGGAAAAACGAATCAACGAAAAAATAACTCTTACGAAAATACGAATCGTTACGAATACGAACACCGACGACTTACGAATTTACGAATCGTTACGAATACGAACACCGACGACGTACGAATTTACGAATCGTTACGAATCAACGGAAACGAAAAAAACGTAACGAAAATAAACAATTTTTTTTGTTGTGCACATGTCTAATAGGTGTTGTAAATTAAGCAGGACTAGAGCAAAGAATTGCTCTTGGCCTGGGACTCAGGAAGCCAAAACCTGAGAGAGCTGCTTGTGTGAAGTTTTCTTTGTGAGAGAAAGAAAAGGTTTGCATATTTGTTTTGTGGGTGACTGGGAGAAGCCCTTCACCTCTGAGTTAGGAACCTGCAATGTTTAGTTAGTGCTTGGATGGCAAGGATTTTTTTTCTGTTTTGTTTGTTAAATTTTCATGCAACCTTTTTAAATAAAACTGGCTGCAACAAAGATTTTTAAGAAAACCTGCTGTTGGGCTACCCTTTTTCCCAGGGAAGGTGATCTCCCTTGAGCTAACCCCTGACAAAATATATATATATAAAATATAGGGCTGTCACTGATTAAAATTTTTGTGTTCGATTAATCGATTTTTTAATCGATTAATCGACTAATTTCGATTAATTATAACGCGCATACAGATCCAACTACTTTTAGCTGATCTCCTTGCATTGCAACTCTGCATTAGTCAGTGGTAAATGTGGTATACACTATATACAATCACCCGACACTAGTTAGTTTCCACAATCCATGACTTAACTTCACAGTTCACACAAATAAGTTTTAAATTCAAACTGTAGCACTGACGTAAGTCATTTTTTTTCCACAGTAGCGTGACAATCCCTCCATCTCAGGTCTAACTAAAAACTCTCACCTTATGGCATGGACCCCTGTGCAAACAGGTGGTCATGCAAGCGGGTATCAAAAGGGCTAACACGGACCATAAACTTCTCTCACGTCTCCTTAGATCTCAGCAAGGACACCAGGTCATGGGTAGAAAGAAAAGATCTAAGTGCTCACCGCTTAAGTATAAGATTCAATTTTTGTGTTCAAACACAAACTACTCACATAAAGATGATAAAAAACACAGCATGTAAAGCCGACAATCGTGTTAGTTCCGTAGGGCAGCAGCGGGTGACGTCATGCTTAGCTCCTCCCCCGTACGTGTTACGTTAAATCAGAACTTCAACGTCACTGGACTACTCCCCCCTTCTCTTCGTTAGCAGACGAAGGCACTTGGGGAAGGGGGGAGGAGTCTGGTGACGTCGATGTCCGCGACGTGACCGGATCTCCGACAGAACTCCCTGAAGACCCGGAAGACGGCGGAGAGGTGAGTACCGATCAAAAGAATTTTGATCGATCAAAAAAATGAACGATTAATCGAGGAATTAATTTTTAATTTCCACAGCCCTAATAAAATAACTTGCTACTTTATATATGATAACATTTGCATTGAGCTATCATATAAGAATATTACTGTATATTAATCAGTAAGGCTTGATTTTAAACTCCAAATGCTGACATTCTTATTAGGCTGTTGAATTGTACTGAAGATGTTCCTGCTAAAAGCATTTGAATCTTTTAAATTTTACTCTGTCTTTTCTAACTTCTGTGTACTTGCTATACGTATTGCCCCATGTAGATATATTTTTCAACTCATGCTATTTATCTTGGGATTTTATGAACGTCTTGTTTCTGAGATGTGGTGGAATGTCACAAACTTTTGTAAAGTACATTTAAAAGCTTTAATAGATCTTTCCAATCTTCTTTTGTAGACGCTACCCTGAAGTGCTGCAGTAAGCCGGAGCAGACCTCAACAAAACCATCAGATTTCATTCTATATGTCAAACATCACAATCACCGAAGACATCATTCTAGCTGCCGTGGATTTAATGGCTTGTAAAAATCCATACGTTTGGTATTGTTTAGAAGTCATCGGTGAAGTGTCAGCCCACCCAAAATTGATATTTTAGTTTTGGTTTGAAGCCAGCGGTATGTAATACATGTATCCTGTGTCCTTCTGGTGCTCTGGTAGCAAGATCTCTGTTCATGAGTTCTCAGCTCCTCCTCAATCCAATCCACCCAGCACCATGCCCTTTAGGGAGGTGCAAAGCCAATGGTGATACTGTTTTATAGATCATTCACCCATGGGTTCACTGCATGGGTGAACTTCAAAAATGCAATTGCGCTGTGTTGGTGCTCCATGTGATTGAACTCTTCCCTCCTGCCTCCTAGTCTCACTCTCACAGGTAAATTGTAAATGTTTTGGTACTGAACACAGATAGCTGCAGGAATAATACAATAGACATGTGCACAACAAAAAAATTTGTTTATTTTCGTTTCGTTTTTTTCGTTTCCCTTGATTCGTAACGATTCGTAAATTCGTAAGTCGTCGGTGTTCGTATTCGTAACGATTCGTCAATTCGTAAGTCGTCGGTGTTCGTATTCGTGGCGATTCGTAAATTCGGAAGTCGCCGGTGTTCGTATTCGTAACGATTCGTAAATTCGTAAGTCGTCGGTGTTCATATTCGTAACGATTCGTATTTTCGTAAGAGTTATTTTTTCGTTGATTCGTATTTCCGTTAGTTTCATTTTCGTTTATTCGTTTATTTGAAATTCGGACGCATTCGTATTTATTCGTACATTCGTAACATTCGTAGATTTGTAATCGGAGCATAATTCATAATGTTATGTAATGTGTATGCTATTATTACATTTTAAGAGACACGGAAAATTACGAATCGAAAAAAAAAGTTACGAATGTACGAATTTTTTCGTTCAATCCATTTGAAGCACGTTAAGCAGCGCCATTGTAAGAGGCATGGAAAATTACGAATCGAAAAAAAAAAGTTACGAATTTACGAATTTTTTCGTTCAATCCATTCGAAGCACGTTAAGCAGCGCCATTGTAAGAGACACGGAAAATTCAGAATCGAAAAAAAAAAAAAGTTACGAATTTACGAATTTTTTCGTTCAATCCATTCGAAGCACGTTAAGCAACGCCATTGTAAGAGACACGGAAAATTACGAATCGAAAAAAAAAAAAAAAGTTACGAATGTACGAAATTTTTCGTTCAATCCATTCGAAGCACGTTAAGCAGTGCCATTGTAAGGGACACGGAAAATTACGAATCGAAAAAAAAAAAAGTTACGAATTTTTTCGTTCAATCCATTCGAAGCACGTTAAGCAACGCCATTGTAAGGGACACGGAAAATTACGAATCGAAAAAAAAAAAGTTACGAATTTTTTCGTTCAATCCATTCGAGGCACGTTAAGCAGCACCATTGTAAGGGACACGGAAAATTACCAATTCATTAAAAAAAAAAAAGTTATGAATATACAAATTTTTTCGTTCATTTTGATTTTCGTTGTTCCTGTTTTCGTTTTTCGGATTTTCTTCTTTCGTACATCGTTGTTTCTAATTTGTTTTTTTCAAATTTTCATTGTTTTCGGATTCGTTCGATTCGAACGATTCGTTATTCGTAAAAAAAATTTGCGAATCGTTCGTTCATTCGTACGAATGAACGAAAATAACGAAAAAAAACGAAACGCATTGCACATGTCTATAATACAACCTATTAGTTGAATTAGGTGTCCTGCAGGGAGAGGACCGCTGTAGTTTGTTAGAGACATTTGGTAGTTGAATGATCCAGTCCATGTCCATCCATAACTGAAAGATCAATTTTGGGAGAGCAGAACCTTTGAAATCTTGGTAAGGGATATGTGCACCACAGTAATATTGCTTATGAGGGACCCTAATATACTTGTATCGCTGGTGAGTACTTGGTTCTCTGCCATTCATTGTGCCTCTTCTTTATAATGGAACCACTATCATGGCTTAGTTCAGCACTTTGTGTTGTGTTACATGGGAAGCACTGTGATTCCGTCGCTGCACAGCACTGACACTGCCAGAATTCAGGCGCAGCCTGCCTGCATTTCCTGCTAATAAGCTGTGCACAGAGGTGCTTTACTTGCCGGTGTTTACCATGTATCATTTGTAGCTTGACTTACTGCATATGCATTGGGTAAAGTCCAACTTGTATTTGTACCTGTATTGAACACTAAAGATAACTCTAGCTGTGTAAATTTACACTAAACATCATGTAGAAGTGTCTCCTATTGCAGTGAACTAAACATCATGTAAAAGTGTCCCCTATTGCAGTGGTTCTCAACCTCAGTCCTCAAGTACCGCCAACAGGCCATGTTTTCTCTCAGATAAAATAGCTGTCCAAAATACCAAGCCATTGCTTTAAAGCACATGTGCAAGATAAAGGATAACCTGCAAACATGGCCTGTTGGGGGTACTTGAGGACTGAGGTTGAGAACCACTGCCCTATTGAACCAAAATCTATTGCCTGAGATAGCTATCTGACCCCTTTTTACAAACAGTCTACTGACTGGTATGGTACCAGCTGATTGGAGAAAAGCCAATGTAGCACCAATATTTAAAAAAGGACCAAGATATATCCCTGGAAAATACAGACCAGTTAGCCTAACATCAATAGTATGCAAGCTCTTGGAAGGGATTATAAGGGACTATATACAAGATTTTAGTAATGAAAACGGTATCATTAGCAGTAATCAGCATGGATTCATGAAGAATCGTTCTTGCCAAACCAATCTATTACCCTTCTATGAGGAAGTGTCACATTTTTGCATTGCGGTAATACGCTTTTTACCACAGTCCATCGCAACACGTTACATACATTATTTCAGTGTTGCCCCAAAGAACTAAGGCAATATTCCCAGGTTTGCGGTAAGCTTATGTAAGCAATGAGACCTTCTAAGAGATGTGTTCCATCCCTGTGCATGCTTTGAACTTTTAATGGTCTTTCCAGGAGAAGACATTGATCTCTTATGAGATGTATATAAGAGCTAAGTAACTCAATGGTAGATGAACAGAAGTGCAGGACTTGGTGAGAGATGAGAACAGTACAAAGGAAATTCTCTTATCTTGGCTGTCATTCTGATCCTCTGGCTTCAGTTCTTTGAGTCACTGACCTAGAACAAGGATGCAAATAATACACTTTAATTTCATTTGCTGTAGTATATAGCCCAAAGTAATAAATTCAGAGGCAACCGGGCAACTAGAATTTCCAGAAGGAAATACGCAATGGTAGCCCTTGTATTTCTTTTATGGTAGGTATGAAAAAAAAAAAGGCCAGACAGCTGGCAATACTGGCTTCAAATTTGACTGACTTGGACCAAATTTGGGTTGAATAAAATGAACATAAATGTATAACTCTCTGACATGTTTTGCAGTGCTGTGTGATAGGATGGTAAACATGTGGTCTATACAGGGGTAATGCCCATCTATCAATAAGTGGCAAATGGAGAGGCACCTCTCTGTAATGGTTCAAGATTGATACAGAGGGTGACAGTGCTGTGACAGAGATGTGATTTGTCCATACAGGTACTATAAATGAATGCTGGGAGCTGCTTGGGTTTGGCCCCTCACTTTCATTGACTTTATATCACAAAATCCAAAAGGCCAAAAAACTCTGTAATGAATGACTTGAGTGCATCTGCCAATCACAGAAAATAATTTCCTGCCCAAACCTTTTTTCAGCCTTCCATCGAAGAGTCTGAGCTGTCCTCTTTGCTGCTGGTCCAACCAAACTTTTACCATTCAGCCAGACCTCCATGAGTGTCTTTATGCCATGGTCTGTACCCCCACAGAGTGTGAATTACAGGACATGGCCCAGTATAGCTCTACGTGGCTCTATTTGGAAACAAAATGTTGTATGTTTCATTATATAACATTATCAGTATTAACTAGTTCTGAAGTATTTACTGCCACTTGTCCCAATGAAATGTTTGAAATCCAAAATGAATATGTGATTCTTTATAAAGAACACAATGTTAAGGTCTAGTGCATGATTTAAATGTATGCTTACTCATGAATGCATTTACTTGTTTATTGTTTAAGGTTGGATTTCTTCCTGTCTATGCATTATTTCCCTCATTCTGTGCCATTGCCTCATGGATGTCTTTCATTCTCTTACTATCCTTCTACTTTGTTATTTACTATTCTTTCGTCCTACTGTCTCTCCCCTGTACCTTCTAACTATCCTTTAAAGCCCAATTAAAATAAAAGAACTATGTAGATGTTCAATCAGTGAGACGTTGTACTACCATCCTCTGTTTTTATAGTCTAACCCAGGGGTGCCCAACCAGTGGCCCAAGGGCCACAGGTGGTCCGCGGAGCCCTTTGATGTGGCCCGCGACCTCCTGCTCTGGGATAGAATAGAAAGAATACTGTTATAATAGGTCAGTTTATTACTAAAATCACAGTGTATATATGTGCATATCTTTTCTGCAGTGGTTACAGGGCTGCTTTAAAAACTGATCCGCAGGTGCAGAGCAATTTACTTGTGGGTTACCTGCACTGAGCCATAGACTTCTATTATTACCTGCGAGTTTGGGGAGCTAGAATAGAAGTCTATTGCAAACTGCAGGAAAGCCAAAAGGTACACTGCGTTGCACACGTGGTGCGGGTAAACCACAGCGCATCAGTGTTAAAGCAGCCTTGGGCCCCTTTCACACGGTCAGTCCTACCAATTGGACCCTCCATTCACCTCTAAGTAGTGGCAGACATAAACCGACTTGTGTTCTACCTCCAATATGATACACTAAAAGGTATCGTGGGCTGCATCCGTGTCCGCTCTGCAAATGCAGAGTGGATCCGCACATGCCATCCACCCGCTCTGTTCATTGTGGCCCGCGACCGGTTCCCAAGTCGCTTAAGTGGCCCTCGCTCTTCAAAAGGTTGGGCACCCCTGGTCTAACCCATGGTTGGGCAACCAAAGGCACACATGCTGGGGCAGATGCTCACCCATGCTCCAGCAATGGACTGTTTCTCAGCGTCCCTATGTGAAAAGAAGGTCTATGGGCCCTGTGTTGGGCTTGAGGACATCATATGACATCCAACTTCTGGAGCATAGGGGAGGAGAGGCTGCAGGTTCTGGTTTCCAGCATGAAGGAGCTTGTGTAAGCAGAGGATCAGGTAGGTAAACCTGCTTTTCCCAGTCTCCTAGACCAGTGATGGCGAACCTTGGCACCCCAGATGTTTTGGAACTACAGTCCCATGATGCTCAAATACACTGCAGAGTGCATAAGCATCATGGGAAATGTAGTTCCAAAACATCTGGGGTGCCAAGGTTCACTGTCCTAGACCTAAATGAGCATTTAACCCTTACAGGGACAGCCCCACTGCAAGGGAAGATTTTAACTTTCCTTAGAATTCAGCTTTAAGGGAAATCTCTCCAATGTGCATTCAAAGCATTTGACTTGAATAGACCCATAACAGAAATCCTAAATTAGGATAGTTCCACCAACAAAGGACTGCTTCCACCCTTTCTAAAGGCAAGTCTTGGGATGACATGATCTATCAGAACTCATTATGATATACTGAAACAGATTATTCAGAATTTACCAGATGAGTTATAGCCAATCGGGCTGTGACTATAAATATCATTGGCCGAGTAGCTCACTGAGGTCCTTCTGAAAACAGCACAATACACAGCTGGTATTTCCTAAATCCCAACTCCAGCTTCCACTTTTTACCAAGAGGTTGGCATGCATGACAAGAGGGATTCCATACTCTATCCAAGACAAAAAAAAAGAAAAGGTTTTGGCTTTACATATCTTTTAGGACATTTCAACGAAAAAAAATCTGTCACAAACCCTACTGGACTATAAAGAGAAAAAGATGCAACACCTCAATCAGGCTTTAATGCCTCTGCACCTTCTTCCTTTTCCTTTACTCTTACTCTTTCACTTCTCCTGTATGTCCTTGATTACTCAGCTTCATCTGTCTTTCCATGGCCACTCCTGTCCAACACCATATCTCCTCCATATGTTCTGGTTGCACTGATGTTGAGCAATCTCTGCATGAAGAACTTCATATGACTCTTTATATTTCTCCAGTTATTGTATTGCATCCTAATTATTGATACAAATAACCGTAAATACTTTCTATAATACAACCAACAGTCTCATTTCTATTCAATGTGAACGCAGGTGTTGTCATTTCTGTCTGAACTAAACTTAACTTGAGGTACGTCATCCACAGCTAACCCTAAAGGTACACACAATGCACCTCATTTGTTAAAACAGGAGCTAAAGGAAGCTGAAGTGTTTCCCAAAGCAACCAATCAGATCTAATTGTAATTATTCCAGCATAGGTTACAAAATAAAATCGAATAACTACACTTCAACATAGGCTTGTGATATGACAATAGGTGGGGCAGTATTCTGCCTAAGCGGGTTCCTCTCTTGCCCATTGCCTCTAGCTATTGGCAATAAATACTCCACCCAATATTTCAAATTTACCTGTTATGCAAAGGCTTGTGTTTTGCTAATTTTCAGTGCCCTTTTAGGGAAGCCTCAGGCTGGTATACCATCTTCCTCAGCAGTTAGGAATAGTTCTTTTAGTTTCTCCCAGACCTCTATGCCTAAATTCAGGTCCAGGACTCACAAATCTTACAAGCCCTGTGAGCAAGTTCTTCTCCCAATGAGAGCCTCTGCCTCACTTCATGTTGTTAGCCTGCCAATGTCTCCAAACATCTAACAGACCTCTATGGTGCTCTGGCATGACTCATTTGCCATTTTTCAGAAAAATAAGAGCTTTATAGGCTTCGACTCAAACCTGTTCACCATTCCTGAGAAAAAGCCTGCATTCATTCCATACTGGATCTAAAAGCCTTCAATGTGCAAAAATTCCACATGGATTCTATCAGGTAAGTAATTTCTTTCCTTCATCCGGGAAACATTCTAGCCTCTGTGAATATCAATATCTAATTGCAAGTCCCCATCTTCCCAGTGCATCAACGCTACCTTCGTTTGGACACTACCCATTTGTTGACCTTCCCTGTCTAATGCACCTTGAGGTTTAACCAAGGTTCTAGCCCCTGTACTAGCCTTGCTTTGCTCACAGGGCATTATCATAATGGAATACCTGGACAACCTCCTCTTGAACGAATGGTCAACAAAGACTCTGTAAGTCAATGTCCAGCGATGGTTTGCATTGTTTGGTTGGATCCTGAACTTCCAGAAGTTTGCACTAGAACCAACTCATCACTTAGTGTTTTTAAACCTCCTTCTTGGTACTAATCAGAATAGTGTTTTTCTTCCACAAGAAAACATCTGATTTTCTGCTTTCAAGATCATCACCTCGGCGAGTTGAGTTTCTCATATATTGTCTCTCTCTTGTACAGAACCCCTTCTTGCCCTCTCTATGACAAGGTTGTCTAAAGGCTTGGGGCCCCCTTTCTCTCTAGGGTGGTGTCTCCCTTATCAATTTTCTCCCAAGACATTACAATTCCATCCCTGGGTCCTGCTCTGATACATCCCAAGAAATTCCCTTCGTTGTTTGGATGTGGTAGATGCTGTTTGAGATTTTCAGTTAGACATGTCCTCTTTAGAATGACTCTTTGTCATTCCTGAGGGCTCCCATAGGCCCACCATTTCTTGGTGGCTTAGGAAGCCTAATTATATTGCCTTAAGGATAAGGTTCCACCTTTTCTTTTCTTGTCATAGCGCACTCCTAGATCAGTATGTGCCTCTTGAGCTTTTTGGCATAATGCATCTGTTCTTAGATTCCAAGGCTACCACCTGGTCTTCTGTTCACACATTCTCTAAGTTTTATGGGGTGGATGTTCAGGTCTCTTTGGATGACATCTTCAGAACTAAGGTCCTTCAGGTAGCTTTGTGAGCTTCATCTAGTTCTCAATGTTAACATGTATTTTTGTGGGCCTGGTAGCGTGTCGTTTATTATGCTGCCCACCCCTCTGTTTTGGACATCCCAGTTGTTTTAGGAATTTCTTCTCCCCATGTTCCTTAATGAATAATAAAGAGAGCAAGATTTTTTTTTCCACCTCTTTATGATCCACTTCTAATAGTGCTTTTCCTCAAAATGGTGAGAATGGGAAGGATTATACCTGGCTGATTCACAGCAGTATTTTTCAGTATCCAATATCATTTAAGCAGCAGTATAACCCAGTTGACTTCACCCCGTGTCGCTTAATTAACTCCATGAAAAGGTCAAAATCCTGTTTCACAAAGCTTAGGTAGCTGCACAGATTATACAGTTTGAATTACATGTTTTTTAATGCCAGGTCCATAGTTTTGGTGTTGAGAGAGAGGAAGCCAGAAAACCCCTTTTTGTTATATAATAAGTGTATAAACTTGATTAAATTCACTGCAAAACCAAAGCTGTCTTCTGATTGGTTGCTGTGGGCCACAAACTCCCTTTTTCTATGTTTGTGTAGATCAGCCCCAAAGTACCATGGATACAAAGACCGTGTTCCAGTTCTTTCTGTATTGTGGCTGTTAGTGTACGTTTTACTCTTTGATTATCTGTGTGTAGCCTTTGGTACACCCCTGAGTGCCTTACACAGCTTGTAAACTAAACTCTTGTAGTAACAGTACAGATTATATTTACTTGGGGGTAAGGATGAGCCGAACACCCCCCCGTTCGGCTCGCACCAGAACCCGCGAACGGACCTAAAGTCCGTGCGAGCTTTAGAACCCTATTAGTTATAATGGATGCGAACGTTCGAAATTAAAAGTGCTCATTTTAAAGGCTAATATGCATGTTAATGTCATAAAAAGTGTTTGGGGACCTGGGTCCTGCCCCAGGGGACATGTATCAATGCAAAATTTTTTTTAAAAACGGCCGTTTTTTCAGGAGCAGTGATTTTAATAATGCTTAAATTGAAACAATAAAAGTGTAATATTCCTTTAAATTTCGTACCTGGGGGGTGTCTATAGTATGCCTGTAAAGGGGCGCATGTTTCCCGTGTTTAGAACTGTCTCTGCGCAAAGTGTCATTTTTGAAAGTAAAAAAGCTATTTAAAATCACTCGCGGCTAATGTTAATTCACGGCTCCCGTAACACAGAGAACAGTGATTCATTGAAACTCATTCATAAAAAAAAGTCATTGATAAAAAAAAAAAAAAAATGAAAAAAAAAAAGCGTAGGGGTCCCCCCAAATTCAATAACCAGGCCCTTCAGGTCTGGGATGGATATTAAGGGGGATCCCAGCCAAAAAAAAAAAAAAAAAATGGCGTAGGGTCCCCCTCAAAATCCATACCAGACCCTTGAGGTCTGGTATGGATTTTAAGGGGAACCCTAGCCAAAAAAAATGGCGTGGGGTCCCCCCTCAAAATCCATACCAGACCCTTATCCGAGCACGCAACCTGGCAGGCCGCAGGAAAAGAGGGGGGGACGAGAGCGGCCCCCCCTCTCGCCTGAACCGTACCAGGCCACATGCCCTCAACATTGGGAGGATGCTTTGGGGGTCTAAGACCCCAAAAGCACCTTGTCCCCATGTTGATTAGGACAAGGGCCTCTTCCCCACAACCCTGGCCGGTGGTTGTGGGGGTCTGCGGGCGGGGGGCTTATCGGAATCTGGAAGCCCCCTTTAACAAGGGGACCCCCAGATCCCGGCCCCCCCCCTGTGTGAAATGGTAAGGGGGTACAAAAGTACCCCTACCATTTCACCAAAAAAAGTGGCAAAAATGGTAAAAAGGACAGGAGACAGTCTTTGACAATTCCTTTATTAAAATCTTCTTTCTTCTTTCTTCATCCTTCGGATTCTTCATCTTCTCCTTCCTTCATCTTCTTCCATCTTCTTCTTCCATTTTCTTCTTCCTCCGATCCGCTTCTTCTTGCGCTGGTCTTCTCGTCCTTCTCGTCCGGCATCTTCTTCCGTCGGCGTCGGCGTCGGTGTCGGTGTCTTCTTGGGCCGCTCCGCGCAATGGGAGGCTCCCGCTGTGTGAGGCTCCGCTCCATCTGACAGGTCTTTTAAAACGGAGGGCACCTGGTGACCCCGCCCCCCTCTGACATCATGGGGAAAGCCATCATGGAATTCCCCATGACGTCCCTGTGCGTCAGAGGGGGCGGGGTCACCAGGTGCCCTCCATTATAAAAGACCTGTCAGACGGAGCGGAGCCTCACACAGCGGGAGCCTCCCATTGCGCGGAGCGGCCCAAGAAGAGACAGAGACACCGACGCCGACGCCGACGGAAGAAGATGCCGGACGAGAAGGACGAGAAGACCAGCGCAAGAAGAAGCGGATCGGAGGAAGAAGAAAATGGAAGAAGAAGATGGAAGAAGATGAAGGAAGGAGAAGATGAAGAAACCGAAGGATGAAGAAAGAAGAAAGAAGATTTTAATAAAGGAATTGTCAAAGACTGTCTCCTGTCCTTTTTACCATTTTTGCCACTTTTTTGGTGAAATGGTAGGGGTACTTTTGTACCCCCTTACCATTTCACACAGGGGGGGGGCCGGGATCTGGGGGTCCCCTTGTTAAAGGGGGCTTCCAGATTCCGATAAGCCCCCCGCCCGCAGACCCCCACAACCACCGGCCAGGGTTGTGGGGAAGAGGCCCTTGTCCTAATCAACATGGGGACAAGGTGCTTTTGGGGTCTTAGACCCCCAAAGCATCCTCCCAATGTTGAGGGCATGTGGCCTGGTACGGTTCAGGCGAGAGGGGGGGCCGCTCTCGTCCCCCCCTCTTTTCCTGCGGCCTGCCAGGTTGCGTGCTCGGATAAGGGTCTGGTATGGATTTTGAGGGGGACCCCACGCCATTTTTTTTGGCTAGGGTTCCCCTTAAAATCCATACCAGACCTCAAGGGTCTGGTATGGATTTTGAGGGGGACCCTACGCCATTTTTTTTTTTTTTTTTTGGCTGGGATCCCCCTTAATATCCATCCCAGACCTGAAGGGCCTGGTTATTGAATTTGGGGGGACCCCTACGCTTTTTTTTTTGTTTTTTATTAATGAATGACAGCTCTCTGTGTTACAGGAGCCATCAATTCATTAGCCGCGAGTGATTTAA
The DNA here is from genome assembly GCA_028564925.1 of Lithobates sylvaticus. Lineage (NCBI taxonomy): Eukaryota > Metazoa > Chordata > Amphibia > Anura > Ranidae > Lithobates > Lithobates sylvaticus. The sequence continues at coordinate 28,867,335 of CM053036.1, read as the reverse complement.
ATAGCTTTCTTCCTGCAAAAATGACACTTTTTTGCAGGGAAAGTTCTAAGCACAGGAAACCTGCCCTCCTTCACAGGCTACCTATAGACACCCCCCAGATGTGATACTGCAATGCTGTTCTAACAGCACGCACACACATATCCCCAGAAATAAAGAACATATTGTTGTCAGCAGTCAGCAGCACACTGACACGCTGACACTGTGAGTGAAACATAATATGCGAGGCCGCCGCAGCGGCGGCCTCTTATACCGTGGGGCGTGTATTAAAGCCCCTGAGCTATAATTGGCTACAGGCATCCTGCCTGTAGCCAATTATGGCTCTCCTCGCTGCCGGCGCTGTGATTGGCCAAGCATGCGGGGTCACAGTGCATGCTTGGCCAATCATCAGCCAGCATTGCACTGCGCGGGCCGCAATGCATTGCGGGGGCCGCTCGCATCACACGAATTTGATGCGAGCGGTCCCAATAGTTCTGGGCTCGCCGAGCGAGCGAACACCCGGTGCTCGATTCGAACATGGGTTCGAATCGAACACCGGGCTCATCCTTACTTGGGGGTAGTTTCTGATGTCCAAAGGGTCCCTACAGCAGTCGCACCATCAGTACCTTAACTATGCTAGTGTGTTTTAGCACAGTAATGGGTTTAGTTTAGACTCAGGGAATTGTGAAGGTGGAATAATGTATTCATGTATTTACCTTTTGTAACCAATGTATCTGCTGTACAATATCCACTGTAAATCGTGTACAAATAGTATTTATTACATGGCAAGAGGTGCCCTTACTCCGTGCTGTATGGATAACCATATATTTAGACTGTCATGTTTGTTATAGTGCTAAAATGGTTAATTTTAGGTATTTGAAAGGACGTTTTTTTTCTGTTTGCTGGTTAAAAGTTTTAAAGATATTTTTGTAATGTAATATGATAAATATCTCTCTCTATATATATATTAAAGAATTTATATTTATTTGTAAAGTATCTAATTTATTGTTGAATTTTTAATAAAAAGGATGATTCAAAATGTCTTAACCATTTATTCTGGCTGCATTAACAACCTTTTCTGTTTCAATAGTTTTTATTGTTTTTTAGAAAACAAGTAAAAAAAAAAAAAAGGGATCATTTGGTGGAGCAGCGAACAATCCCCGTCTGCTCCAAGCATCTTACGGGAAACATACAAATGTATTAACCTTTTAAACATTTGAGGGCAAAGGACTAGTCTGGTCTCTCTGCAGGTGATCTTTTCCTCCTTACCGACTTGCACTGACTTATACTTACATCTTGGTAGAGGCAGAGCTTTGCTTCCCCATGTCAGAGCCTCCAGCAAAGAAAACAGTGAATAGCATAGTAGTGACATCTCCAAATCTCCTGAGACTAGCAGTCAGAGGCGGCAATCAGTGGCATCACTAGGGTTGGTGTCACCAGCTGCAGTAAAACACCACCCCCCCCCCCAACCCAGTAATTTGTTCCCATATAACCCTGCATATTTTGACAATAGTAGTGCCCAGTACTGACCCCTCGTTAGTAGAGCCCCTTCTTTTTCCCCAGTGCAGATCCCTCAGTAGTAGAACCCCCTCTTACCCCAATGCAGACCCCTCAGTACTAGAACCCCCCTTTACCCCAAGTACAGACCTCTTAGTAGTAGAACTCCCCCTTCTCCCCCAGTACAGACCTCTCAGTAGTAGAACCCCCCCCCCCTCCCCCTTCTCCCCCAGTACAGACCCCTCAGTAGTAGAACTCCCCCTTCTCCCCCAGTACAGACCTCTCAGTAGTAGAACTCCCCCTTCTCCCCCAGTACAGACCCCTCAGTAGTAGAACAATATAATAGGAAATATCAAAAACAATCGATGAATAAACACAATAAGTGAATAATAAATAAATATAACAGCTGAATGATAAAGTGCAAATGAATAAACAAATCTTCAAAAGTGCAAATGAATAAATAAATCTTCAAAAGTGCAATAATAAATATCCTGCTTCATTGAAAAATTATTTGAAGAAAAAAAGAAAGGAGATTTATTTATTCATTTGCACTTTTGAAGATTTGTTTATTCATTTGCACTTTATCATTCAGCTGTTATATATATTTATTATTCACTTATTGTGTTTATTCATCGATTGTTTTTGATATTTCCTATTATATTGTTACACAGGTTAGTTAGCGCCACATAATAAAACATTTTAGTCCATTTTTATATACATTGTGGTTTTGCGCACTAGTTACCCCCGTCTTTCAGTAGTAGAAACCCCTTTCCCCCAGTACCAACCCCTAAGTAGTAGAGCCCCCCTCTTTTTTCCCAGTACAGACCCCTTCGGCAGTAGAACCCCCCTTTCCCCTCAGTACAGACCCCCAAGTAGAAGAACCCCCCTCTTTTGCCCCAGTACAAACCTCTCAGTAGTAGAACCCCCCCCCCCTTTCCCCCCAGTACAGACCCCTCAGTAGTAGAACCCCCTCATTCCCCCCAGTACAGACCCTCTCAGTAGTAGAACCCCATCCTCACATTTCCCCTAGTACAGACCTCTCAGTAGTAGAAACCCCCCATTTCTCCCAATATAGAACCCTCAGTAGTAGAACCTCCCTTTCCCCCAGTACAGACCCCTCAGTGGTAGAACCACCCCTTCTCCCCAATACAGATTCAGTGCAAGTGAACTTGTGTCCCCCCTCCAGCACTGGGGTGAGTACAGTTTCCTAGACTCGCTCTAGATGTCATGAAGGTAGAAGACAGTGCAGATCAGAAGTGGGGGGCATAGAGGAGACTCTCCAGTAGGAGTGAAGCCCCCACAGATCCTCATCCAAGGGCATCCTAGGCCAGCAGTGCCCACAGTCCAGACACACTGTGCTACCAGCTATGTGGACAATGTGGGCGGGGGACAGGGGCAGGATCTACTGTGGCCAGTATACCAGCGAGTCTGAGAGAATTGGCAGGAGGGGGTGGACTCAGAAAAGTGCAGAATCTAGGCACAGAGCGGGAAGATGGGAGTAAAATAAACACAGTACTGACAGAGCCACGATGCTAAGACATATTGCAGGACACATGTCTGAAAATCAGCCAATGGCAACTATGATAAAGGAACCAGGAGCCTCTCATGGGGCTGCCCCTGGTGTCACCCCTCTGGCTGGAGTCACCCAAGTGCGGTCTGCACCCCGATAGCGACTCCACTGGCTGCAGGGCCTTAAATCTCACACTGAAGTTATATAACGTTGAGTTGGAAGGCAGAGGAGAGTCTAGGCACACTCACATTACAGGAAGTGCACTGCTATTTTAAGGAGGAGTTTCCTGGGTACTGCTTTGGCACCATTAACAATTCTAGGAGTTCACCATAACATAGTAAACCCTGACTTTTTGAGTTTGTGTCTACTAAGGTTAACTTAACAGTACTTTCAGTGACCTGGACAAAGCATGCAGATCCAAAAACTCCAAGTAAAGTCGCCGCTCCTCATCTACATATTGATTTTCAGGTTAGTGACTCAAAAAGTACTGAAGGCAGGTAGCTTCCATGTTTTTCTTGGTATATCTTCTTTTAAGTAAATGTTAAAAGGGGATTTCCAGTCAAAAGGTGGTAACATTCTAGGCCACATGCATACTCAGTGTTCAGCCTGTGTGTGGTCAATCCCAGAGTTTTAGTGCCCCTGCTGCCTGCAGCCTGTCAAAGTCTGCTGCAGCTGGACGGGGCTGGATGTTGTACCAGGGGGGTACTAACATTTAAGGCTGATGTGTCCAAGGACAAATGCCTAGAATGCAAGAAGTTCTAAACAATAGTACCACTCAGTACAGCATCCAGCCCCATCTAGTTACAACAGCTTTTAACCTCTCTTATGCCGCGTACACACGGTCAAACTTTCCGACGGGAAATGTTCGATGTGAGCTTGTTGTCGGAAAGTCCAACCGTGTGTATGCTCCATTGAACATTTGCTGTTGGAATTTCAAATGTTTGAGAGCAGGTTCTCAAATTTTCCGCCAACTTCACTTTGTTGTCGGAAATTCCGATCGTGTGTACACAAGTCCGTCGCACAAAAGTTCACGCATGCTCAGACTCAAGCAGAAGGAGCCGCACTGGCTATTGCACTTCTTTTTTCTCGGCTCGTCGTACGTCTTGTACGTCACCACGTTCTGACGTTCGCAATTTTGGGCGACTGTGTGTATGCAAGACTAGATTGAGCCAACACCCTTTTCGGCAAAAAATCCACGGTTTTGTTGTCAGAAAGTCTGATCGTGTGTACGGGGCAATAGACTTTTACAGGTTGTTGACAGCAGGGCTGGAAATTGAACCTGTGCCTTCTGCCTGCACAAAAATGCCAGAATCTCTTGCACTGGGGCTAAACATCACAGTGTGCATGAGGCCTAAATAGAATGCAGAACGGTCAGGTTTTTATTGCTCCCTGTATCTCTATCACACTGATGCAACTGAAAGTGAGAGGAAATCTCTTCAACATAACTGCAGATGGCATTAAAAATCTGAGATTTAATACTAGTGATGGTACAGTGCTCCCCTAATAAGGCCTTTGAGAAAGTCATGTGACGTGTGACGAAACGCATCAGGAGTGGTGCCTAGTGATGTCAGCACGCACAAACGATATCTATATCTTCTTAGTCCTCTCCATAAAATTATCCGAAATTTGTGCTTAAAGTAGAACTATAGGCAAAACTTTTTAATTTTGGATAGAATAAGGGAGGGTTATAGCCCCTGTCAGTTTATTTTTTACCATCGCTGTCCCATTGCAGAGCCTTCCCTTCACTTCCTGCCCCATAGCCAAACAGGAAGTGAGAGGAAATCTATGCAAATTAAGGGAATCCATTGCCCCCCCAGGCCCTCAGAACCAGTGTCTCCACTCGAAAATTTCAGGGTGGGTCTTAAACAGCAAGGGGTGTGGCCTTGACAGGAAGGGGTGGGTCATATTTAAAATAGGGGGGTGCATGAGTTTAGTCAGGCCTAGGGCAGCACAAAACCTAAATACACTACTGCCAAGGATCAGAATTGAAAAGCAGTGCCTCATATCATACCCAACATAAAGGCAAAAAGGACTGATGTAGTGATACAACAAAATCACATAATAATGTCCATCAACAATAAATGGTAATAAATGAAAAAACTTGCAGTGATCCAAAAATTGAAGGATTATAAATAGATAATCATATGAAAAATAGTCCACTGTGAAAATTAAATCACTGAATTAGAAGAAAAGACACCCATGTGAGGGCACAAAAGGGTTTTGACTTCACCTTTGATTGTGAAATCAACCACCATATGATAAGATTGGCGCGCTTACAAGAGACAGTGGACTCATATACCGATATGTATTAGACATGTGCAATTCGTTTCGTTTTTTTTCGTTTTTCGTTAAAATTCGTTATATTCGTTCATTCGTTATCGTACGAATGAACGAACGATTCGCTAAAAATTTTTTAACGAATAACGAATGTTCGAATTGATCGAATCCGAAAAACAACGAAAATCCGTAAAAAACAAATTAGAAACAACGAAACTACGAAAGAAGAAAATCCGAAAAACGAAAACAGGAACAACGAAAATCAAAATGAACGAAAAAATTCGTACATTCGTAACTTTTTTTTTTTTGTTGAATTGGTAATTTTCCATGTCCCTTACAATGGTGCTGCTTAACGTGCTTCGAATGGATTGAACGAAAAATTCGTACATTCGTAACTTTTTATTTTTCGATTCGTAATTTTCCGTGTCTCTTACAATGGCGCTGCTTAAAGTGCTTCGAATGGATTGAACGAAAAAATTCGTAACTTTTTTTTTTTTTTTTTCGATTCGTAATTTTCCGAGTCTCTTACAATGGCGCTGCTTAACGTGCTTCGAATGGATTGAACGAAAAAATTCATACATTCGTAACTTTTTTTTTCGATTCGTAATTTTCCGTGTCTCTTAAAATGTAATAATAGCATACACATTACATAAAATTATGAATTATGCTCCGATTACGAATCTACGAAAACAATGTTACGAAAGTACGAATAAATCAATCTAACGAAAGTACGAATGTAACTAAATCTACGAAAATACGAATGCGTCCGAATTTCGAATAAACGAAAATTAAACTAACGGAAAAACGAATCAACGAAAAAATAACTCTTACGAAAATACGAATTGTTACGAATACGAACACCAACGACTTATGAATGTACGAATCGTTACGAATACGAACACTGATGACTTACGAAATTACGAATCGTTACGAATCAACAGAAAAGAAACAAACTGAACTAAAATAAACAAATTTTTCTATTGTGCACATGTCTAATAAGTATTGAGTCAAACAAGCATTCGTGAGGTATACCTCAACAATATCCAGCAGGATCAAATGGATGGTTGGAGATCACCTGGCCATAGCATGGATGGAGGCTCCAAAAACCGGCAGACATCAATAGGGAAGGCCTCTCCTGAACATACAGTATATAGAGAGAATAAAGGGCCGCACATAGTGTAAAACTGCATTAAATATTTAACATAAAAAAGGAGTCCACTTACAAACATCCACTTGATTCAAGCAATAAAATCCAAGATGGGATCAGAAAGGATTGCAATGACTCCACGAGCGACACCGGATGCGTTTCGTCCTATTGGACATCATTTTATATCTTGACTGGCCATTAAATATACACCGATAATGTATGCAGTATGCATTTCTTCCTGCATCAGAGATCTTTTTTCACCCATGATAACTGTAAATACAAAAGTGAAGTTATAAAATATATCTGTATCTATATAATGGCGGCACAGTATGTTGTCAGTCCCCGCTTAGATAGCATTAGATCAACATTTTACATTTCATTTTACCATCTCCATCTTCATATCCCCATATGCTGTCCAAGCCTAATTTTACCACAAAAAACTGGGAAAACGTATTGACTCGAAGCCTAGGAGCGCTGTGTGTCAGGGAGCTGAATTTGTGTGTATGTTCGCCGGCGCTGTAACAAGGTCCCACCTCCCTAGACCGGCTTGTGTGATAGCAGATTGAATAAGTGTTCCGCCTATCACACTAGATGGTCTCAGGGGGCGGGATCTTGTTATGGCGCCGCTGAACACACACACAGATCTAGCTATGTGACACACAGCGCTGCGGTAGATGTCTGCTGTGTGATCCAGGGCAGGCTATGGTGAGTCTGCATTCATAGGCAAAGTGAGGCGCGATTATGGGCACAGAGAGACTGCAATTCTGGGCACAGAGAGGCTGCGATTCTGGGCACAGTGAGGCGGGAGTGATGGGCACAGTGAGGCTGCGATTCTGGGCACAGAGAGGCTGCGATTCTGGGCACAGTGAGGTGGCATTGATGAGCACAGTGAGGCTGCAACTATGGGCACAGAGAGGCTGCAACTATGGGCACAGAGAGGCTGTGATTCTGGGCACAGAGAGGCTGCGATTCTGGGCACAGTGAGGTGGCATTGATGGGCACAGTGAGGCAGCATTGATGGGCACAGAGAGGCAGGATTGATGGGTACAGTGAGGCTGCGATTATGGGCACAGGGAGGCGGCATTGATGGTAACAGTGAGGCGGCATTGATGGGCACAGTGAGGTGGCATTGATGGGCACAGTGAAGCGGCATTGATGGACACAGTGAGGCTGCGATTATGGGCACAGTGAGGCTGCGATTATGGGCACAGTGAGGCTGCAATTTTGGGCACAGTGAGGCGGCATTGATGGGCACAGTGAGGCGGCACTGATGGGCACAGTGAGGCGGCATTGATGGGCACAGTGAGGCTGCGATTATGGGCACAGTGAGGTGGCATTGATGGGCAAAGCGGTAGGCTGCATTTGATGGGCACTGGTGAGGCTGCATTGATCTCTTGTATCATGTCTGCAGTCTCTGACCATCTTTAGTATGATGTCCTTAGTCTCTAACCATCCCTTGTCTTATATCATGTCTGCAGTCTCTGAGGGGAGTTTGCTTAATTAGCAATGGTATTGGTAATATGCAGCAGGAAGGGGTTAATGCATTGTCACTGATGCATTAGTATAGATCCCACCGTCTGTAGGTGCTGTAACTTTTCACATCGGGGGCATCGGGGGGGGGGGGGCAGTTTTTCATCTTCGCCCTGGGCACCGAATGACCTTGTCCCGACACTGGTCAACAATGCCCATTTGCAGCCTCACTGTGCCCATTTGCAGCCATAGGTCCCCGAACTTCAAACTTGGTAGTTAAGGGTTCCTAGATCCCCCTAGCTGCAGCCAAAATTTGGGGTCTCTGGACCCAAAGGGTCCCGAAATGACATTGCTGCAGATGGACACAGTTGACTGACTTTGGGGCCCTGTATTTCGGGGCCACTTGGAGCTAGGAACCCCAGTGGCCCCGAAATACCAGGCCCCAAAGTCGGGTCGGAAAATGTCATTCTCTGCTACAGAAAAGTGCTTGACTCGAGCATGAGCCGAGGGGGGCACTTTCAGCACAAAAAAATGTGCTGAAAAACTCGGCTTATACTCGAGTATATACGGTATTATACTCCCTTTCTGGTGGCCAATATCACATACTATTCCTTCTTTCCAGTGATGCAGCCTCCATAACACTCTTCAGCATTTGACACTTTCAGGACTATTCCCCACCACATACAGAAGTTCTATTTTCTGAGTCCTATATCAATACAGGACCTAGGGGTTGAAGGAGGGATCTCAATGAGCTCAATGCTCTAGACCATGGGTCCCCAAACTATGGCCCTCCAGATGTTCAGGAGCTACAAATCCCACCGTGCCTTGTCATGTCTGTGAATGTCAGAGTTTTACAAGGCCTCATGGGACATGTAGTTCCGCAACAGCTGGAGGGCCGTATTTTGAAGATCCCTGCTCTAGACAGAGAGCAAAGCCATAAACTCAATGTTCCAGACAGAGAGCAGAGTCATAAGTAGACATGTGCACAACAAAAAAATGTGTTTATTTTCGTTTCGTTTTTTTCATTTCTGTTGATTCGTAACGATTCGTACATTCGTAAGTCGTCGGTGTTCGTAATGATTCGTACATTCGTAAGAGTTATTTTTTCGTTGATTCGTTTTTCGTTAAATTTTCGGACGCATTCGTATTTATTCGTACATTCGTAACATTCATAACATTTGTAGATTCGTAATCGGAGCATAATTCATAATTTTATGTAATGTGTATGCTATTATTACATTTTAATAATTTACGAATCAAAAAAAAAGTTACGAATCGAAAAAAAAAAAGTTACGAATCGAAAAAAAAAGTTACGAATGTACGAATTTTTTTGTTCAATCCATTCGAAGCACGTTAAGCAGCGCCATTGTAAGAGACACGGAAAATTACCAATTCAACAAAAAAAAAGTTACGAATGTACAAATTTTTTCGTTCGTTTTCTTTTTTCGGATTTTCTTCATTAGTACATTTGTTGTTTCTAATTAGTTCTTTTCGGATTTTCGTTGTTTTTCGGATTCGTTCGCTTCGAATGATTCGTTATTCGGATTCGTACGATTCGAACGATTCGTTATTTGGATTCGTACGATTCGTTCATTTGTACGAAAACGAACGAACGAAAATAACGAAAAAAAACGAAACGAATTGCACATGTCTAGTCAGAAGCTCAATGTTCCAGACAGAGCAGAGCCCTGAGCTCAATGATCCAGACACAGAGTACAGTCCTGAGCTCAGTACTACAAAGAGCAGAACACTGGCAGCATAGTCAGTAGACATGTGAACTGACAAAAAATGTGTTCATTTAATTATTTTTTTTGCTTCTTTCGGAGATTTGGAAAATCAAAATTCGGAAATTTGAAAATTCTAATTTCCGAATTTTCAAATTTTGGAATTTCGAATTTTCGGATTTCCGAAATTTTTGAATTTCGAATTTTCGGATTTCCGAATTTCCGAATGTCGAGTATTCGGTTTTCCGGATTTCTGAATTCTGAATTTTTGGATTTCCGAATTTCCGAATCTCTGAATTTCGAATTTCTGAATTTTAAAATTTCCAAATTTAGAATTTTCGGATTTTCGGAAATTCAAAAATTAGAAAATCCAAAAATTTGAAAATCTGAATAAAATAAAGAAAATCAGTAAAATTCACCAGAGCTTCACAGGTTGCCACTGGAGTCCTCTTCCACTCCTCCATGATGACATCACAGAGCTGGTGGATGTTAGAGACCTTGCGCTCCTCCACCTTCCATTTGAGGATGCCCCACAGATGCTCAATGGGGTTTAGGTCTGGAGACATGCTTGGCCAGTCCATCACCTTTAACCTCAGTTTCATTAGCAAGGCATTGGTCGTCTTGGAGGTGTGTTTGGGTTCGTTATCATGTTGGAATACTGCCCTGCGGTCCAGTCTCCGAAGGGAGGGGTTCATGCTCTACTTCAGTATGTCACAGTACATGTTGGCATTCATGGTTCCCTCAATGATCTGTAGCTCCCCAGTGCCGGCAGCACTCATGCAGCCCCAGACCATGACACTCCCACCACCATGCTTGACTGTAGGCAACACACATTTGTCTTTGTACTCCTCACCTGGTTGCCCCCACACACGCGTAACACCATCTGAACTAAATAAGTTTATCTTGGTCTCATCAGACCACATGACATGGTTCCAGTAATCCATGTCCTTAGTCTGCTTGTCTTCAGCAAACTGTTTGCGAGCTTTCTTGTGCATCATCTTTAGAAGAGGCTTCCTTCTGGGACGACAGCCATGCAGACCAATTTGATGCAGTGTGTGGCGTATGGTCTGAGCACTGACAGGCTGACCCCCCACCCCTTCAGCCTCGGCAGCAATGCTGGCAGCACTCATACATCTATTTCCCAAAGACAACCTCTGGATATGATGCTGAGCACGTGTACTCAACCTCTTTGGTCGGCCATGGGGAGGCCTGTTCTGAGTGGAACATCTCCTGTTAAACCGCTGTATGGTCTTGGCCACCATGCTGCAGCTCAGTTTCAGGGTCTTGGCAATCTTCTTATAGCCTAGGCCATCTTTATGTAGAGCAACAATTCTTTTTTTTCAGATCCTCAGAGAGTTCTTTGCCATGAGGTGCCATGTTAAACTTCCAGTGATCAGTATAAGAGAGTGAGAGCGATAACACCAGATTTAACACACCTGCTCCCAATTCACACCTGAGACCTTGTAACCCTAACGAGTCACATGACACTGGGAGGGAAAATGGCTAATTGTGCCTAATTTGGAAATTTTCCCTTAGGGGTGTACTTACTTTTGTTGCCAGAGGTTTAGACATTAATGGCTGTGTGTTAAGTTATTTTGAGGGGACAGCAAATTTACACTGTTATACAAGCTGTACACTCACTACTTTACATTGTAGCAAAGTGTCATTTCTTTAGTGTTGTCACATGAAAAGATATAATAAAATATCTACAAAAATGTCAGGGGTGTACTAACTTTTGGGATATACTGTGTGTATATATATATATAAATATATATACACTTATTAGTAATGGTGGTGATCAGCAACTTATAGCGAGACTGCAATATTGCGGCAGACAATCTGACACTAACTGACACTTATGACACTTTGTGGGAACCAGTGACACTAATACAGTGATCAGTGCTAAATATATGCCATGTCACTGTACTAATCTCATTAGCTGGGAAGGGGTTAAACACCTAGGGCAATCAAAGGAGTAAATGTGTACCTAGCCAGTGTTTGTGTGTGTACTGTGAGGTGATTGCACTAAGGGATGTGCTGGTTTTTACTCCCTGCTTTGCGGGGAAACAGAGCTCTACCTGGTTTCCTCCTCACCAATCAGCAGATGTCGGCAGTCACCTGTGATTCCAGTCAGCTGGCCCACAGAAAATATACTTGATTCTGCGGAGCCGGCCCACACTGTAGCTTTAGGCCCCTTTCACACTGGGGCGGGAGCCGCGGCGACAGTAAAGCAGCGCTATATTTAGCGCTGCTTTACCGTCGTTTTAGCCGCGGTATTCGGCCGCTAGCGGGGCAGTTTTAACCACAGCTAGCGGCCGAAAAAGGGTTAAAATCCTGCGCAAAGCGCCGCTGTATTGCCGCGGTATTACCGCGGTGTCCCATTGAAATCAATGGGTAGGAGCGGTATAGGAGCGGTGAATACACCGCTCCTATCCCGCTCCAAAGATGCTTCTAGCAGGACTAGCGCACCGCTCCAGTGTGAAAGCCCGCCGGCTTTCACACTGGAGTGAATGGGGCCAGATTTTTTCAGGCGGTGTACAGGCGCTATTTTTAGCGCTGTACCGCCTGAAAAATGCCCCAGTGTGAAAGGGGCCTTACTGGTCAGCAAGTATTATTATTATTTTTTAACGTTTTGAAAGTACATATACAAAGATCTGCAAAAAGAACATTTTCACTACAGGTAAGCCTTAACAAAAAATCTCAAGAAATAATAACATAAGAATATCTTTTATTGTCACTTTAAAACTGACAGGGGTCCTTACAATGCTCAGCTTTTATTCATTTATGTAAAACCTTTAAGTCACGTACACACGATCGGATTTTCCGACGGGAAATGTGTGATAACAGGCTGTTGGTGGAAAATCCGACCGTTTGTACGCTCCATCGGACAATTGTTGTCGGACTTTCCGCCAACAAATGTTGGATAGCAGGTTTTAAAATTTTCTCGCGGACAGATGTGTGTTGTCTGATTTTCCGAGCGAGTGTACACAAGTCCGTCGGACAAAAGTCCAAAGTCCAAGCACGCATGCTCGGAAGCTAGGAGAAGCCGGAAGCGGTCGGTCTTGTAAACTAGCGTTCATAATGGAGAATTAACATTCGTGACGCGGCAAATTATGAAATCTGGAAATGCAGCGCACAATTCTCTTCTTCTTTAATGGGATAATAATGAAGCTGCTTTTCTGGTGATACTGATGGAGTTATTACAAACTAATTTTCAAAGGCTTTTTTTTTTTTTCTAGTGATATCAAGAATAATATTATTATTTTTTTTTTTTCTATTATTTGGGCAAGTTACCACAACACCATTATCCCGTAGTTTTTAAGAACAAAGATACAACTATGTTGGTGTCTCTTGTCAATTTTACATTGTATTTTATAAAATGTAACTGCCGACTCCCAAACTGTCATTTAAAGTAAAACACATAGCCAAGTATTATTCTACACAATATTTTTATTGTGCATTAAAAAAAGAAAACAAATAAAATTAGACATGCTATCTGCCAATAGAACTTAACCAGAAAGTGCATTCTATGCATCCAAATATATAGAAAATATAACAAATCAAATCATTATTCAACCAAAAAATAATGTCAAAGCAATAACTCCAAGGCAGGGGCGGACTGACCATTTGGCCACTCGAGCACTGCCCGAGGGCCCTGGGCCACTAGGGGGCCCCATCGGGGTTGCCAGCCTCAGTAAAACCAGGGACAGCATGTAAAAATCTGTGTTTTTTTTACATCTGTCTCTGAAATGTCCCTTACCGACATCCTTTTGGTCTAAAAATCCAGAGATTATAGCTGCCCCACCTCTCCAGTACCTTCTCAGCCAATAGAAACATGTCTGTGTATACTGTGTGATTGTATACTGCGCGTGTTTATACTGTGTGGCCCCATGATCTCTGATTGCCTGGGGGCCCCATAATCTCCTACTGCCGGGGGCCCCATGAGTTGTCAGTCCGCCTCTGCTCCAAGGCCAATAATAAATAACACGTTATCTCCTCCGATTCCGCAACATGGCTGGTTGACGAACGGCCGTTCAGAACTAACTGAAAAGTGCGAAATAAAAAGTGAGAAAAGAAACCGCGAATCAACACTCACCAAACTTCTACTAATGTGAAATTAGCAGAAGGAGCCCAAAGGGCGGCGCTAAAGAGCTGAAAAATCACGTAGTACGTCACTATGTTCGTAATTGTTGGCCAACAATTGTGTGACCGTGTGTATGCAAGACACGTTTGGGCCAACGCCCTTCGGACAAAATTCCATGGTTTTGTTGACCAACAATCCGATCGTGTGTACGAGGCATAACCATGGGCGTCCGCAGGTAGGGGCAAGGGGGGTCAAGTGCCCCCCCCCCCCGGCAGGACCAGCGCTACCTATAGACAAGTGCGCATATCGATCGGGGGCACCGCGCTGCATGTCCCAGGGTATCTGTGTATGAGGTTGTAATGTATCCGGGTGTATGGGGGTATAATGTAATGTATCTGGGTGTATGGGGGTATAATGTACTGTATCTGGGTGTATGGGGGTGTACTGTATCTGGGTGTATGGGGGTGTAATGTATCTGGGTGTATGGGGGTATAATGTACTGTATCTGGGTGTATGGGGGTGTAATGTATCTGGGTGTATGGGGGTGTAATGTATCTGGGTGTATGGGGGTGTAATGTATCTGGGTGTATGGGGGGTATAATGTACTGTATCTGGGTGTATGGGAGTGTAATGTATCTGGGTGTATGGGGTGTAATGTATCTGGGTGTATGGGGGGTATAATGTACTGTATCTGGGTGTATGGAGGTGTAATGTATCTGGGTGTATGGGGGTGTAATGTATCTGGGTGTATGGGGGTGTACTGTATCTGGGTGTATGGGGGTGTAATGTATCTGGGTGTATGGGGGTATAATGTACTGTATCTGGGTGTATGGGGGTGTAATGTATCTGGGTGTATGGGGGTGTAATGTATCTGGGTGTATGGGGGTGTAATGTATCTGGGTGTATGGGGGTGTAATGTATCTGGGTGTATGGGGGTGTAATGTATCTGGGTGTATGGGGGGTATAATGTACTGTATCTGGGTGTATGGGGGGTGTAATGTATCTGGGTGTATGGGGTGTAATGTATCTGGGTGTATAGGGGGTATAATGTACTGTATCTGGGTGTATGGGGGTGTAATGTATCTGGGTGTATGGGGGGTATAATGTACTGTATCTGGGTGTATGGGGGTGTAATGTATCTGGGTGTATGGGGGTATAATGTACTGTATCTGGGTGTATGGGGGTGTAATGTATCTGGGTGTATGGGGGTATAATGTACTGTATCTGGGTGTATGGGGGTGTAATGTATCTGGGTGTATGGGGGTATAATGTACTGTATCTGGGTGTATGGGGGTGTAATGTATCTGGGTGTATGGGGTTGTAATGTAATGTATCTGGGTGTATGGGGTTGTAATGTATCTGGGTGTATGGAGGTATAATGTACTGTATCTGGGTGTATGGGGGTGTAATGTATCTGGGTGTATGGGGGTATAATGTACTGTATCTGGGTGTATGGGGGTGTAATGTATCTGGGTGTATGGGGGTGTAATGTATCTGGGTGTATGGGGGTATAATGTACTGTATCTGGGTGTATGGGGGGTGTAATGTATCTGGGTGTATGGGGTTGTAATGTATCTGGGTGTATGGGGGGTATAATGTACTGTATCTGGGTGTATGGGGGTGTAATGTATCTGGGTGTATGGGGTTGTAATGTATCTGGGTGTATGGGGGTATAATGTACTGTATCTGGGTGTATGGGGGTGTAATGTATCTGGGTGTATGGGGGTATAATGTACTGTATCTGGGTGTATGGGGGTGTAATGTATCTGGGTGTATGGGGGTATAATGTACTGTATCTGGGTGTATGGGGGTATAATGTACTGTATCTGGGTGTATGGGGGTGTAATGTATCTGGGTGTATGGGGGTATAATGAACTGTATCTGGGTGTATGGGGGGTATAATGTACTGTATCTGGGTGTATGGGGGGTATAATGTACTGTATCTGGGTGTATGGGGGTGTAATGTATCTGGGTGTATGGGGGTATAATGTACTGTATCTGGGTGTATGGGGGTGTAATGTATCTGGGTGTATGGGGTTGTAATGTATCTGGGTGTATGGGGGTATAATGTACTGTATCTGGGTGTATGGGGGTGTAATGTATCTGGGTGTATGGGGGTATAATGTACTGTATCTGGGTGTATGGGGGTGTAATGTATCTGGGTGTATGTGTACGATGTCTGCAGTATCTGACCATCTCCTGTAGTATGTCTGCAGCCTCTGACCATGATAATGACATTGTCGAAAAGGGGCAGAGCATGGGTGACCTTAAAATAATGCCCCCCCCCCTGAAAAAAGTTCTGCGGACGCCCATGGGCATAACACTACCCTCTCCCCAGATGGACAATGCTGTTGTCCTAGAATGGCTCCGGTACTCCTCCATCCAGTGTGGCGACAGAAGTGTGTTACTGGTGGCTAGGGATGAGCCGAACACCCCCGGGTTCGGTTCGAACCAGAACCTTCGAACGGACCGAAAGTTCGCGCGAATTTTCGAACCCTATACGTTATAATGGACGCGAACGTTCGAAATCAAAAGTGCTAATTACAACGGCCAATATGCATGTTAATGTCATAAAACAGGTTTGGGGACCCGGGTCCTGCCCCAGGGGACATATATCAATGCAAAAAGAACTTTTAAAAACTAACGTTTTTTCGGGAGCAGTCATTTTAATGATGCATAAAGTGAAAAAAAAAAAAGTGACATTTTCCTTTAAATATGGTACCTGGGGGGTGTCTAAAGTATGCCTGTGAAGTGGCATGTGTTTCCCGTGTTTAGAACTGTCCTTGCACAAAATGACATTTGTAAAGGAAAAAAAGAAGCCATTTAAAACCACTTGCGGCTTTAGGTTTGATCTTAAGTAGAATCTGAACAGGTACATTATGAAGTGTAGCTCCATCCCAAAAAAATCTATTTTTAAGCTTTTTGGAGAACATAGGGAGGGGTTATCACCCCTGTAACATTTGCTGTCTTTGCACATCTGTTCAGAACATGTCACCTCACTTTCCGTCCCAATGATAAATGTTTTTGGAAAAGTGGGGTTTTAATTGAAACAAGGATTGGTGATAAAGTATCAGTAGAGAGGAGATACCTTTTTCCCAAATTAAATCTAACAGGATAGAATTTCCCTTCCTAGGGGTAGATTTCCTCTCACTTCCTGTTTTCTCTTTCCATTTGCAAGTAGGAGTCGTTTGTAAGTTGGATGTTTGAAAGTAGGGGCCTGGCGTATATACTCTGCAGAAATTTGCCCTATTAGATGTTGGTGTAGCCACAAGACTGGTGGGCACAGGAATGGGCCCTGCTATGAGTTAATAGATCAAGATTTGTAATTGCATGCACCTGTTGAACAGGGCAGAAAAATTGGGGGTGGTGGTGGTGGTGGTGGTGGTGGACGGTTTTGCCACAAGACTGTAAGCTCTCACAGTTACTCTTGGTGGGCGCAGGAATGGGCCCTGCTGTGAGTTATTAGATCAAGATTTGTAATTGCAAGCACCTGATGAACAGGGCAGAAAAATTGGGCCTTTGGCGGTGGTGGTGGACGGTGTTGCCACAAGACTGTAGGCCCTCATAGTTACTCTTGGTGGGCGCAGGAATGGGCCCTGCTGTGAACTATTAGATCAAGATTTGTAATTACCCGCCCCTGTTAAACAGGGGCTGAAAAATTGTGCCTTAGGCACTGGTGCTGGTGCCACAACACTGCAACCCCTCACAGAGACTGTACTTGGAGCACAGCAGTCACACGTGTTGCGAAGCATTTTTTTAAAAAATTGTAAGTACACGCCCCTGTTAAACAGGGGCTGAAAAATTGTGCCTTAGGCACTGGTGCTGGTGCCACAACACTGCAACACGGCCCTCACAGAGACTGTACTTGGAGCACAGCAGTCACACGTGTTGCGAAGCATTTTTTTAAAAAATTGTAAGTACACGCCCCTGTTAAACAGGGGCTGAAAAATTGTGCCTTAGGCACTGGTGCTGGTGCCACAACACTGCAACACGGCCCTCACAGAGACTGTACTTGGAGCACAGCAGTCACACGTGTTGCGAAGCATTTTTTTTAAAAATTGTAAGTACACGCCCCTGTTAAACAGGGGCTGAAAAATTGTGCCTTAGGCACTGGTGCTGTGGCATGGATCATTGAGGAGGAGGAAGAGGATAGTCAGTGAACATAAGAGGACAGTCACTCAGCATCAGCATAGGCAGTCTTGAAGGGATGTGACATTAAAAATTATTCGGTTATATCCGCCTCAGGTGCCTGGTAGCTGGTGGTGATCCAAGACTGATTCATTTTGATGAATGTCAGTCGATCAACCGAGGCGGTGGACAGGCGCACCCTATGATCAGTCACAAATCCTCCAGCAGCACTGAATGTGCGTTCGGAAAGAACGCTGGAGGCAGGACAGGCCAGTAGCTCAATTGCATACTGTGCAAGCTCTGGCCAGTGATCCATCCTCAGGACCCAGTAAGCCAGAGGATTTTCGGTGGGAAAGGTGTCCAAGTCTGACCTTGCCCCAAGGTATTCCTGCACCATGTATATCAGACGCTGGCGATGGTTGCTGGAACCGATCATACCTTGGGGCTGCGGACTAAAAAATTGTCTGAACGCATCGGTCAGACGTCCACCTTCCCCACCGCTCCTTCTGCCACTGACCGAAGCCTCAGCAACTCGTCGCCCAGGACCAGGAGTTTGTAGCCTCCCAGTTTCTGGGAACGCGTTGCACAGACCTTTCTGCAAGGCCTCCCTGAGATGTCTCATCCTCTGCTCCCTCTGCGACGGCAAGATAAGGTCCGCAACCTTACCCTTGTACCGCGGATCAAGGAGAGTGGCCAGCCAGTAATGGTCCCTCTCCTTGATCCGAAGAACACGAGGATCCTTCCGCAGGCTTTGCAGGATCAGGGAGGCCATGCAGCGTAGGTTAGCTGAGGCATTCGGTCCGGAGTCTTCTGGGTCACTGAGGATGACATGATCGCCAGCCACCTCCTCCCAGCCACGTACAAGTCCACTGGCTTGTTGGGACTGTACATCATCCCTAAAAGACTGCTGCTGCTGATGCTGAGTGCCAGGCTCCACCTCCATGCTCACACAATCCTCCTCCTCCTCCTCCTCCTCCTCCTCCTCATCCTCTTCCTGTGTGATGGGTGGGACAGAAGGAACACTGTCCGGATAAAGGGGGCCTTGAGAGGCAAGGAAGTCCTCCTCTTCCTGCCTCTGTTCTGCCTCAAGTGCCCTGTCCATTATCCCACGCAGCGTATGCTCCAACAGGTGGACAAGAGGGACAGTGTCACTGATGCATGCACTGTCACTGCTCACCATCCTCGTGGCCTCCTCAAATGGTGAGAGGACAGTGCATGCATCCCTGATCATGCTCCACTGACGTGGGGAAAAAAACCCAAGCTCCCCTGACCCTGTCCTGGTGCCGTAGTCGCAAAGGTACTCATTGATGGCCCTCTGCTGCGTGTGCAGTCGCTGCAGCATGGCCAACGTTGAGTTCCACCTGGTGGGCATGTCAGATATTAGGCGGTTCTTGGGCAGGTTCAGCTCCTTTTGCAGCTCAGTCAGCCGAGCACTGGCATTATAAGATCGGCGGAAATGCACACAGACTTTCCTGGCCTGCCTCAGGACATCCTGTAAGCCTGGGAACCTGCCCAAGAACCGCTGCACCACCAGGTTGAGGACGTGAGCCATGCAGGGCACATGGGTGAGCTGCCCCTGTCGCAGGGCGGAGAGGAGGTTGGTGCCATTGTCAGAAACGACCATTCCTGGCTTAAGCTGACGTGGCGTCAACCACCTCTCGGCCTGCCCCTGCAGAGCTGCCAGAACCTCTGGCCCAGTGTGGCTCCTGTCCCCCAAACACACCAGCGCAAGCACGGCATGGCATCTTTTTGCCTGCGTACTTGCGTAGCCCCTTGTACGCCTACGGAGCACCGCTGGTTCCAAGGACAGAGCACTGGAGGAAGAAGAAGAGGAGGGGGTGGAGGAGAGAGGTGTGTCACAACCAGTAGCAGTAGTCGCGTTTTGGAGGCGTGGTGGCGGAACAACCTCCAACACTACTGCACCTTGTCCTGCATCCCTCCCAGCTGCCAATAGAGTGACCCAATGGGCCGTGAAAGAAAGGTACCGTCCCTGTCCATGCCTGCTGGACCATGAGTCAGCGGTAATATGCACCTTACCGCTGACCGCCCTGTCCAGCGAGGCATGGACATTGCCCTCCACATGCCGGTAGAGAGACGGAATCGCCTTCCGCGAGAAAAAGTGGCGTTTGGGAACCTGCCACTGAGGAACCGCACATTGAACAAACTCACGGAAGGGGGCCGAGTCTACCAACTGAAAAGGCAGCAGTTGAAGTGCTAGCAATTTAGCAAGGCTAGCATTCAACCGCTGGGCATGTGGATGGCTGGGAGTGTACTTCTTTCTACGGTCCAGCAGCTGGGGCAGGGAAATTTGCCTGCTGCATTCGGACGTCGGTGTACTGCAAGTACTTGGTTGTGACACACCGAATTCTACACCTTCAGTCCTCTCAGAGCAGCTTTCAGAGAGGACTGAAGGTGTAGTGGGGATGGAGATCCCAGCTGAGGAGGAGCAAGGAGAGGTCCGCTTAGTTCTTTGGTGTGGGTCTTTTATGTGTGCCTGCCAACGAGCTGCATGGCAGGTCGCCATATGTCTGGTCATGCTTGTCGTGCCCAAGCGGCTGATGTTTTGGCCACGCGAGATACGCTTGAGACAAATATTGCAAATAGCAGTGGTGCGATCTGCTGCACTCGTCTCAAAAAAGGCCCACACCAAAGAACTTTTCTGATAACGTGCAGAGGCAGCGCCCTGCACAGGCGGAGCTCTGCGGTGTTGTACAGTTGCTGTGCTGGCCTCTACCTGGCCTCCAGGGGGCATCCTGCCTCGTTGGACATGTGACGCCGCATCCTCCTCCTCCTCGTCCTCCTCCTCATCCTCTCTCCCTTGAGGCACCCACGTGGAGTCAGTGACCTCATCATCCCCTCCCTCTTCACCACTAGAGCAAACCTGGCAGTAAGCTGCAGCTGGTGGAACTGTACTGCCAGATTCCTCAAGCTGGGTATCGTCATCCGAGCCTTCGAATCGTTGGGCATCCTCCTGGAGCATGTACCCAACACTGTGCTCAAAGAGTTCGGGGGACTCCTCAGGAGGACATGGTGGGTCTAGGGAAGGGGTGGCTGATGATGCTCTGTCAGTACCCTGAGCCTGGGTGAGAGAGGATGAGGAGGATGAGGAGGGCTTGGTCATCCATTCTACCAAGCCTTCAGCATGATGCGGCTCCACATGTCCAGCTGCCGAAAACAAAGACGCGCGTGTCCCATGGCCACGTGCTGATGACGATGCACGACCACGTCCACGTCCACGGCCACGTCCACTAGAAACAGAGACTGTCTGCCCTGTGTTCTTGGCTCTGCACGCTCTGCCTCCCCTTGGCGGTCTTCCAGCCATTGTAGTCGGTAGTCCTGTGGGTGCTGCTGAGAAGAAAATATAGGAGCTCTGTGTGATGCCACTAACACACTAGAAGTCCTATAGGTGCTTCTGCAAAGAAAATATAGGAGCTCTGTGTGATGCCACTAACACACTAGAAGTCCTGTGGGTGCTGCTGAGAAGAAAATATAGGAGCTCTGTGTGATGCCACTAACACACTAGAAGTCCTATGGGTGCTTCTGCAAAGAAAATATAGGAGCTCTGTGTGATGCCACTAACACACTAGAAGTCCTGTGGGTGCTGCTGAGAAGAATATATAGGAGCTCTGTGTGATGCCACTAACACACTAGAAGTCCTGTGGGTGCTGCTGAGAAGAAAATATAGGAGCTCTGTGTGATGCCACTAACACACTAGAAGTCCTATGGGTGCTTCTGCAAAGAAAATATAGGAGCTCTGTGTGATGCCACTAACACACTAGAAGTCCTGTGGGTGCTGCTGAGAAGAAAATATAGGAGCTCTGTGTGATGCCACTAACACACTAGAAGTCCTATAGGTGCTTCTGCAAAGAAAATATAGGAGCTCTGTGTGATGCCACTAACACACTAGAAGTCCTGTGGGTGCTGCTGAGAAGAAAATATAGGAGCTCTGTGTGATGCCACTAACACACTAGAAGTCCTGTGGGTGCTTCTGCAAAGAAAATAGAGGAGCTCTGTGTGATGCCACTAACACACTAGAAGTCCTATAGGTGCTTCTGCAAAGAAAATATAGGAGCTCTGTGTGATGCCACTAACACACTAGAAGTCCTGTGGGTGCTGCTGAGAAGAATATATAGGAGCTCTGTGTGATGCCACTAACACACTAGAAGTCCTATGGGTGCTTCTGCAAAGAAAATAGAGGAGCTCTGTGTGATGCCACTAACACACTAGAAGTCCTGTGGGTGCTTCTGCAAAGAAAATAGAGGAGCTCTGTGTGATGCCACTAACACACTAGAAGTCCTATAGGTGCTTCTGCAAAGAAAATATAGGAGCTCTGTGTGATGCCACTAACACACTAGAAGTCCTGTGGGTGCTGCTGAGAAGAATATATAGGAGCTCTGTGTGATGCCACTAACACACTAGAAGTCCTATGGGTGCTTCTGCAAAGAAAATAGAGGAGCTCTGTGTGATGCCACTAACACACTAGAAGTCCTGTGGGTGCTTCTGCAAAGAAAATAGAGGAGCTCTGTGTGATGCCACTAACACACTAGAAGTCCTGTGGGTGCTGCTGAGAAGAATATATAGGAGCTCTGTGTGATGCCACTAACACACTAGAAGTCCTATGGGTGCTTCTGCAAAGAAAATAGAGGAGCTCTGTGTGATGCCACTAACACACTAGAAGTCCTGTGGGTGCTTCTGCAAAGAAAATAGAGGAGCTCTGTGTGATGCCACTAACACACTAGAAGTCCTGTGGGTGCTGCTGAGAAGAATATATAGGAGCTCTGTGTGATGCCACTAACACACTAGAAGTCCTGTGGGTGCTTATGCAAAGAAAATAGAGGAGCTCTGTGTGATGGGACTAACACACTTCAAGTCCTATAGGTGCTTCTGGGAAGAAAATATTGCTCTGTGTGTGTAATGGGACTAACACACTTCAAGTCCTATAGGTGCTTCTGGGAAGAAAATATAGCTCTGTGTGTGTAATGGGACTAACACACTTCAAGTCCTATAGGTGCCTCTGGGAACAAAATATAGGAGCTCTGCCTGCCTGCCACGAACACACTACAAGTCCTATAGGTGCTTCTGGTAACAAAATATAGGAGCTCTGCCTGCCTGCCACTAACACACTACAAGTCCTATAGGTGCTTCTGGGAAGAAAATATAGCTCTGTGTGTGTAATGGGACTAACACACTTCAAGTCCTATAAGTGCTTCTGGGAACAAAATATAGGAGCTCTGCCTGCCTGCCACGAACACACTACAAGTCCTATAGGTGCTTCTGGGAAGAAAATATAGCTCTGTGTGTGTAATGGGACTAACACACTTCAAGTCCTATAGGTGCTTCTGGGAACAAAGTATAGCTCTTTGTGTGTAATGGGACTAACACACTTCAAGTCCTATAGGTGCTTCTGGGAAGAAAATATAGCTCTGTGTGTGTGATGGGACTAACACACTTCAAGTCCTATAGGTGCTTCTGGGAACAAAATATAGCTCTGTGTGTGTAATGGGACTAACACACTTCAAGTCCTATAGGTGCTTCTGGGAACAAAATATAGCTCTGTGTGTGTGATGGGACTAACACACTTCAAGTCCTATAGGTGCTTCTGGGAAGAAAATATAGCTCTGTGTGTGTAATGGGACTAACACACTACAAGTCCTATAGGTGCTTCTGGGAAGAAAATATAGCTCTGTGTGTGTAATGGGACTAACACACTTCAAGTCCTATAGGTGCTTCTGGGAAGAAAATATAGCTCTGTGTGTGTGATGGGACTAACACACTTCAAGTCCTATAGGTGCTTCTGGGAAGAAAATATAGCTCTGTGTGTGTAATGGGACTAACACACTTCAAGTCCTATAGGTGCTTCTGGGAAGAAAATATAGCTCTGTGTGTGTAATGGGACTAACACACTTCAAGTCCTATAGGTGCTTCTGGGAACAAAATATAGCTCTGTGTGTGTAATGGGACTAACACACTTCAAGTCCTATAGGTGCTTCTGGGAAGAAAATATAGCTCTGTGTGTGTAATGGGACTAACACACTTCAAGTCCTATAGGTGCTTCTGGGAACAAAGTATAGCTCTTTGTGTGTAATGGGACTAACACACTTCAAGTCCTATAGGTGCTTCTGGGAAGAAAATATAGCTCTGTGTGTGTGATGGGACTAACACACTTCAAGTCCTATAGGTGCTTCTGGGAACAAAATATAGCTCTGTGTGTGTAATGGGACTAACACACTTCAAGTCCTATAGGTGCTTCTGGGAACAAAATATAGCTCTGTGTGTGTGATGGGACTAACACACTTCAAGTCCTATAGGTGCTTCTGGGAAGAAAATATAGCTCTGTGTGTGTAATGGGACTAACACACTTCAAGTCCTATAGGTGCTTCTGGGAAGAAAATATAGCTCTGTGTGTGTAATGGGACTAACACACTTCAAGTCCTATAGGTGCTTCTGGGAAGAAAATATAGCTCTGTGTGTGTGATGGGACTAACACACTTCAAGTCCTATAGGTGCTTCTGGGAACAAAATATAGCTCTGTGTGTGTAATGGGACTAACACACTTCAAGTCCTATAGGTGCTTCTGGGAACAAAATATAGCTCTGTGTGTGTGATGGGACTAACACACTTCAAGTCCTATAGGTGCTTCTGGGAAGAAAATATAGCTCTGTGTGTGTAATGGGACTAACACACTTCAAGTCCTATAGGTGCTTCTGGGAAGAAAATATAGCTCTGTGTGTGTAATGGGACTAACACACTTCAAGTCCTATAGGTGCTTCTGGGAACAAAATATAGCTCTGTGTGTGTGATGGGACTAACACACTTCAAGTCCTATAGGTGCTTCTGGGAACAAAATATAGCTCTGTGTGTGTAATGGGACTAACACACTTCAAGTCCTATAGGTGCTTCTGGGAAGAAAATATAGCTCTGTGTGTGTAATGGGACTAACACACTTCAAGTCCTATAGGTGCTTCTGGGAACAAAGTATAGCTCTTTGTGTGTAATGGGACTAACACACTTCAAGTCCTATAGGTGCTTCTGGGAAGAAAATATAGCTCTGTGTGTGTAATGGGACTAACACACTTCAAGTCCTATAGGTGCTTCTGGGAAGAAAATATAGCTCTGTGTGTGTAATGGGACTAACACACTTCAAGTCCTATAGGTGCTTCTGGGAACAAAGTATAGCTCTTTGTGTGTAATGGGACTAACACACTTCAAGTCCTATAGGTGCTTCTGGGAAGAAAATATAGCTCTGTGTGTGTGATGGGACTAACACACTTCAAGTCCTATAGGTGCTTCTGGGAACAAAATATAGGAGCTCTGCCTGCCTGCCACGAACACACTACAAGTCCTATAGGTGCTTCTGGTAACAAAATATAGGAGCTCTGCCTGCCTGCCACTAACACACTACAAGTCCTATAGGTGCTTCTGGTAACAAAATATAGGAGCTCTGCCTGCCTGTCACTAACACACTACAAGTCCTATAGGTGCTTCTGGTAACAAAATATAGGAGCTCTGCCTGCCTGCCACTAACACACTACAAGTCCTATAGGTGCTTCTGGTAACAAAATATAGGAGCTCTGCCTGCCTGTCACTAACACACTACAAGTCCTATAGGTGCTTCTGGTAACAAAATATAGGAGCTCTGCCTGCCTGTCACTAACACACTACAAGTCCTATAGGTGCTTCTGGTAACAAAATATAGGAGCTCTGCCTGCCTGCCACTAACACACTACAAGTCCTATAGGTGCTTCTGGTAACAAAATATAGGAGCTCTGCCTGCCTGTCACTAACACACTACAAGTCCTATAGGTGCTTCTGGTAACAAAATATAGGAGCTCTGCCTGCCTGCCACTAACACACTACAAGTCCTATAGGTGCTTCTGGTAACAAAATATAGGAGCTCTGCCTGCCTGCCACGAACACACTACAAGTCCTATAGGTGCTTCTGGTAACAAAATATAGGAGCTCTGCCTGCCTGCCACGAGCACACTACAAGCCCCTCTTTGTCAATCAATCTTTGTAACTGAATCTATCTAACTCAATCTCTGCAAGTGAATCTCTCTCTCTATCTATCTAAATGCAGCAGAGTGTCACAGGAACAGCCTGCTCAATCTGCGCCGGAACAGCATGTGACCGGCGCAGACGGCGTGGCGGCGTTTTATAGGGGGGGGCGTGTACTACAGCCCCTGAGCTGTAATTGGCTACAGGCGTCCTGCCTGTAGCCAATTATGGCTCTTCGAGTTTCCGGGGCTGTGATTGGCCAAGCATGCGGGGTCACAGTGCATGCTTGGCCAATCATCAGCCAGCAATGCACTGCGTCGGCCGCGCCGGCCGCAATGCATTGCGGGGCCGCGCGCAAAACACGAACGTGATGCGAGCGGCCAAAATAGTTCTGGGCTCGCCGAGCGAGCGAACGCCCGGTGCTCGATGCGAACGTGGGTTCGCATCGAGCACCGGGCCCATCCTTACTGGTGGCTGGATCACCAGGTGAAAATAAAGAAATGCAAAAAAAAAAAACTAAAAATAAAACGAATGCAGCCTCCACATCTAGAGATTGGTAATTTCCAATATATAAACGTTTTTGGGGTTTAATATTTTAAATAGAAGATCATTTCATTTTTTTTCTATGATAACGATTTTTCAGCACAGTAACCGAGAAGGCGATGCCTTTAACTGTCCTAATGTTACTCTCAGTTAAAGCATTAGAAAAATAATTGCTAACTGTCACATCTAAACAGTCACGTCAGAAAGTCAATCTGATTGAGTAAATAGAAATGTAAAAAATAAGAATTTCCACGAAACTGATAAAAAATACACAATATCTGCACAGGGACGACCTAGGCAGCTCCAGGGTGTCACTATCACCAGTTCAGCACCACACCCATTGGACAGCTCAGTCATCCCTAAATGGAGCTGCCAGCTGGGGTAATGTAACCTCAGGGGGTTATGTGACACATTGTAGACACAGGCCCTTCCTCAAATTAAGCCTGGCAGACCAGGAGCACACTTCACTTCAGATTATCATAGGGGACAACCTGCAGAGAACCAGCAAGCCAGCAGACATGGCAGACAGGAGGAAAGCAGAGAAAGTCCAGGAAGAGGTGCCCACTTACTTCTCCAAGCTGGGCTCAGGAAGTCCCAAACCCAGGCAGAAGTATGGGGGCATGTTCTGCAACGTGGAGGGGGCTTTTGAGAATAAGACCCTCAATTTCGAGGCGTTGAGTGTTGGCAAAAAGAATGGCAGCAGGAAGATGGATGGGGGCAGTCCTGGTTCTGGTTCTAATGGGCTCAGTGAGTCCAGCAGTGAGAGCAGCAGCCTGGGCAGTGTGGATGGACTGGGAGCTGCTGAGAAGGTGGACCTACAGGGACCTGTATCTGTCCCAGTGGAGGAACCAGCCAAGCATAGCCAGGTAATGGCAGCATCACACCCCTCAGTACTGGGGGCCTCATGTCATTCATTACCAGTACTGGTGGGGTCCCATTATTGGTAATATTTTACTATAAGCACTAGTGGTGAAAGAGTTACTATTATTACCGGTAGCCGTGTTATTAGGCCTATATTGATATTATAATTTTATTTTTATTAGCAATAATAGTTGAACATTGTTAATTACTATTGGTAGCAGTGTACTTAGTGGTATATTATTATTATCAGTGAATGGTATCTAAATTGTATTATTTGTATTATTAGCATTAGTGATGGAAGATTGATCATTTTTATTAGTAGCAGTGTAACTAGTAGTATGTTATGATTATCAGTAAATGGCATCTCATTTACTGATATAAGTTGTATGTTATTATCAGTGAATCATATCTAATTGTATTATTATTTGTATTATTATTAGCACTAGTGGTGTAAGATTGATCATTATTATTAGTAGTAGTTAGTATTAATATTACTGTTATTATTAGCAGAGGGGGGTAACCCATTTTTATCATTATTGTTAGTATTATGAGAAGTCTTGATGGAAGGTTGTTAACTATTATTATTTGTAGTGGTTTAGTATTATTGCCTGTGAATAGTAACTTATTTTTTATTTTGTTTTGTTTTTTTATTATGAGTAGTTGAAGATTATTAAATATTATTAGTAGTTGTGTTATTAGTAATGTATAATTGTTTTTATTAGCAGTGAATGGTATCTAATTTTTCATTATTATTTGTAATATTATTAGCAGTAGTGGTGAAAGATTATTAATTAGTATTGGTAGCAGTTTAAGCAGCCAGTGATATGTTGTTGTTATTATTAGTAGTAGTAGCAGATGATATCTATTTTTTATTATTATTGACAGGAGTGTTGTTTAACTGTATTGTTATTATTATGATTATTATTATCAATACTGTAGGTGGATTATAGATTTGTAAAAGAGGAGGTCGTTTATAGACACATATATATATAGTATACATTGTGGGAGGTATATATATATATATATATATAGTATACTTTGTGGGAGGTATATATACACACATATATATAGTATACATTGTGGGAGGTATATATAGTATACTTTGTGGGAGATATACACACACACATATATATATATATATATATATATATATATATATAGTATACTTTTTGGAGGTATATATACACATATATATAGTATACTTTGTGGGAGATATATACACATATATATATAGTATACATTGTGGGAGGTATATATATATATATATATATATATATATATAGTATACATTGTGGGAGGTATATATATATATATATATATATAGTATACTTTGTGGGAGGTATATATAGTATACTTTGTGGGAGATATACACACACACATATATATATATATATATATAAAATATATATATAGTATACTTTTTGGAGGTATATATACATATATATAGTATACTTTGTGGGAGATATATACACATATATATATAGTATACTTTGTGGGAGGTATATATACACACACATATATATATATATATATATATATATATATATATATATATAGTATACTTTGTGGGAGATATATACACACATATATATATAGTATACATTGTGGGAGGTATATATACACATATATATAGTATACTTTGTGGGAGGTATATATATATATATATATATATATATATAGTATACATTGTGGGAGGTATATATACACATATATATAGTATACATTGTGGGAGGTATATATACACATATATATAGTATACATTGTGGGAGGTATATATACACATATATATAGTATACATTGTGGGAGGTATATATACACATATATATAGTATACATTGTGGGAGGTATATATATATATAGTATACATTGTGGGAGGTATATATACACACACACATATATATATATATATACACTATACTTTGAGGGAAGGGTAACCAACAGAAAGTTTCACTTTCCCACAGTTTGAAAATCATAGTGAAGATAACTTGGGTTGATGTACTTCTTATATAACAATTGCACATCATTCCAAAGTATTCTATTTCCATGAACAGTCCAGGTAACATGTGTGGATTAAAGAATAGCACAAGAGAGAGGACTTGGTTCTTAAGCTGGCCATACACAATACAATCTGATTGTACAATCTATTTACCAAAAACGATGTAATAGGAGGACAGGCCTAAACAATCCATTACATTTGTACCTAATCAGGCAAGCCCTTGCACTACATATTAGTATATCTAAGAAATATTGTGCAATGGGATTGTATAGTGTATGGTCACCTTTAGTGTGCATTGATAATTATAGTAATATCTTTCCGTGGTGTATGCTCACTTGAATGCAATGCATCCAATACATCTGCCAGCATCCTCAGGAGCCCCTGCCAGTATATGAAACCTGACAGGGCTGTAGTGGGGTACACAGGCAGGCGCCATAGTGCAGCTCTCAATAGACATTGGTTTAACCACTTGCCGACCAGCCGCCATGATTATACTGCGGCAGGTCCGCTCATTCCCCATGAATCGCTGTACTTGGACGGCAGTCCCTTTTAACTGCTATAGCAGGTGCATGGCGGGGGGAGCTGCTGCATGTTGCCAGCGGCTGCGCTGTCCGTCGGACCCCCGCGATCGCTCCACAGAGAGCCAGACCAGGGATCTGTCAATGTAAACAAACAGATCCCCATTCTGACAGAGGAGTACAGAGTGATTGTCTGTTCCTATTGATCAGGAACAGCGATCTCTCTTTTCCCAGTCACTCCCCTCCCCCCACAGTTAGAAACACCTCCCAGGGAACACATTTAACCCCTTGATCGCCCCCTAGTGTTAACCCCTTCCCTGCCAGTGTCATTTGTACAGTAATCAGTGCATTTTTATAGCTCGGATCGCTGTATAAATGTCAATGGTCCCAAAAAAGTGTCAAACGTGTCCGATCTGTCCGCCGCAATGTTGCAGCCCCACTAAAAATCACTGATCACCACCATTACTAGTAAAAAAAAAAAAAAAGAAGAATAAAAAGTCAATAATCTATCCCCTATTTTGTAGATGCGATAACTTTTCCGCAAACCACTCAATATACGCTTATTGCGATTTTTTTTTTTTTTTAAACAACATCGGCCTAAACTGATGAAGAAATAATTTTTTTAACATTTTTTTGGATATTTATTATAGAAAAAAGTAAAAAATATTTAATATTTTTTTCAAAATTGTCATTTTTTTTTGTTTATAGCGCAAAAAAATAAAAACCGCAGATGTGATCAAATACCACCAAAAGAAAGCTCTATTTGTGGGGAAAAAAGGACATTTTGTTTGCGTTCAGCGTCACACGACCGCGCAATTGTCTGTTAAAGCGGCGCAGTGTCGTATGCAAAAAATGGCCTGGTCATTAAGGGGGGAAAATCTTCCGGTGCTGAAGTGGTTAATATATGTGCTCTCCATAAACATGAATTTAATGTCGGGTAAGGTAGATGTGATCTGAAAAACGGGTGGTGGGCTGCTGGGCTCTGGCTGTGTATGGCGCCTACCAGGGCTGTAGTGGAGTACACAGGCAGCCCTTCATAGACATTAATCATGGGCGTCCGCAGGTAGGGGCAAGGGGGGTCAAGTGCCCCCCCCTGGAATCAGGGATCGGATCTTAAATTCAGTACAGTTGTGTCTCTGTCGAGGTGCCACACCCGGGTGCCACCCACCAGTGGGGTGACACCATTAAGGTGCTGTCAAGTGTAGTGTGACTTTGGGCTCTTTTCCCTGCTCAGTCCAGCAGAGAACTTGGCGGTGCTGTGACGGAAGAATGGCGAGCTGCGGGCTATCAGATGTTTCCCCCGCTCCCCCCACCCATTCTTCTGTCAGGGAGAAGAGACAGCGGCTCTCACCAGGTTCCCCACCCAGCTTCCTGCCCTGCTCCGTTCTTTCCCTATTGGCCATAACTGAGGGCCAATCAAAGGCGACTAGGAGAGGCAAGCTTCATGGGACAGGTAGTCCCAAAAGATTGGCGGCTCCATTTTCCACAGGGAGGAGGCTACAGCTCGATCAAGAGAGAGATTGAGAGACTGCAGCCTGGAAAGAAGCTGAGTGAGAGAGCGCTATAGGACAAAGAGGAGTGTGCTGGGCGGAAGCCAGAGAGAGAGCCTGCCAGGGCCACAAAAGAGAGTCACGCTGTCCAGCACCACCAGAGAGAGAGCCACACTGGCCAGCACCACCAGAGAGAGAAAGACTGAGCCACTACCAGGGTACAGACATGCTACACTACTGACCAGAGTCGCCCCCGGGGAACCCAGAGTGAACGATCGTCCAGCCGGAGTGATCACTGCTGTACTTTCGCTGGGTCTGGTAAGAGAGCCTGTTGGCCATTATCCATTACTTATCCTAGGGACTGTAATACGTCTGCAGACTCTGACCATAATAATGTGATAATGACATTGTCGAAAAGGGGCGGTGCATGGGTGACCCTAAAATTATGCCCCCCCCTGAAAAAAGTTCTGCGGACGCCCATGACATTAATGTATTGTCGGGTATAGTAGATCTGATGGGGAAGGATAGCGAAGGGTTGCTTGGCTTTGACTGTTTTTGGCGCCTGCTAGAGCAGTAGCGGAGTACACAGGCAGCACTGTATAAATCTGAATGTATTGTCGGGTATAAGAAGTGATTTCCATAGCCATGACTGTATTGTCGGGTATATTATAGAAGTGATTTCCATAGCCATGACTGTATTGTCGGGTATAGTAGATATGACCCAGGAAGGATGATGGTGGGTTGGTGGGCTGTGGCTGGGTATGGCTCCTGCCAGGGCTGTAGCGCTGTACAAAGGCAGGCAGTCTAGGGATGGAAGGATGATGGTGGGTTGCTGGGCTGTGGCTGGGTATGGCTCCTGCCAGGGCTGTAGCGCTGTACAAAGGCAGGCTGTCTAGGAATGGAAGGATGATGGTGGGTTGGTGGGCTGTGGCTGGGTATGGCTCCTGCCAGGGCTGTAGCGTTGTACAAAGACAGGCAGTATAGGGATGGAAGGATGATGGTGGGTTGCTGGGATGTGGCTGGGTATGGCTCCTGCCAGGGCTGTAGCGGTGTACAAAGGCAGGCAGTAGAGGGATGGAAGGATGATGGTGGGATGCTGGGCTGTGGCTGGGTATGGCTCCTGCCAGGGCTGTAGCTTTGTACAAAGACAGGCAGTATAGCAATGGAAAGATGATGGTGGGATGCTGGGCTATGGCTGGGTATGGCTCCTGCCAGGGCTGTAGCGGTGTACAAAGGCAGGCAGTATAGGGTTGGAAGGATGATGGTGGGCTGGTTGGCTGTGGCTGGGTATGGCTCCTGCCAGGGCTGTAGGAGTGTACAAAGGCAGGCAGTATAGGGATGGAAGGATGATGATGGGTTGCTGGGCTGTGGCTGGGTATGGCTCCTGCCAGGGCTGTAGCGGTGTACAAAGGCAGGCAGTATAGGGATGGAAGGATGATGATGGATTGCTGGGCTATGGTTGGGTATGGCTCCTGCCAGGGCTGTAGCGTTGTACAAAGGCAGGCAGTATAGGGATGGAAGGATGATGGTGGGTTGCTGGGCTGTGGCTGGGTATGGCTCCTGCCAGGGCTGTAGCTTTGTACAAAGACAGGCAGTATAGCAATGGAAAGATGATGGTGGGATGCTGGGCTGTGGCTGGGTATGGCTCCTGCCAGGGCTGTAGCGGTGTACAAAGGCAGGCAGTATAGGGATGGAAGGATGATGGTGGGTTGCTGGGCTGTGGCTGGGTATGGCTCCTGCCAGGGCTGTAGGAGTGTACAAAGGCAGGCAGTATAGGGATGGAAGGATGATGGTGGGTTGGTGGGCTGTGGCTGGGTATGGCTCCTGCCAGGGCTGTAGCGTTGTACAAAGGCAGGCAGTATAGGGATGGAAGGATGATGGTGGGTTGCTGGGCTGTGGCTGGGTATGGCTCCTGCCAGGGCTGTAGCGTTGTACAAACGCAGGCAGTATAGGGATGGAAGGATGATGGTGGGTTGCTGGGCTGTGGCTGGGTATGGCTCCTGCCAGGGCTGTAGCGTTGTACAAAGACAGGCAGTATAGGGATGGAGGGATGATGGTGGGTTGCTGGGCTCTGGCTGTGTGTGGCTCCAGGCACAGCCTGGCATCCTATGCCTCTCTGTGTAGACCTCCTCTCTGTCTATTGTCTGTGCTGGGGGGGGGGGGGGGGGGGGGGGGGGGGGGCTGGGGGCTGGATCGTGGCCCTAGGAGAGGCCCCTGGCTGGAGCTTGCAGGATGTGGCTGGCATTGTAATGAAGTAGCTGGGCTGACAGCTTCTTGCAGTGCAGGGGGAGCCACCGAGCCTGTGACAACAAAAAGAGAGGAAGGCACATCCCCCACCTCCTCCATCTACACAATAACACAGGGATCCTCGGAGCCCAGGACCCCCCGATCTGCTGGACACAGGGGCCCACCCCACACCCTGCCAACATGTCCTACCAGGGCAAGAAGAACATCCCCAGGATCACAGTAAGACACAGGGGGGGAGGGGGGCAGGGATCCATTGCAGACAGCCATGATAGTTCTGGGATCTTCTATGCATTAATGCAAAAGATCTGGGGGGTCTGTGGGGGGTCTATGGGGGGTCTATGGGGTGGCCTTGCTCTGTGTACTAAAGGGGGGACCATCCTTTGTAATCCCAGGGGTTTCTATAACTAGGAAGCCTATGCAGCCTGTATACTCGATGGTATCTGTGGGTGACATTGGTCTGCAGGGACACAATCTCACTGAATTTGAATATATTTAATATATTCTGTTTTGCATAAATGCCTTATTTATATAGTTTAATGATTGCATGTTTTATGGTGCATACAGCATACAGCATACAGCATACAGCACACAGCATACAGCATACAGCACACAGCATACAGCACACAGCACACAGCACACAGCATACAGCATACAGCACACAGCATACAGCACACAGCATACAGCATACAGCACACAGCATACAGCAGGCCATCACCAACAAGCCACCATCACCATCCACATTAATATCACTGGGTTGTCACTGGCAGGAAAATAATATTGAAACTGGGTCAAGCATTTTCCTGCGCCAAACATCCCAATAAATCTGTTCAACCGGCTTCGTTACAAGGAATCTGACTATTTGTTGGCAATTAGGTAACATGCACGACATTACTATATCATTAGATTAGAATGGTCTTTAGAAAAAGGACTGGAGGCTCAAATATAACACACCAGGACCAAGAGTCCTTAATTTGCAAAAAAAAAAACAAAACAAAGTGACAGTTTTCAGCTGGAACCAATGGCTAAAATAAAGATAATTATCTTGATGCTACAACTTTGGGAATTGTGGCAGATTAATATTTATTTTGTTACTTACTATATATATCTATATATATATCTATATATACATACACACACATATATATACATACACACACATATAGGTCTGCTCATTAATGCTTTATTTGCCAGATCAAAGCAATGCTTAAATGCTTATTATCTCATATTAATTTATAAATATAAATAAATAAAATACATAAAAAAATAAATAAATAAGTAAATAAATATATAAAAATATATATAAATAAAGATAATTATCTTGATGCTACAACTTTGGGAATTGTGGCAGATTAATATTTATTTTTTTACTTACTATATATATAGATATATCTATATCTATATCTATCTATATATATATATATCTATATATTAAATAAATAATCTATATATATATATATATATATTATTATATATATATATATATATATATATATATTGATATATTGATATAATGATATATATTCATACACACACATATAGGTCTGCTCATTAATGCTTTATTTGCCAGATCATAGCAATGCTTAAATGCTTATTATCTCATATTAATTTATAACTATAAATAAATAAAATACATAAAAACAAAAAAAGTAAATAAATAAATAAATATATAAAAATATATATAAATAAAGATAATTATCTTGATGCTACAACTTTGGGAATTGTGGCAGATTAATATTTTTTCTTTTTACTTACTATATATATATATATATATATATATATATATATATATATATATATATATATATATATATATATATATATGCTATGATTATTGTAATATAAATATATATGTATATATATATGTATTTTTATTTATTTATATTTATAAAGAGAATAAGCATTTAACTGCATTGCTATGATCTGGCAAAGAAAGCATTAATGAGCAGACCTATTTAATAATGCAGGGCAAATTTTACTGAAGACTTGCCCATAGCAACCAATCAGAAGGCAGTTTGTTTTTACTACAGTCACTGAAAGATGTTTTTTTGGTTAGCTGCTATGGGTGACTGCCTTTCCATTTGTTATTTTTTAGCCTATTGATTATTTATAATTATAATTTAATTAATTTATCACCTATGCATTGATTATTTTATTTCCCCGTTTTTTTTATTTAGGTGCAACTGAGGTTATCCTTTAGTTCATTTTGAGAGCTTGTGGCTTCTAGCCCATAGGCTGACGCTGCTTTTCCGTCATCTGTTTTGCTCTTACATGCAGAGTAAATTGTGATTCTGAGATCTCCTGGATGAGGACTACAGTATGCACTGCTATACCAATCTGTTTGAATTGGTTTGTGCTTATTTAATAATGTATTGCTTATGGCTGTGATTACAGGCAGAGTGCAGGAGCTTACAGCAACAGTGCAGCAACCAATCAGGTTTCACCTTTAGGCCTCATGCACATGACTCAATGCGTTAAAATAACCAGCACCTTCCTGTGCCCAGGAAACCATAGACAGTGCGTACAGCTGGCTATATAAGTGAATGGCCGTATGTGCCCATACTCATGAAAATACCAATTCTCCATTGGTACACTGCATCAGTGTTTAGCCACGCATGCGCATACATCATATATCTCAAACAGGTGAGTCTTGCATTCAGAAAAATACACTCACTGGCCCCTTTATTAGGTACACCTTGCTAGTACCGGGTTGGACCCCCTTTTGCCTTCATTCTTCTCATCCATAGTGACATGATAGCATCACACAGTTTCTGCAGATTTGTTGGCTGCACATCCATGATGTGAATCTCCCACCACATCCCAAAGGTGCTCTATTGGATGAGATCTGGTGAGTGTCTCTATTGGATGAGATCTGGTGAGTGTCTATTGGATGAGATCTGGTGAGTGTCTCTATTGGATGAGATCTGGTGAGTGTCTCTATTGGATGAGATCTGGTGAGTGTCTCTATTGCAGTAGTTCTTAACCTCAGTCCTCATTACCCCCCACCAGGCCATGTTTTGGGAATTTCCCTTTGAAAAAATAGCTGTCCAAAATACCAAGCCATTGACTTAGATTTAAAGCACCTGTGCAAGGGAAAAGGAAAGCCTGCAAACATGGCCTGGTGGGGGGTAATGAGGACTGAGGTTAAGAACCACTGCTCTATTGGATGAGATCTGGTGAGTGTCTCTATTGGATGAGATCTGGTGAGTGTGGAGGCCATTGGAGTACAGTGACCTCATTGTCCAGTGATGAGATGATTGGAGCTTTGTGACATGGTGCATTATCCTGCTGGAAGGAGCCATCAGAAGATGGGTACACTGTAGTCATAAAGGGATGGAGATGGTCAGCAACAATACTCAGGTAGGCCGTGGTGTTTAAATGATGCTCAATTGGTACTAAGGGGCTTAGTCTGCCCATTCTCTTCTGACCTCTGACATCAACAAGGCATTTTCCTCCACACAATTGCCGCTCACTGGATATTTTCTCTTTTTTGGACCATTCTCTGTAAACCCGAGAGATGGTTGTGTGTGAAAATCCCAGTAGATCAGCAGTTTTTGAAATACTCAGACCAGCCCATCTGGCACCAACAACCATGCCACGTTCAAAGTCACCTAAATCCCCTTTCTTCCTCATTCTGATGCTCGGTTTGAACTTCAGAAAGTTATCTTCACCACGTCTAGATTCTTAAATACATTGAGTTGCTGCCGTGTGATTGGCTGACTAGCAATTTGTGTTACCAGGCAATTGAACAGGTGTACCTAATAAAGTGACCAGTGAGTGTAAATTGATGCATAGGAGCATCAACGTTTACACGACTTTGGCCGCATACAGCCATTCACTTATAACTAACTATGCTGCCTGCGGATCCCTGAGCGGGGGAAAGTGCCAGGAATTGTACACTTGAGCGCATTTGAGCCTTATCCATGTGCACGGGGCCTGAGGATGAAACCTGATTGGATGCTGAGGATTAGGGATGTTGTACGCATAGCGCTAAGGCTTACTATACACATTAAAATCTGACCAGACAATCTCTGCACAATCAACCTTACAGTGGCCACACACTTTGATTGTATTATCTGATTGCGATTCGATCAAAACAATTGAATCAGCAAACAATCAAATGAACATAACTTCCCTTCTGAATTAGATTGGATTCAGTCAAGTTGAGTTGATCTATTATTTCACCAACCCCTTACTGCCTACTGGCAAGCTTCATAGCCAGCAGCAGTGGCAGAACTACCAGGGTCGCAATTGTCGCACTTGTAACTGGGCCCTGGCATTCCGCCAATGTTGGGGGGGGGGGCAGGGCTCTGGCAGGGTTGCTGGCCACAGGGCTCTGAGCTGAGAGCATCATTCTCGTACAGCCCAGAGCCTGCACTGACAGTTCCCCATCCCCCCTCCCTCGCACGGATGGGAGAGGAGAGAGCCAATCTGCTCCTTCTCCTCCCGCCTCTCTCCTTTGCTCATTCAGCTGCTGGGCTTCATACTTCCTGCAGTGCACACACAGAGGGGAGGGGTGGAAGGAGAAGGAGCCAATCAGCTTTCTCCTCTACCATCCATGCGAGGGAGGAGGGAGAGCAACTGTTAGTGCAGGCTCTAACTGGGCTGTATGAGAGAGATGCTCTCAGCTCAGAGTCCTGCTGAGGGGGCACTGATAAGGAGGTACTGATAGGCGGCACTGATAGGCATCACTGATAAGTGGCACTGATGGGCAGCAATGATAGGTGGCACAGATGGGCACTAATAGGCGGCATTGATGAGCACTGATAGGCGGCACTGACAGGCGGCATTGATGAGTACTGATAGGTGGCAGTGATAGGCAGCACTGATAGGCGGCACTGATAGGTGGCACAGATGGGCACTGATAGGCGGCATTGATGAGCACTGATAGGCGGCATTGATGAGTACTGATAGGTGGCACTGATAGGCTGCACTGATGGGTACTGATAGGCAGCATTGACGAGCATTGATAGGCGGCACTGATAGGTGGCACTGATGGGCACTGATAGGCGGCATTGATAAGCACTGATAGGTGGCACTGATAGGTGGCATTGATGAGTACTGATAGGTGGCACTGATAGGTGGCATTAATGAGTACTGATAGGAGGCACTGATAGGCTGCACTGATGGGTACTGATAGGCAGCATTGATGAGCATTGATAGGCGGCACTGATAGGTGGCACTCATGGGCACTGATAGGCTGCACTGATGGGCACTGATAGGTGGCACAGATGGGCACTGATAGGCGGCATTGATGAGCACTGATAGGCGGCATTGATGAGTACTGATAGGTGGCACTGATAGGCTGCACTGATGGGTACTGATAGGCAGCATTGACGAGCATTGATAGGCGGCACTGATAGGTGGCACTGATGGGCACTGATAGGCGGCATTGATAAGCACTGATAGGTGGCACTGATAGGTGGCATTGATGAGTACTGATAGGTGGCACTGATAGGTAGCATTAATGAGTACTGATAGGAGGCACTGATAGGCTGCACTGATGGGTACTGATAGGCAGCATTGATGAGCATTGATAGGCGGCACTGATAGGTGGCACTCATGGGCACTGATAGGCTGCACTGATGGGCACTGATGGAGTTTCACTGAATGGTTAATGCCCTAATTATCAGTGTAAACAATGTCCCGACAGTCTTGCTGGATAACAGCTCTCCTTTCTTCACACAGACACAGTGTGGGAGGAAAAGACTTCCAATAGCCAGCAAATCTGTTTACATGTGATCAGCTGTGATTGGCCCTTTACCATTATCTGTGATCAGCAGTGTCACAGAGTACGCTGGATGTGCACCCCAGGGGGCACACGGGAGGCAGGGTTTTGGGAGGATGTCCATGGAGGCCCTCCCAGAACGGGAATCCCGGGGCTCAGATGGAAGGGGTGGGGGGTCGGGTGGCCCTCAATTCTTTCTTGCACTGGGGCTTTGAAGGTTCTAGTTATGCCTCGGGCCAGCAGACATGTTTGCATACATTGCTATAGTGGCTTCACAGTGCAGCAAGTTTCCTATAGTGGTGCCACTTGCCAACCATGCCCCATTCAAGTCAATGGTACCATGCTGTGCATCTAAGGCATGCAGTTGCAGCACCTTCTCTTGACTAGGTCAGATTTATAAGAGGGTAAAAGGGACAATTGCCCCAGGCCCCTCTGACAGAAGGGGCCCCCTGTATACAAAAAGTATATAAAACAATATAAAAAATGATATGTAAAATAATAATAAATAAATAATAATAATAAAATAATATAAAATGTATAATAAAAAAGTACTTTCTTTTATTAAGTCATTTTTTTCCCAGCCATCATCTGCAAAACCCTGGACTGGTATATTGTATAATTTTTCAAAAATAAATTTTGGCAGCTCAAGCAAACCACACATAGAGCAATATGCATGTGTGACCCCAGAATGACGTTGTGTTATGCATTGTAAAAATGTGTGACTGTCATTGGGAATGGAAACCAGCTCTGTGAATAAGGGGTCCCCCAAACCTGAAGTGCCCCGTGATCCCCCCCCCCCCCCCCAGGTCTAAATCTGGCTCTGACTACTCCATGTTCCATCATGTTCTGGGTAGGTGGGCTCCAAGGATGCGGTGCTCAGGCCTGAGCGGTCAATCACCAGGTCCAGAACACTGTTACATGAGGAAGAGGAGGAGGAAGAAGCAGCTGTGTGTCAAAATTCTCCATGTGTAATGGTGTCAGAATTTAGATTTGGATTCAGCACTGTGATAGAGCAATATAGTGATAGGAGAGGTTAAAGTGGTTCTAAAATCAAGGAGTTTTGAGGAGTGAGAGGGGGCGTGGCTTATTGGATCTGTGTGTGTCTATGGACGCACACAGCCTGGATCAGGAGCGCACCTGCACGGGTGTCCCTTCAACACTTGATTTGTCGGAGGGCTCCAGAAGAGGAGGTAAGAGACTGCTCTGTGTAATACCATTACAGTGAGGGGAAAAATGTATTTGATCCCCTTCTGATTTTGTATGTTTGCCCACTGACAAAGAAATGATCAGTCTATAATTTTAATGGTCGGTTTATTTT
The DNA here is from genome assembly GCA_028564925.1 of Lithobates sylvaticus. NCBI lineage: Eukaryota > Metazoa > Chordata > Amphibia > Anura > Ranidae > Lithobates > Lithobates sylvaticus. Next base: position 28,826,830 of record CM053036.1, on the reverse strand, counting down.
AACAGTACGAGACAGAATAACAACAAAAATATCCAGAAAACCGAATTTCAAAAAAGTTGATTTGCATTTTGATGAGTAAAATAAGTATTTGACCCCTTCACAAAACATAACTTAGTACTTGGTGGCAAAACCCTTGTTGGCAATCACAAAGGTCAGACGTTTCTTGTAGTTGAATAGAAAGAAAATTGCGCTGGACTCAATACCTAAAACCTTAAGCTGCAACAACAAGTGCGATATAACACAAACAACAGAAAAATACATAAAGTTGCGCTAATAGTAAAAAATAGTGATATGGTAAAAATGTGATGATGACATCAATACCGCATACCGATAAGAATATGCTGTAAATACATGAAATAGTGAGACACAGATGAATATAGTCAAACAATCACCATGTGAGTGAAAGCACAGTCTGTGTGTGAGATGACAACTAGAGGTTGTCCAAAAAAAAAAAAAATATTTTTTTTATAAATAAAATAAACAACATTCAACAAAGAAAAAATGTTTATAAAAATATTCCTGTGAGAGAAAAAAAGAGTTCAACTCGGAGTGAATGCCAGGTTTGTTCAATCAATCTCCAAAAGAAAAAATAGTGCAATCCATATGACTGGTGAACAGGTGAAAACAGTGACTGTGTGGTTTCCAGGGAAACTCTGTATCCACCACCACTAAGATTACTCTCTTACCAGCTCCCAGGGTGGTTCAAGCAGGTGGCTAGTACCCAGCCAGGGCCTTTTCCTCTCGGATCCTCTGCTGGGTCAGTGAGATCATCACCATCTGCTGCTGTACTGGGACTTCTGGCCGTGAAACATCAATGGGAAAAACTCCTCTACTTCCGGTGTCTCAGTGTGCACAGTGGGGACTCGGACATAAGAAAGGAATAAAGAATGCCGAAAGGGGGATCATAGATAAAACCCACCAGGGTATTTATTCCGTAAAAAATAATGTTTAAAAAGCACTACAGTGTGCATAAACGAACAGATAAAAAATGCGGCCGGCCGGCTGCAACACTAAGCGTCCGTACTTAATTCAGGAACGCTACACTCGCGGTGACGTCAGCACGTCGCTCCTCCGACGTTTCGTCTCAATGGGGACGTAATCATGGGGATGCGAGCGACGTGTTGAATCACCGCTTAAATGACAGACAAACGAGCCTCGCTCTGGACATCAGGGGGCCCGTGAGTCTGTAAACACCATTATAGGTGTGGGCAAAAGTAACGGCATGCCAGGAAGTAATGCCATACTATGATAGTGATACATGAGATTTAAAATTAAAAATTGAAAAATTAATTAAATAAGGGGAGAATAAAAAAGACGTAACCAGAAACGATTAACCCCTTAGATGGACATGTCAATAACTGGGCAAATAGGAAACTAGATTAATAAGTTCACATGTCAGTACTGAACGGAGAGATGTCTCTCAATATGGTTCATATTACTAACACTGGGCCGTGAGAGCCGAATGTCATAAAAATGACCACATCCCAATATACTGGGTGATTTATGTGTATTATAACTTAATGTGACAAGTATAAAGTATTGCTACAAAAATACACAGTAGAGATATTGTTGGCGCTAACATACCCCTTAATTAGGAGGTGGATATAAATAGCCGAGTAGGAAAAAATGGACCCAAATGAAATCGCACTGGGTCCAAGTAACAAAGTCAGTGATAAAAGGAACATGGAACAAAGGATTGATCTAATGTTTCATATGGTGTTATGGGATCGGCTGTCATGTAGTGGGGTTTCAAATAGGGATCCTCCACTGTTGACAGTCCTCTCCGCAAGGGATCTTTAATCGTGGTAAGATACCCTAAAAAAGCTAAGAATAAAAAAATTTAAAAATGAATAAAAATTATTTGGACATCGACTGTAGGTGGATGGAAAAATGGGGTTTAGAGTGATAATGTTTGGAATATACGTTAATAGATAGTGTACGGCCGCCCCAGGGGGTAGGCCAAAAGACAAAGGGAAAAAACGGGCTCCCTGGTAACCAAAGCAAGTTTACAAACATGTCTCTACTTATACAATCATGTGACTATTCATGCATTATCTATGAAAGCATTCACGTCCACCTCGATATTCAAACCAAAGGGAGTATAGGTTTTTAGTCGGTGGACCCAAGCCATTTCGCATTTGGAGATAGATCTCACCAGACAGCTGCCCCTCCAGTGTGGGCTGTATTTGTCTATGCCTACAAAGAATGTGTTGGTGGGGTCTCTATTATGTTTAAGTAAGTAGTGTTTGGAGACCGAATGTTTGGTATAGCCTCTCCTAATGTTAGCAATATGCTCATTCAGTCTCACACGGAGGGGGCGTTTTGTCCTGCCCACATACTGGAGCCCACACGGGCATTCCAGTAAGTAGACTACCCCCTCCGTGGAGCACGTGATGAAATCCTTAATCTGGTGTTGTTTGGAGGTGACTGTAGAAGAAAAGTATTCTGTTCTCTTAGTTCTACACCTGTTCAAACTACAGACTTGGCATTTCCGGCATTGATAGAATCCTTTTAGTTCTCCAAAGAAGGAAGGTATGTTGGTAGGAGGGTCCAACACATTTGGGGCCAACCTGTCCTTTAAAGATGGGGCACCCCTAAACACCACCTGTGGTTTATCGGGAACAATGTCTTTCAGAACACGATCGTTCTTTAAGATGTACCAATGTTTGGCTATGATGTGTTTAACCTTTTGATGCTGATTTGAATAATTGGTGACAAAGGGAACCACAAAGCTCCTATCAATATTGGCCAAAGGGGTTTTTTCTTTCAAAAGTTCAGACCTATCAAGTAGAGACACTTGTTGGAGAGTATTGGCCAGGGTATGTTCAGAATAGCCCTTCTCCAAAAATTTAGCAGTCAGCAATTCAGCCTGTTCTGCAAATAGTTTGGGGTCAGTGCAATTTCTTTTCAGTCGTACATATTGGCTCTTTGGGACTGATCGAAGCCAGGAGGCGTGGTGACAGCTCTCTACTGGAATATACGAATTCCGATCAGTCGGTTTGAAAAAGGTGGAGGTTATGAATTTATCACCTCTCACAGAGATTTTTAGATCCAAAAAATGAATCTCTTGTTGGCTGGCCTCATATGTAAAACGAATACCCCTCTCGTTAGAGTTTAGGGAATTCATGAACTCTTCCAGGTTTCTTGTAGTTGGCACACATTTTGCTCCACTCCTCTTTGTAGATCCTCTCCAAGTCATTAAGTTTTCGAGGCTGACGCTTGGTAACTCGAACCTTCAGCTGCCTCCACAAATTTTCTGTTTCATTGTTTGTTATTAAAGTTTTCACATTAACAAAGAAGGAGTACATCCAGATAAGGTTGTCATACAATATATCACGTATTTAAAAAAAATTTTTGGAGAGAATTACATGGCATAGTTTACATAGTTTACATTTATACCCAGGTGACTAGTATATTTTATACCGAGTATCCTCCACAAATTTTCTATGGGATTAAGGTCTGGAGACTGGATAGGCCACTTCAGGACCATAATGTGCTTCTTCTTGAGCCACTCCTTTGCTGCCTTGGCCGTGTGTTTTGGGTCATTGTCATGCTGGAATACCCACCCACGACCCATTATGAATGCCCTGGCCGAGTGAAGGAGGTTCTCACCCAAGATTTGACCGTACATGGCCCCATCCATCATTCCTTTAAGGCTGTGAAGTTGTCCTGTCCCCTTAGCAGAAAAACACCCCCAAAGCATAATGTTTCCACCTCCGTGTTGGACGGTGGGGATGGTGTTCTTGGGGTCATAGGCAGCATTCCTCCTCCTCCAAACACGGTGAGTTGAGTTGATGCCAAAGAGCTTGATTTTGGTCTCATCTGACTACAACACTTTCACCCAGTTCTCCTCTAAAATATTTAGATGTTTGTTAGCAAACTTCAGATGGGCCTTTTTTCTAAATAGGGGGACCTTGCGGGCGCTGCAGGATTTCAGTCCTTCACTGCGTAGTGTGTTACCAATTGTTTTCTTGGTCCCAGCTGCTTTGAGATCATTGACAAGATTCTCCCATGTAGTTCTGGGCTGATTCCTCACCGTTCTCATGATCATTGAAACTCCATGAGGTGAGATCTTGCATGGAGCCCCAGATCAAGGGAGATTGACAGCTATTTTGTGTTTCTTCCATTTGCGAATAATCGCACCAACTGTTGTCCTCACCAAGCTGCTTGGCGATGGTCCTGTAGCCCATTCCAGCCTTGTGTAGGTCTACAATCTTGTCCCTGACATCCTTGGACAGCTCTTTGGTCTTGGCCATGGTAGAGAGATTGGAATCTGATTGATTAATTGCTTTTGTGGACAGGTGTCTTTTATACAGGTAGCAAGCTGAGATTAGGAGCACTCCCATTAAGAGAGTGCTCGTAATCTCAGCTTGTGAGGGGCATTCTTCTCACTAACTACATTGGTAGTCAGTGGTAAGAATGTCCTTTACTTTGGTGGAAAGTGGGAAGAAGCTTGCTTACATTGGTGGCCAATAGAAAGAATGCCCTTTACATTGGTAGTCAGTGGGAAGAATCCCCTTTACATTGGTAGTTAGTGAGAAGAATGCCCCTCGCATTGGTAGTCAGTGGTAAGAATGTCCTTTACATTGGTGGAAAGTGGGAAGAAGCTTGCTTACATTGGTGGCCAATGGAAAGAATGCCCCTTACATTGGTAAACAGTGGGAAGAATGCCCTTTACATTGGTGGACAGTAGGAAGAATGCCCCTTTACATTGGTGGACAGTGGGAAGAACGCCCTCTTACATTGGTGGTCAGTGGGAAGAATCCCCTTTACATTGGTAGTTAGTGAGAAGAATGCCCCTCACATTGGTAGTCAGTGGTAGGAATGTCCTTTACATTGTTGGAAAGTGGGAAGAAGCTTGCTTACATTGGTGGCCAATGGAAAGAATGCCCCTTACATTGGTGGTCAGTGGGAAGAATGTTCTCCTACATTGGCGGCCAGTGAAAAGAATGCTCCTTACATTGGTGGCCAGTGGAAAGAATGTCCCTTACATTGTTGGTCAGTAGGAAGAATGCCCTCTTTACATAGGTGGCCAGTGGTAAGTTTACCGCCTTACAATAGTGGTCAGAATGTCACCCCCTTATAGACAGCTGAAAAGATTATTGGTGTTACAATGCCAGCTTGCTATGTGGTATTGGAACCAGAACGATGCGGACAACATATTAATGGGATGTTAATCAGCCACAGCTTTTGGAACCTTTAGCAACCTCTGGAGGAACCCCAGGGTTTCAAAGAACGCTTGCCATTTTAGATTATGTTGGAAGACAACACAACAGCTTTGCTGGAGCAAATAGTTATTGGTAAAGGTTCATGTACTGAGTATCTGCAGTATATTTATTTATTATCAGCCTCAAAAAAAAAAAAAAAAATATATATATATATATATATATATATATATATATATATATATATAATAATAATACCGCAAAGGATTGAGATAAAATATGAACACCTTGAAGCAGATCTATCATCTTGTCACTTTGTGTTAAAAGTCACATCTGAGGTTACGTAGTATGTACAGATCACTATCTACGAATTTTCAGAATACCATTATAAGAATATTTCATGTTTATTACATTGCATTCCATGCATTTGATGTACACAGAAGGAAACGGTGTAGACATGGTTAATGTAAAGCGACAGCGTGGGGGATGGGTATAAGGACACGCATGAAAAGTGGAACAGGAGATAAAATATAATTAGTCATGTTGAATATTAAATAGAATTGTATGACCCTCCTTAAGCAAATCCTCGTTATTTGAATATTTATTGCTCCCCCATGCATCCCAAAACACACACATTAACGCGCATTTCCCTGCATTTTTAGATGAGTTGCATTGCAATTTCGAAGGACCCCCTTCAGTTGACTTGAATGTAAAGATGTAACCTAAAACACCAAAAGTGCCTCACACAGGGTTTTCTATTTTAGTATACTTTTATGCCCCGTACACAGGGTCAGAAAATCCGACGGAAAATGTCCGATCGGACCATGTTGTCGGAAAATCCGCCCGTGTGTGGGCTCCATCTGACTTTTTCTGTCGCAATTTCCGAAGGAAAAAATTTGAGATCCTGCTCTCAAATTTTCCGACAACAAAATCTGATCAGACTTTTTCCGATCGTATGTAGAGAATTCCGACGGACAAAGTGCCACGCATGCTCAGATCAAATTACAAGACCAAAGCTATTGGCTACTAGCCTCTACGTAGTTCCGTCGTATGCAACGAACGTCACCATGTTCAGAATGATCGGATTTTCCGACAACTTTGTCCGACCGTGTGTATGCAACACCAGTGTCGGACAAAATCCGTCGGAAAAAATCTGACGGATTTTGTGGTCGGAATTTCCGACCGTGTGTACGGGGGCTGACTCTCAGGTGGGAACAAGCTCTGCTAAAAACAAGGGATTTTCTCATGTTCATGCATTGTGTCTGTGTTGGAAAATGTAGCAAAATGCCTGACAAAGTATCTGGTGGGAACAAACCTTTAATGAATACAGTATCTCACAAAAGTGAGTACACCCCTCACATTTTTGTAAATATTTTATTATATCTTTTCATGTGACAACACTGAAGAAATGGCACTTTGCTACAATGTAAAGTAGTGAGTGTACAGCTTGTATAACAGTTTAAATTTGCTGTCCCCTCAAAATAACTCAACACACAGCCATTAATGTCTAAACTGCTGGCAACAAAAGTGAGTACACCCCTAAGTGAAAATGTCCAAATTGGGCCCAAAGTGTCAATATTTTGTGTGGCCACCATTATTTTCCAGCACTGCCTTAACCCTCTTGGGCATGGAGTTCACCAGAGCTTGACAGGTTGCCACTGGAGTCCTCTTCCCCTCCTCCATGAGGACATCACTGAGCTGGTGGATGTTAGAGACCTTGTGCTTCTCCACCTTCCGTTTGAGGATGCCCCACAGATGCTCAATAGGGTTTAAGTCTGGAGACATGCTTGGCCAGTCCATCACCTTTACCCTCAGTTTCATTAGCAAGGCAGTGGTCGTCTTGGAGGTGTGTTTGGGGTCGTTATCATGTTGGAATACTGCCCTGTGGCCCAGTCTCTGAAGGGAGGGGATCATGTTCTGCTTCAGTATGTCACAGTACATGTTGGCATTCATGGTCCCCTCAATGATCTGTAGCTCCCCAGTGCCGGCAGCACTCATGCAGCCCCAGACCATGACACTCCCACCACCATGCTTGGCTGTAGACAAGACACACTTGTCTTTGTACTCCTCACCTGGTTGCCACCACACACGCTTGTCACCATCTGAACCAAATAAGTTTATTTTGGTCTCATCAGATCACAGTACATGGTTCCAGTAATCCATGTCCTTTGTCTGCTTGTCTTCAGCAAACTGTTTGCTGGCTTTCTTGTGCATCAGCTTTAGAAGAGGCTTCCTTCTGGGACGACAGCCATGCAGACCAATTTGATGCAGTGTGCGGCGTATGGTCTGAGCACTGACAGGCTGACCCCCCACCCCTTCAACCTTTGCAGCAATGGTAGCAGCACTCATACGTCTATTTCCCAAAGACAACCTCTGGATAAGACGCTGAGCACGTGCACTCAAGTTCTTTGGTCAACCATGGCGAGGCTAGTTCTGAGTGAAACCTGCCCTGTTAAACCGCTGTATGGTCTTGGCCACTGTGCTGCAGCTCAGTTTCAGGGTCTTGGCAATCTTCTTATAGCATAGGCCATCTTTATGTAGAACAACAATTTTTTTTTCAGATCCTCAGAGAGTTCTTTGCCATGAGGTTCCATGTTGAACTTCCAGTGACCAGAATGAGAGAGTGAGAGCGATAACACCAAATTTAACACACCTGCTCCCCATTCACACCTGAGACCTTGTAGCCCTAACGAGTCACATGACACCAGGGAGGGAAAATGGCTAATTGGGCCCAATTTGGACATTTTTACTTAGGGGTGTACTCACTTTTGTTGCCAGTGGTTCAGACATTAATGGCTGTGTGTTGAGTTATTTTGAGGGGACAGAAAATTTACACTGTTAACCACTTCAGCCCCGGACCAATTTGCAGCCAAAGGACCAGGCCCCTTTTTGCGATTTGGCACTGCGTCGCTTTAACTGACAATTGCGCGGTCGTGCAACATGGATCCCAAACAAAATTGGCGTCCTTTTTTTCCCACAAATAGAGCTTTCTTTTGGTGGTATTTGATCGCCCCCTGCGGTTTTTATTTTTTGCGCTATAAACAAAAATAGAGCGACAATTTTAAAAAAAATATATATATTTTTTTACTTTTTGCTATAATAAATATCCCCAAAAAATATATAAAAAAACATAATTTTTCCTCAGTTTAGGCCGATACGTATTCTTCTACATATTTTTGGTAAAAAAATCGCAATTAGCGATTATTGATTTGTTTGCGCAAAAGTTATAGCGTTTACAAAATAGGGGATAGTTTTATAGCATTTTTATTAATATTTTTTTTTTACTAGTAATGGCGGCGATCAGCGATTTTTTATTGTGACTGCGACATTATGGCGGACACATCGGACATTTTTGACACATTCTTGGGAACATTGTCATTTATATAGAAATCAGTGCTATTTAAATGCATTGATTCCTGTATAAATGACAGTGGCAGTGAAGGAGTTAACCACTAGGGGGCGGGGAGGGGTTAGTGTGACGTGTTGTGTTTTTCTTTACAGTAGGGGGGCGTGGCTGTACGTCTGACGTCATTGATCGGCTTTCCCGATGACAGGGAACAGCCAATCAGTGGCAGGCAGTGTAGGAAGCGCGGGGAGAGGTTTGTTTACACAGACCTCTCCCCGTTCTTCAGCTCTGTGACCCGATCGCGGGACACCAGCGGCGATCGGGTCCGCTGGTCCCGCGGCCGGGGTCACGGAGCTCCCGACCGGGTAGCGATCGCGACCCCACGGCTAGGCAATTAAAGGGGACGTATATATACGTGCTTTTGCCTAGCTGTGCCATTCTGCCGACGTATATGTACAGGCGGCGGTCGGGAAGCGGTTATACAAGCTGTACACTCACTACTTTACATTGTAGCAAAGTATCATTTCTTCAGTGTTGTCACATGAAAAGATATAATAAAATATTTTCAAAAATGGGAGGGGTGTACTCACTTTTATGAGATACTGTATATTTGTACAGCTCCTGTTATGGCCTGGTGTATTAGGCTTCCATAGAACCTGCTAGAGAAAGCTTCTATTGATTGAGTCCATTACCGGCAGGGAGTTATTCATAGCCCAAAGCGTCATGAGTGGCATTATCTGCAAATGTATTTTCCCATCACCTCCTGGAATTGCGGGCATCCAACTTCCCACAATTCCTCATTTCTACACCGAAAAATAAATGTTCACTGCCTCTTGTGATCCTTCATCATTTCCCTTGTTTGTACCTTCGGCTGTGTAGAATTGATATTTATTTTCATTATATGTGAAGCTGTAATATATGTAACAGAAAAATCAATGATTCTACATTTTTTATTTTGTAGCTTTAATGGTAGATCTACATTTGATTTCCCCCAAGTTGCTGGAGAATGTGAAATTTCATTTCTGCTCCAAAACTGTACAGAGTCTTCTTATGACTTATGGTCCATTCAAACTGTTAGCCTCCATTACGATCAGCAGGGAATCCATGAACAGATCTTCTCCTAAAAAAGGTGGTTGCAAAGCAGAAAAAACAAACCAAAAAAAAAAACCCTGTAAGACAAAGGCATAATGAGCTAGTATGCATCGCATACTAGCTCATTATGAAATACTTATATTAGATCAAAGCTGTTTGCAGCGGCACCGCACACCACTGTGACCAGCGACATGGCTCCTGGACTTATTTCCAGGTTTGCGGGCTCTGGCGCTGTGATTGGCCTGAGCCACGATGATGTCACTTGGGGGACGCCGGTCACGGCACAGCTGCTGAAGAAACGGCACATGTGGCCTGTTTCTTTAGTGCGCATGCACCGATGACGTTGGCGCAAGCGTATATGGTAAATATATCCAAAACCGTGCAGATTTAGAAGATATTTATAGTACCTACAGGTAAGCCTTGTTATACCTGTAGGTACAAGTATTGTTCGTATAGTTATATCCAACTTAGGTAGACACCTGGTATCAAGCACCTCATCCCAGGAAGTCAGATGTGCAAAAAGGGTTGGAGGGGGATTATCACGGTGCTTACAGAAAATAATGGAAACCATACATATATAAAAATATATAGATTTATTATAAACGATTAAAAACCAAACAACAAGTTGTTGAGTTTTATTGGACATCTCCATTATGGTGGTTATGTGAGAAGGGTTCGTATGATATCCCGACATGTTTCGCCATATGGCTTCATCAGGGGATATACGAATCAACCAATGAAAATGAGAGAAACCTCCCAGGAAGGTCAGCACTGGAGGAAGGACCACCAAGAGAAGGAGGCACCATGCGGCCACAGCTGGCTAGCAAACAAGTCCTGTTCGCAGGTCACCCTCGATCTCTGGTGAAGATCTAGGGCAACCTGAATCATTGTGTGTTCTCTGTGGCCGCATGGTGCCTCCTTCTACTCACAATCAGACCTGTCTATATGTGTGGTTATGAGAAGTCCACTAACATATTGGGGAGTATCTGAGTATCTAGCTTGTGTTGGAGACTGCGCTTGACTGACTAGATTGGTCACTGGTTCTGCGTGGGTATTCGTTTGGGCAAAAAGGAAGGGATGCCTTCCGGTGGATAGTGCCCAGTGTTGGATGATGGTGATATGCGGTCTCGGGGATTGGGCTGCTGCCTTTTCTGTGTGACCTTCTAAAATATGGTTCGTGGACCATTATAAAAAATTTGCAACATGTACATCAACCCAACGCCGTCTTCGGGGCTGTTGCTGTGTGCTATTTGGTTGGAACAATTACCATGAGTGGTAATGTTGGGTCAAGGTTTCTAAATGGCAGGATGCCAGCTTTAGTTTGCTGCCTATACAACTAAAGCATCCTGCCATTCCGAAACATTGATCCAACATAACCACTCATGGGAATTTTTCCCACCAAATAGTACGCAGCAACAGCCCTGAAGAAGGGACAGTCTTTTCCCCTGAAACACATTGGCTTGATGTACGTGTTCCTAATTTTTAGTAAGGCTACTTTTACACTAAAAGTGCCGGGCATTAGCGGTAAAGCGCTACTAGTTGACCGTGGCTTTAGCTGCGCTTTTTGGGCGCTAGCGGGGCGCTTTTAACCCCCCTTAGTGGCCGAAGAAAGGGTTAGAAGTGCCTGTGTTGCGGCACTTCAGAAGTGCTGCCCATTCATTCCAGTGGGCAGAGGGCGGTTTAGGAGCGCTGTATACAGAGCTCCCAAACCACCCCATAGATGTTGCTTGCAGGACTTTTTTTCCCATCCCGCAAGCGCAATGCCCCAGTGTGAAAGAACTCAGACTTTCACACTGCGTGGCATGGGGGGGGGGTGGTTTTAGGTGCTTTACAGGTGCAATTTTTAGCACTAAGATGCCTGAAAAACGCCTTCAGTGTGAAAGCAGCTTAAAGGTCCATGAACCATATTTTAGACATCACATTTCTCAGATCACTGGGCTTTCCTTTCTTTTTATCTTATGCCCTGTACACACGGTCGGACATTCCAACGACAAAATCCGTCTGATTTTTTCCGATGGATTTTGGGCCAAACTTGTCTTGCATACACACGGTTGCAAAAAGTTGTCGGAAAATCCGATCGTTCTGAACGAGGTGACGTTCAACACGATACAACGTAGCTGTACCCGATTCTGAGTGCTCCAGTTCTAGTAAATCAACCCCATTGTGTCTCGTCATTACCGGACCCCCACCAAGGGTGACCATACAAGGACAAACCTGTCAGCAAGAGCAAAGGGCAGTGTGAGACTTGCCCGTCCATCCTTGAATCACACACCATGGAGATCTAGCACAGTCTTTTGCACCAGTTTGCCTGTTGTAGGACACTCTTGGTGAACGTTCATGTTCTGAGAAGAAGAGACCTTCACAGTTGGCTGCAAAGATTGTCCAACATGGTAGAACATCTCTAAATATTTATATATTTAACCTCTGCAAAGGTTATAGCGAGAGATGCTCAAATATTGGAAATGTGGCCACAGTAAATGCCTCAGTAAACAAAATGTTCTCCTACTTTAGCCTTCTGGAATCATAGAAGCGTCAACATAGGTCATTAACATTTAGGATAGCCACTTTAGCACTTTATTTTCCTCGCTGCTTAGCTCTGTCAGCAAGTTTCACAGCAGAGTGGTTTTTATTTATTAGATGCAATTACCAAATTGGATTAACTCCAACGTTTTGTTTGATACTATTCAGCATTCACCTAGTCACTTGTCCTCCATCACCAGTTCATGGCTTACACTTGACATTGTGCAGTATACTCCATATATCTAATCTTTTCTATTCCAGAGTGACAGACTTCTTATCAAAGGAGGCAAAATTGTGAACGATGATCAGTCATTCTGTGCAGACATATACGTTGAAGATGGCTTGATAAAGTAAGTGAGAGGCAATAAATTCCAATTGTATGATTCCAGTAAACAATACATTTTGTGAGTTGTGTAAATATGAAGGTTCACTTGTGGTATTACTGGTCATGTACAGAACACTGCAGCAAGGAGAAAATTACATGTTATGCCCGTGGAATCTGGAAGTCACTGAAGTAGACAACGCTACTCTAATGATCTTCTCTAGCTTCCAGGTCCTGTGTTGAACAGCTGGCCTGATGCATTGTGAACACAGGACTGCCACTTGGCATGGGCACCATTCAGAGAATGCCTTGCATTTTCTGAATGAATGCAAAGCGTTTTCTAAATGAAGTGGAGAGCGCAATGTTACCAGCCCCGCCTCTCCACCATGTTCAATCAGAGGATGCTTTGCATTTATTCAGAAATCTGAATACCCATACTTGGGAGTAACAGATATTGTTGCTAGCTGCAATGGAGGAAGATGTTAATATGGAGCGCTGGCCAGGTGAGTATAAGGCCCCTTTCAGATGAGGTGGATCCGCTTGCACAGAGTCCGCCTCTGTCCGCCGGCTCAGTGGGAGATCTCTCCGTTGATCTCTGCTGAGCCGGCGGATGACAAGTCTCTCTCTGCTCACTGAGCGGGGAGGGGCTTGTCGAGCGACGCTGGTCTCTATGGAGAGATCGGATGAAAACGGACAGCGTGTCAGTTTTCATCAGATCTCACCCGATCCGATCCGCCAGCGACGGATCCGGACGTAGAGCCATCCATCTGCTTTTGGCGGATCGGACCGGGTCGGATGTCAGCGGACATGTCTCTGCTGACATCTGTCGCTCCATAGACTAGCATGGAGTACCCATTCAGGTCCGCCGTCAAAACTGACAGGCGGACCTGAACGGTCCGTCAGTGTTGAAGGGGCTTAATTGGGTTGGTTGAGGGGGGGGCGTTTGCAGATTCACTGTGACTTTGCCCTGCACAGATAAGTTGACCGCATCTCACAGCTGAGCCCTCTGCAGGTTGGATATTATAGCCTCCACCCATTGTAGGCTGAGCTCCTTGCTCATAAGGGAGAGCCCCCCGGAATCACGTTTTGTATAGATTATTTAAAACTTTATTTTGGGTAAACTGGTGACATTATTTGCCCTATGAAATGCTATCTAAAAAATATTAGCCACGCAGTGCATGGTATGATGTGTTGGTCTTACAAAAACCTGAAAACATTGTCTTATCTCCTTCATTGTATTGTTCTAGACAAATTGGGGAAAACCTGATTGTTCCTGGTGGTGTTAAGACCGTTGATGCCCATGGCTTGCTGGTCATACCTGGAGGAATAGATGTCCACACGAGACTACAGATGCCCGTGATGGGAATGATAGGCGCAGATGACTTCTTCCAGGGAACTAAAGCCGCATTAGCTGGAGGCACTACAATGATTAGTGAGTAAACCAATATGGGACTTTATCCTAAAGCAGGGGTGTCCAACCTTTTGGCCTTCCTGGACCACATTGGAAGAAGAGGGATTGTCTTGGGCTGCACATAAAGTTCACTAACGAGGATAGCTGATGAGCAGAAAAAGGTCAGGCAGATCGAAAGTTAACAATCACTTATATAGATAATGTACCTATCTGAGTAACAAAACTTTATTTTTTTGTAATCATTTTTATTATAAAACTAAAAGAGGGCAACATAAAACTATTGCGATATTGAACATTGTTTTTAATAAACTAACGCATCTATATGTGGTTCAATGGATGTAGCAGCAAGTCTCAATGAATTCTCAAGGTGCTCATCAGATATTTTGGTTCTAATTTTGCCCTTCATGTGCTTCATTCTTGAAAATAGTTGCTCACAAATATACAGTGCCTTGCAAATGTATTCACCCCCCTTGGCATTTTTCGTGTTTTGTTGCCTCACAACCTGGAATTAACATGGATTGTTTGAGGATTTGCATCATTTAATTTACAGAGCATGCCCACAACTTGGAAGATTTTTTTTTTTTTTTTTATTGTGAAGCAAACCACTCAAGTGTTGCTTTAGCAGTGTGTTTGGGGTCCTGCTGGAAGGGGAACCTCCGTCCTAGCCTCAAATCACACACTGAATGGTAAATGTTTTGCTTAAGAATATCCCTGTATTTAGCACCATTCATCTTTCCCTCTGACCAGTTTCCCAGTCCCGACTGCTGAAAAGCATCCCCACAGCATGATGCTGCCACCACCATGTTTCACTGCGGGGATGGTGTTATTTGTGTGCTGTGCTGTGTTGGGTTTGCGCCAGACATAGCGTTTTCTTTGATGACCAAAAAGTTAAATTTTTGTCTCATCAGACCAGAGCACCTTCCTCCATACATTTTGGGAGTCTCCCACATGCCTTTTCGCGAACTCAAAACGTGCCATTTTGTTTTTTTTTTCTGAAAGTAATTTCTTTCCTTTGGCCCCTCTGCCATAAAGCCCAACTCTATGGAGCGTACGGCTTATTGTCGTCCTATGTACAGATACTCTAGTCTCTGATGTGGAACTCTACAGCTCCTCCAGGGTTACCTTATGCCTCGTACACACAAAGGGACTTTCCCGCGGGATTGTCCGCTGGACTCGAGTCCGCCGGACAATCCCCCCGTGTGTGGGCGCCGGCGGACTTTTTGGGCGCCAAAAGTCCGGCGGACTAGGTTTTAAGTTTTGTTTTAAAATTATCCGCTGGACTTGGCAGTCCGGCGGACAATCCCGCCTTTAGTATGCAAGTCCGCCGGACTTTTGAAATGAACGGACTTGCCGTTCATCGGAAAGTCCGTTCATTTAGCACTTGACTTCAGGTAGACGGAGCTAGCGAAGGCAGTGAATGCCGCCGCGCTATCCCCGTCACCTGGCATGGATTTAAAGGGAATCCCGCGCCGAAAAAACGGCAGTTTTAAAAAAATATTTTATTGCACTGCTCCGGGGGTCTTCTTCCGTCTTGGGGGTCTTCTCGCCGGACTCCTCCGCTATTTATCTAGCTCTTTTACCGAGCAGAGGAGGCCGGCTACCTTCTTCGTCGTCTACGCCGTCGTCTGGGGGTCTCGATCCGCCTTCGGGGTTTCCCAGCATCCTCCGGGACTGTGACATCACAGGGGGGCGGGGTCACCATGTGACATGAGCATGTGACCCTGTCCCCTTGTCCCTATATAAGTCCCAGCACAGCGCGGCTCTGGCATTCCGGCCAGAGAGAGTGACGGGTCAACATCGGAACAGGAAGAAGAAGAAGAACAAGGCGGCGGCGCAGCGGCAAGAACAGAAGAGACCCCGGAAGACCCCGAAGGCGGATCGAGACCCCCTGACGACGCCGTCGACGATGAAGAAGGTAGCCGGCCTCCTCTGCTCGGTAA